>OV815997.1:12505594-13027097 GCA_929113495.1 Andrena minutula | reverse complement strand
CAAAAAAACTCATCAAAATCCAAAAAAATCGAATTTAGTTTAAACCCTCTAAATCACAATTTGACCTAAAATTTATATAAAATCCGAACTATAGGTGTTTATTTCATCTAAATTTATTCAAATTTAGCTCCGCCACCAAAAAAACTCATCAAAATCCAAAAAAATCAAATTTAGTTTACAACCTCTAAATCACAATTTGACTAAAAATTTATATAAAATCCGATCTATAGGTGTTTATTTCATCTAAATTTATTCAAATTTAGCTCCTGCATCAAAAAAACTCATCAAAATCCAAAAAAATCAAATTTAGTTTACAACCTCTAAATCACAATTTGACTAAAAATTTATATAAAATCCGAAATATACGTGTTTATTTCATCTAAATTTATTCAAATTTAGCTCCTTCATCAAAAAAACTCATCAAAATTCAAAAAAATCAAATTTAGTTTACAACCTCCAAATCACAATTTGACTAAAAATTTATATAAAATCCGATCTATAGGTGTTTATTTCACCTAAATTTATTCAAATTTAGCTCCTCCATCAAAAAAACTCATCAAAATCCAAAAAAATCGAATTTAGTTTAAACCCTCTAAATCACAATTTGACATAAAATTTATATAAAATCCGAACTATAGGTGTTTATTTCATCTAAATTTAATCACATTTAGCTCCTTCATCAAAAAAACTCATCAAAATCCAAAAAAATCAAATTTAGTTTACAACCTCTAAATCACAATTTGACTAAAAATTTATATAAAATCCGAACTATATGTGTTTATTTCATCAAAATTTATATAAAATCCGATCTATAGGTGTTTATTTCACCTAAATTTATTCAAATTTAGCTCCTCCATCAAAAAAACTCATCAAAATCCAAAAAAATCGAATTTAGTTTACAACCTCTAAATCACAATTTGACTAAAAATTTATATAAAATCCGATCTATAGGTGTTTATTTCATCTAAATTTATTCAAATTTAGCTCCTCCATCAAAAAAACTCATCAAAATCCAAAAAAATCAAATTTAGTTTACAACCTCTAAATCACAATTTGACTAAAAATTTATATAAAATCCGATCTATAGGTGTTTATTTCATCTAAATTTATTCAAATTTAGCTCCTCCATCAAAAAAACTCATCAAAATCCAAAAAAATCGAATTTAGTTTAAACCCCCTAAATCACAATTTGACTAAAAATTGATATAAAATCCGAACTATAGGTGTTTCTTTCATCTAAATTTATTCAAATTTAGCTCCTGCATCAAAAAAACTCATCAAAATCCAAAAAAAATCAAATTTAGTTTACAACCTCTAAATCACAATTTGACTAAAAATTTATATAAAATCCGAAATATACGTGTTTATTTCATCTAAATTTATTCAAATTTGGCTCCTTCATCAAAAAAACTCATCAAAATCCAAAAAAATAAAATTTAGTTTAAAACCTCCAAATCACAATTTGACTAAAAATTTATATAAAATCCGATCTATAGGTGTTTATTTCATCTAAATTTATTCAAATTTAGCTCCTGCATCAAAAAAACTCATCAAAATCCAAAAAAATCAAATTTAGTTTACAACCTCTAAATCACAATTTGACTAAAAATTTATATAAAATCCGATCTATAGGTGTTTATTTCATCTAAATTTATTCAAATTTAGCTCCTCCATCAAAAAAACTCATCAAAATCCAAAAAAATCAAATTTAGTTTACAACCTCTAAATCACAATTTGACTAAAAATTTATATAAAATCCGATCTATAGGTGTTTATTTCATCTAAATTTATTCAAATTTAGCTCCTCCATCAAAAAAACTCATCAAAATCCAAAAAAATCGAATTTAGTTTAAACCCCCTAAATCACAATTTGACTAAAAATTTATATAAAATCCGAAATATACGTGTTTATTTCATCTAAATTTATTCAAATTTAGCTCCTTCATCAAAAAAACTCATCAAAATCCAAAAAAATCAAATTTAGTTTACAACCTCTAAATCACAATTTGACTAAAAATTTATATAAAATCCGATCTATTGGTGTTTATTTCACCTAAATTTATTCAAATTTAGCTCCTCCATCAAAAAAACTCATCAAAATCCAAAAAAATCGAATTTAGTTTAAACCCTCTAAATCACAATTTGACCTAAAATTTATATAAAATCCGAACTATAGGTGTTTATTTCATCTAAATTTATTCAAATTTAGCTCCGCCACCAAAAAAACTCATCAAAATCCAAAAAAATCAAATTTAGTTTACAACCTCTAAATCACAATTTGACTAAAAATTTATATAAAATCCGATCTATAGGTGTTTATTTCATCTAAATTTATTCAAATTTAGCTCCTCCATCAAAAAAACTCATCAAAATCCAAAAAAATCGAATTTAGTTTAAACCCTCTAAATCACAATTTGACCTAAAATTTATATAAAATCCGAACTATAGGTGTTTATTTCATCTAAATTTATTCAAATTTAGCTCCTTCATCAAAAAAACTCATCAAAATCCAAAAAAATCAAATTTAGTTTACAACCTCTAAATCACAATTTGACTAAAAATTTATATAAAATCCGATCTATAGGTGTTTATTTTATCTAAATTTATTCAAATTTAGCTCCTCCATCAAAAAAACTCATCAAAATCCAAAAAAATCGAATTTAGTTTAAACCCTCTAAATCACAATTTGACTAAAAATTTATATAAAATCCGATCTATAGGTGTTTATTTCATCTAAATTTATTCAAATTTAGCTCCTCCATCAAAAAAACTCATCAAAATCCAAAAAAATCGAATTTAGTTTAAACCCCCTAAATCACAATTTGACTAAAAATTTATATAAAATCCGAACTATAGGTGTTTCTTTCATCTAAATTTATTCAAATTTAGCTCCTCCATCAAAAAAACTCATCAAAATCCAAAAAAATCGAATTTAGTTTAAACCCCCTAAATCACAATTTGACTAAAAATTTATATAAAATCCGAACTATAGGTGTTTATTTCATCTAAATTTATTCAAATTTAGCTCCTCCATCAAAAAAACTCATCAAAATCCAAAAAAATAAAATTTAGTTTAAAACCTCCAAATCACAATTTGACTAAAAATTTATATAAAATCCGAACTATAGGTGTTTATTTCATCTAAATTTATTCAAATTTAGCTCCTCCATCAAAAAAACTCATCAAAATCCAAAAAAATCGAATTTAGTTTAAACCCCCTAAATCACAATTTGACTAAAAATTTATATAAAATCCGAACTATAGGTGTTTCTTTCATCTAAATTTATTCAAATTTAGCTCCTGCATCAAAAAAACTCATCAAAATCCAAAAAAAATCAAATTTAGTTTACAACCTCTAAATCACAATTTGACTAAAAATTTATATAAAATCCGAAATATACGTGTTTATTTCATCTAAATTTATTCAAATTTGGCTCCTTCATCAAAAAAACTCATCAAAATCCAAAAAAATCAAATTTAGTTTAAAACCTCCAAATCACAATTTGACTAAAAATTTATATAAAATCCGATCTATAGGTGTTTATTTCATCTAAATTTATTCAAATTTAGCTCCTGCATCAAAAAAACTCATCAAAATCCAAAAAAATCAAATTTAGTTTACAACCTCTAAATCACAATTTGACTAAAAATTTATATAAAATCCGATCTATAGGTGTTTATTTCATCTAAATTTATTCAAATTTAGCTCCTCCATCAAAAAAACTCATCAAAATCCAAAAAAATAAAATTTAGTTTACAACCTCTAAATCACAATTTGACTAAAAATTTATATAAAATCCGATCTATAGGTGTTTATTTCATCTAAATTTATTCAAATTTAGCTCCTCCATCAAAAAAACTCATCAAAATCCAAAAAAATCGAATTTAGTTTAAACCCCCTAAATCACAATTTGACTAAAAATTTATATAAAATCCGAAATATACGTGTTTATTTCATCTAAATTTATTCAAATTTAGCTCCTTCATCAAAAAAACTCATCAAAATCCAAAAAAATCAAATTTAGTTTACAACCTCTAAATCACAATTTGACTAAAAATTTATATAAAATCCGATCTATTGGTGTTTATTTCACCTAAATTTATTCAAATTTAGCTCCTCCATCAAAAAAACTCATCAAAATCCAAAAAAATCGAATTTAGTTTAAACCCTCTAAATCACAATTTGACCTAAAATTTATATAAAATCCGAACTATAGGTGTTTATTTCATCTAAATTTATTCAAATTTAGCTCCGCCACCAAAAAAACTCATCAAAATCCAAAAAAATCAAATTTAGTTTACAACCTCTAAATCACAATTTGACTAAAAATTTATATAAAATCCGATCTATAGGTGTTTATTTCATCTAAATTTATTCAAATTTAGCTCCTGCATCAAAAAAACTCATCAAAATCCAAAAAAATCAAATTTAGTTTACAACCTCTAAATCACAATTTGACTAAAAATTTATATAAAATCCGAAATATACGTGTTTATTTCATCTAAATTTATTCAAATTTAGCTCCTTCATCAAAAAAACTCATCAAAATTCAAAAAAATCAAATTTAGTTTACAACCTCCAAATCACAATTTGACTAAAAATTTATATAAAATCCGATCTATAGGTGTTTATTTCACCTAAATTTATTCAAATTTAGCTCCTCCATCAAAAAAACTCATCAAAATCCAAAAAAATCGAATTTAGTTTAAACCCTCTAAATCACAATTTGACATAAAATTTATATAAAATCCGAACTATAGGTGTTTATTTCATCTAAATTTAATCACATTTAGCTCCTTCATCAAAAAAACTCATCAAAATCCAAAAAAATCAAATTTAGTTTACAACCTCTAAATCACAATTTGACTAAAAATTTATATAAAATCCGAAATATACGTGTTTATTTCATCTAAATTTATTCAAATTTGGCTCCTTCATCAAAAAAACTCATCAAAATCCAAAAAAATCAAATTTAGTTTAAAACCTCCAAATCACAATTTGACTAAAAATTTATATAAAATCCGATCTATAGGTGTTTATTTCATCTAAATTTATTCACATTTAGCTCCTGCATCAAAAAAACTCATCAAAATCCAAAAAAATCAAATTTAGTTTACAACCTCTAAATCACAATTTGACTAAAAATTTATATAAAATCCGATCTATAGGTGTTTATTTCATCTAAATTTATTCAAATTTAGCTCCTCCATCAAAAAAACTCATCAAAATCCAAAAAAATCAAATTTAGTTTACAACCTCTAAATCACAATTTGACTAAAAATTTATATAAAATCCGATCTATAGGTGTTTATTTCATCTAAATTTATTCAAATTTAGCTCCTCCATCAAAAAAACTCATCAAAATCCAAAAAAATCGAATTTAGTTTAAACCCCCTAAATCACAATTTGACTAAAAATTTATATAAAATCCGAAATATACGTGTTTATTTCATCTAAATTTATTCAAATTTAGCTCCTTCATCAAAAAAACTCATCAAAATCCAAAAAAATCAAATTTAGTTTACAACCTCTAAATCACAATTTGACTAAAAATTTATATAAAATCCGATCTATTGGTGTTTATTTCACCTAAATTTATTCAAATTTAGCTCCTCCATCAAAAAAACTCATCAAAATCCAAAAAAATCGAATTTAGTTTAAACCCTCTAAATCACAATTTGACCTAAAATTTATATAAAATCCGAACTATAGGTGTTTATTTCATCTAAATTTATTGAAATTTAGCTCCGCCACCAAAAAACTCATCAAAATCCAAAAAAATCAAATTTAGTTTACAACCTCTAAATCACAATTTGACTAAAAATTTATATAAAATCCGATCTATAGGTGTTTATTTCATCTAAATTTATTCAAATTTAGCTCCTGCATCAAAAAAACTCATCAAAATCCAAAAAAATCAAATTTAGTTTACAACCTCTAAATCACAATTTGACTAAAAATTTATATAAAATCCGAAATATACGTGTTTATTTCATCTAAATTTATTCAAATTTAGCTCCTTCATCAAAAAAACTCATCAAAATTCAAAAAAATCAAATTTAGTTTACAACCTCCAAATCACAATTTGACTAAAAATTTATATAAAATCCGATCTATAGGTGTTTATTTCACCTAAATTTATTCAAATTTAGCTCCTCCATCAAAAAAACTCATCAAAATCCAAAAAAATCGAATTTAGTTTAAACCCTCTAAATCACAATTTGACATAAAATTTATATAAAATCCGAACTATAGGTGTTTATTTCATCTAAATTTAATCACATTTAGCTCCTTCATCAAAAAAACTCATCAAAATCCAAAAAAATCAAATTTAGTTTACAACCTCTAAATCACAATTTGACTAAAAATTTATATAAAATCCGAACTATATGTGTTTATTTTCATCAAAATTTATATAAAATCCGATCTATAGGTGTTTATTACACCTAAATTTATTCAAATTTAGCTCCTCCATCAAAAAAACTCATCAAAATCCAAAAAAATCGAATTTAGTTTAAACCCTCTAAATCACAATTTGACATAAAATTTATATAAAATCCGAACTATAGGTGTTTATTTCATCTAAATTTAATCACATTTAGCTCCTTCATCAAAAAAACTCATCAAAATCCAAAAAAATCAAATTTAGTTTACAACCTCTAAATCACAATTTGACTAAAAATTTATATAAAATCCGATCTATAGGTGTTTATTTCATCTAAATTTATTCAAATTTAGCTCCTCCATCAAAAAAACTCATCAAAATCCAAAAAAATCAAATTTAGTTTACAACCTCTAAATCACAATTTGACTAAAAATTTATATAAAATCCGATCTATAGGTGTTTATTTCATCTAAATTTATTCAAATTTAGCTCCTCCATCAAAAAAACTCATCAAAATCCAAAAAAATCGAATTTAGTTTAAACCCCCTAAATCACAATTTGACTAAAAATTTATATAAAATCCGAAATATACGTGTTTATTTCATCTAAATTTATTCAAATTTAGCT
The DNA here is from genome assembly GCA_929113495.1 of Andrena minutula. Classification (NCBI taxonomy): domain Eukaryota; kingdom Metazoa; phylum Arthropoda; class Insecta; order Hymenoptera; family Andrenidae; genus Andrena; species Andrena minutula. The sequence goes on along the minus strand of OV815997.1, from coordinate 13,020,084 downwards.
CCTTCATCAAAATAACTCATCAAAATCCAAAAAAATCAAATTTAGTTTACAACCTCTAAATCACAATTTGACTAAAAATTTATATAAAATCCGATCTATTGGTGTTTATTTCACCTAAATTTATTCAAATTTAGCTCCTCCATCAAAAAAACTCATCAAAATCCAAAAAAATCGAATTTAGTTTAAACCCTCTAAATCACAATTTGACCTAAAATTTATATAAAATCCGAACTATAGGTGTTTATTTCATCTAAATTTATTCAAATTTAGCTCCGCCACCAAAAAAACTCATCAAAATCCAAAAAAATCAAATTTAGTTTACAACCTCTAAATCACAATTTGACTAAAAATTTATATAAAATCCGATCTATAGGTGTTTATTTCATCTAAATTTATTCAAATTTAGCTCCTGCATCAAAAAAACTCATCAAAATCCAAAAAAATCAAATTTAGTTTACAACCTCTAAATCACAATTTGACTAAAAATTTATATAAAATCCGAAATATACGTGTTTATTTCATCTAAATTTATTCAAATTTAGCTCCTTCATCAAAAAAACTCATCAAAATTCAAAAAAATCAAATTTAGTTTACAACCTCCAAATCACAATTTGACTAAAAATTTATATAAAATCCGATCTATAGGTGTTTATTTCACCTAAATTTATTCAAATTTAGCTCCTCCATCAAAAAAAACTCATCAAAATCCAAAAAAATCGAATTTAGTTTAAACCCTCTAAATCACAATTTGACATAAAATTTATATAAAATCCGAACTATAGGTGTTTATTTCATCTAAATTTAATCACATTTAGCTCCTTCATCAAAAAAACTCATCAAAATCCAAAAAAATCAAATTTAGTTTACAACCTCTAAATCACAATTTGACTAAAAATTTATATAAAATCCGAACTATATGTGTTTATTTCATCAAAATTTATATAAAATCCGATCTATAGGTGTTTATTTCACCTAAATTTATTCAAATTTAGCTCCTCCATCAAAAAAACTCATCAAAATCCAAAAAAATCGAATTTAGTTTAAACCCTCTAAATCACAATTTGACCTAAAATTTATATAAAATCCGAACTATAGGTGTTTATTTCATTTAAATTTATTCACATTTAGCTCCTTCATCAAAAAATCTCATCAAAATCCAAAAAAATCAAATTTAGTTTACAACCTCTAAATCACAATTTGACTAAAAATTTATATAAAATCCGAACTATATGTGTTTATTTCATCAAAATTTATATAAAATCCGATCTATAGGTGTTTATTTCACCTAAATTTATTCAAATTTAGCTCCTCCATCAAAAAAACTCATCAAAATCCAAAAAAATCGAATTTACTTTAAACCCTCTAAATCACAATTTGACCTAAAATTTATATAAAATCCGAACTATAGGTGTTTATTTCATCTAAATTTATTCAAATTTAGCTCCTTCATCAAAAAAACTCATCAAAATCCAAAAAAATCAAATTTAGTTTACAACCTCTAAATCACAATTTGACTAAAAATTTATATAAAATCCGATCTATAGGTGTTTATTTTATCTAAATTTATTCAAATTTAGCTCCTCCATCAAAAAAACTCATCAAAATCCAAAAAAATCAAATTTAGTTTAAAACCTCCAAATCACAATTTGACTAAAAATTTATATAAAATCCGATCTATAGGTGTTTATTTCACCTAAATTTATTCAAATTTAGCTCCTCCATCAAAAAAACTCATCAAAATCCAAAAAAATCGAATTTAGTTTAAACCCCCTAAATCACAATTTGACTAAAAATTTATATAAAATCCGAACTATAGGTGTTTCTTTCATCTAAATTTATTCAAATTTAGCTCCTGCATCAAAAAAACTCATCAAAATCCAAAAAAATCAAATTTAGTTTACAACCTCTAAATCACAATTTGACTAAAAATTTATATAAAATCCGAACTATAGGTGTTTATTTCATCTAAATTTATTCAAATTTAGCTCCTTCATCAAAAAAACTCATCAAAATCCAAAAAAATCAAATTTAGTTTAAAACCTCCAAATCACAATTTGACTAAAAATTTATATAAAATCCGATCTATAGGTGTTTATTTCACCTAAATTTATTCAAATTTAGCTCCTCCATAAAAAAAACTCATCAAAATCCAAAAAAATCGAATTTAGTTTAAACCCTCTAAATCACAATTTGACATAAAATTTATATAAAATCCGAACTATAGGTGTTTATTTCATCTAAATTTAATCACATTTAGCTCCTTCATCAAAAAAACTCATCAAAAACCAAAAAAATCAAATTTAGTTTACAACCTCTAAATCACAATTTGACTAAAAATTTATATAAAATCCGAACTATATGTGTTTATTTCATCAAAATTTATATAAAATCCGATCTATAGGTGTTTATTTCACCTAAATTTATTCAAATTTAGCTCCTCCATCAAAAAAACTCATCAAAATCCAAAAAAATCGAATTTACTTTAAACCCTCTAAATCACAATTTGACCTAAAATTTATATAAAATCCGAACTATAGGTGTTTATTTCATTTAAACTTATTCAAATTTAGCTCCTTCATCAAAAAAACTCATCAAAATCCAAAAAAATCAAATTTAGTTTACAACCTCTAAATCACAATTTGACTAAAAATTTATATAAAATCCGATCTATAGGTGTTTATTTTATCTAAATTTATTCAAATTTAGCTCCTCCATCAAAAAAACTCATCAAAATCCAAAAAAATCGAATTTAGTTTAAACCCTCTAAATCACAATTTGACTAAAAATTTATATAAAATCCGATCTATAGGTGTTTATTTCATCTAAATTTATTCAAATTTAGCTCCTCCATCAAAAAAACTCATCAAAACCCAAAAAAATCGAATTTAGTTTAAACCCCCTAAATCACAATTTGACTAAAAATTTATATAAAATCCGAACTATAGGTGTTTCTTTCATCTAAATTTATTCAAATTTAGCTCCTGCATCAAAAAAACTCATCAAAATCCAAAAAAATCAAATTTAGTTTACAACCTCTAAATCACAATTTGACTAAAAATTTATATAAAATCCGAAATATACGTGTTTATTTCATCTAAATTTATTCAAATTTGGCTCCTTCATCAAAAAAACTCATCAAAATCCAAAAAAATCAAATTTAGTTTAAAACCTCCAAATCACAATTTGACCTAAAATTTATATAAAATCCGAACTATAGGTGTTTATTTCATCTAAATTTATTCAAATTTAGCTCCGCCACCAAAAAAACTCATCAAAATCCAAAAAAATCAAATTTAGTTTACAACCTCTAAATCACAATTTGACTAAAAATTTATATAAAATCCGATCTATAGGTGTTTATTTCATCTAAATTTATTCAAATTTAGCTCCTTCATCAAAAAAACTCATCAAAATCCAAAAAAATCAAATTTAGTTTACAACCTCTAAATCACAATTTGACTAAAAATTTATATAAAATCCGATCTATACGTGTTTATTTCATCTAAATTTATTCAAATTTAGCTCCTTCATCAAAAAAACTCATCAAAATCCAAAAAAATCAAACTTAGTTTACAACCTCTAAATCACAATTTGACTAAAAATTTATATAAAATCCGAACTATAGGTGTTTATTTCATCTAAATTTATTCAAATTTAGCTCCGCCATCAAAAAAACTCATCAAAATCCAAAAAAATCAAATTTAGTTTACAACCTCTAAATCACAATTTGACTAAATTTTATATAAAATCCGATCTATAGGTGTTTATTTCATCTAAATTTATTCAAATTTAGCTCCTGCATCAAAAAAACCCCTCATCAAAATCCAAAAAAATCAAATTTAGTTTACAACCTCTAAATCACAATTTGACTAAAAATTTATATAAAATTCGAAATATAAGTGTTTATTTCATCTAAATTTATTCAAATTTAGCTCCTTCATCAAAAAAACTCATCAAAATCCAAAAAAATCAAATTTAGTTTACAACCTCTAAATCACAATTTGACTAAAAATTTATATAAAATCCGATCTATTGGTGTTTATTTCACCTAAATTTATTCAAATTTAGCTCCTCCATCAAAAAAACACATCAAAAACCAAAAAAATCGAATTTAGTTTAAACCCTCTAAATCACAATTTGACCTAAAATTTATATAAAATCCGAACTATAGGTGTTTATTTCATCTAAATTTATTCAAATTTAGCTCCGCCATCAAAAAAACTCATCAAAATCCAAAAAAATCAAATTTAGTTTAAAACCTCCAAATCACAATTTGACTAAAAATTTATATAAAATCCGATCTATAGGTGTTTATTTTATCTAAATTTATTCAAATTTAGCTCCTCCATCAAAAAAACTCATCAAAATCCAAAAAAATCGAATTTAGTTTAAACCCCCTAAATCACAATTTGACTAAAAATTTATATAAAATCCGAAATATACGTGTTTATTTCATCTAAATTTATTCAAATTTAGCTCCTTCATCAAAAAAACTCATCAAAATCCAAAAAAATCAAATTTAGTTTACAACCTCTAAATCACAATTTGACTAAAAATTTATATAAAATCCGATCTATTGGTGTTTATTTCACCTAAATTTATTCAAATTTAGCTCCTCCATCAAAAAAACTCATCAAAATCCAAAAAAATCGAATTTAGTTTAAACCCTCTAAATCACAATTTGACATAAAATTTATATAAAATCCGAACTATAGGTGTTTATTTCATCTAAATTTAATCACATTTAGCTCCTTCATCAAAAAAACTCATCAAAATCCAAAAAAATCAAATTTAGTTTACAACCTCTAAATCACAATTTGACTAAAAATTTATATAAAATCCGAACTATATGTGTTTATTTCATCAAAATTTATATAAAATCCGATCTATAGGTGTTTATTTCACCTAAATTTATTCAAATTTAGCTCCTCCATCAAAAAAACTCATCAAAATCCAAAAAAATCGAATTTAGTTTAAACCCTCTAAATCACAATTTGACATAAAATTTATATAAAATCCGAACTATAGGTGTTTATTTCATCTAAATTTAATCACATTTAGCTCCTTCATCAAAAAAACTCATCAAAATCCAAAAAAAACAAATTTAGTTTACAACCTCTAAATCACAATTTGACTAAAAATTTATATAAAATCCGAACTATATGTGTTTATTTCATCAAAATTTATATAAAATCCGATCTATAGGTGTTTATTTCACCTAAATTTATTCAAATTTAGCTCCTCCATCAAAAAAACTCATCAAAATCCAAAAAAATCGAATTTACTTTAAACCCTCTAAATCACAATTTGACCTAAAATTTATATAAAATCCGAACTATAGGTGTTTATTTCATCTAAACTTATTCAAATTTAGCTCCTTCATCAAAAAAACTCATCAAAATCCAAAAAAATCAAATTTAGTTTACAACCTCTAAATCACAATTTGACTAAAAATTTATATAAAATCCGATCTATAGGTGTTTATTTTATCTAAATTTATTCAAATTTAGCTCCTCCATCAAAAAAACTCATCAAAATCCAAAAAAATCGAATTTAGTTTAAACCCTCTAAATCACAATTTGACTAAAAATTTATATAAAATCCGATCTATAGGTGTTTATTTCATCTAAATTTATTCAAATTTAGCTCCTCCATCAAAAAAACTCATCAAAACCCAAAAAAATCGAATTTAGTTTAAACCCCCTAAATCACAATTTGACTAAAAATTTATATAAAATCCGAACTATAGGTGTTTCTTTCATCTAAATTTATTCAAATTTAGCTCCTGCATCAAAAAAACTCATCAAAATCCAAAAAAATCAAATTTAGTTTACAACCTCTAAATCACAATTTGACTAAAAATTTATATAAAATCCGAAATATACGTGTTTATTTCATCTAAATTTATTCAAATTTGGCTCCTTCATCAAAAAAACTCATCAAAATCCAAAAAAATCAAATTTAGTTTAAAACCTCCAAATCACAATTTGACCTAAAATTTATATAAAATCCGAACTATAGGTGTTTATTTCATCTAAATTTATTCAAATTTAGCTCCGCCACCAAAAAAACTCATCAAAATCCAAAAAAATCAAATTTAGTTTACAACCTCTAAATCACAATTTGACTAAAAATTTATATAAAATCCGATCTATAGGTGTTTATTTCATCTAAATTTATTCAAATTTAGCTCCTTCATCAAAAAAACTCATCAAAATCCAAAAAAATCAAATTTAGTTTACAACCTCTAAATCACAATTTGACTAAAAATTTATATAACATCCGATCTATACGTGTTTATTTCATCTAAATTTATTCAAATTTAGCTCCTTCATCAAAAAAACTCATCAAAATCCAAAAAAATCAAACTTAGTTTACAACCTCTAAATCACAATTTGACTAAAAATTTATATAAAATCCGAACTATAGGTGTTTATTTCATCTAAATTTATTCAAATTTAGCTCCGCCATCAAAAAAACTCATCAAAATCCAAAAAAATCAAATTTAGTTTACAACCTCTAAATCACAATTTGACTAAATTTTATATAAAATCCGATCTATAGGTGTTTATTTCATCTAAATTTATTCAAATTTAGCTCCTGCATCAAAAAAACCCCTCATCAAAATCCAAAAAAATCAAATTTAGTTTACAACCTCTAAATCACAATTTGACTAAAAATTTATATAAAATTCGAAATATAAGTGTTTATTTCATCTAAATTTATTCAAATTTAGCTCCTTCATCAAAAAAACTCATCAAAATCCAAAAAAATCAAATTTAGTTTACAACCTCTAAATCACAATTTGACTAAAAATTTATATAAAATCCGATCTATTGGTGTTTATTTCACCTAAATTTATTCAAATTTAGCTCCTCCATCAAAAAAACTCATCAAAATCCAAAAAAATCGAATTTAGTTTAAACCCTCTAAATCACAATTTGACCTAAAATTTATATAAAATCCGAACTATAGGTGTTTATTTCATCTAAATTTATTCAAATTTAGCTCCGCCATCAAAAAAACTCATCAAAATCCAAAAAAATCAAATTTAGTTTAAAACCTCCAAATCACAATTTGACTAAAAATTTATATAAAATCCGATCTATAGGTGTTTATTTTATCTAAATTTATTCAAATTTAGCTCCTCCATCAAAAAAACTCATCAAAATCCAAAAAAATCGAATTTAGTTTAAACCCCCTAAATCACAATTTGACTAAAAATTTATATAAAATCCGAACTATAGGTGTTTCTTTCATCTAAATTTATTCAAATTTAGCTCCGCCATCAAAAAAACTCATCAAAATCCAAAAAAATCAAATTTAGTTTACAACCTCTAAATCACAATTTGACTAAAAATTTATATAAAATCCGATCTATAGGTGTTTATTTCACCTAAATTTATTCAAATTTAGCTCCTCCATCAAAAAAACTCATCAAAATCCAAAAAAATCGAATTTAGTTTAAACCCTCTAAATCACAATTTGACCTAAAATTTATATAAAATCCGAACTATAGGTGTTTATTTCATCTAAATTTATTCACATTTAGCTCCTTCATAAAAAAAACTCATCAAAATCCAAAAAAATCAAATTTAGTTTACAACCTCTAAATCACAATTTGACTAAAAATTTATATAAAATCCGATCTATAGGTGTTTATTTCATCTAAATTTATTCAAATTTAGCTCCTCCATCAAAAAAACTCATCAAAACCCAAAAAAATCGAATTTAGTTTAAACCCCCTAAATCACAATTTGACTAAAAATTTATATAAAATCCGAACTATAGGTGTTTCTTTCATCTAAATTTATTCAAATTTAGCTCCTGCATCAAAAAAACTCATCAAAATCCAAAAAAATCAAATTTAGTTTACAACCTCTAAATCACAATTTGACTAAAAATTTATATAAAATCCGAAATATACGTGTTTATTTCATCTAAATTTATTCAAATTTGGCTCCTTCATCAAAAAAACTCATCAAAATCCAAAAAAATCAAATTTAGTTTAAAACCTCCAAATCACAATTTGACCTAAAATTTATATAAAATCCGAACTATAGGTGTTTATTTCATCTAAATTTATTCAAATTTAGCTCCGCCACCAAAAAAACTCATCAAAATCCAAAAAAATCAAATTTAGTTTACAACCTCTAAATCACAATTTGACTAAAAATTTATATAAAATCCGATCTATAGGTGTTTATTTCATCTAAATTTATTCAAATTTAGCTCCTTCATCAAAAAAACTCATCAAAATCCAAAAAAATCAAATTTAGTTTACAACCTCTAAATCACAATTTGACTAAAAATTTATATAACATCCGATCTATACGTGTTTATTTCATCTAAATTTATTCAAATTTAGCTCCTTCATCAAAAAAACTCATCAAAATCCAAAAAAATCAAACTTAGTTTACAACCTCTAAATCACAATTTGACTAAAAATTTATATAAAATCCGAACTATAGGTGTTTATTTCATCTAAATTTATTCAAATTTAGCTCCGCCATCAAAAAAACTCATCAAAATCCAAAAAAATCAAATTTAGTTTACAACCTCTAAATCACAATTTGACTAAATTTTATATAAAATCCGATCTATAGGTGTTTATTTCATCTAAATTTATTCAAATTTAGCTCCTGCATCAAAAAAACCCCTCATCAAAATCCAAAAAAATCAAATTTAGTTTACAACCTCTAAATCACAATTTGACTAAAAATTTATATAAAATTCGAAATATAAGTGTTTATTTCATCTAAATTTATTCAAATTTAGCTCCTTCATCAAAAAAACTCATCAAAATCCAAAAAAATCAAATTTAGTTTACAACCTCTAAATCACAATTTGACTAAAAATTTATATAAAATCCGATCTATTGGTGTTTATTTCACCTAAATTTATTCAAATTTAGCTCCTCCATCAAAAAAACTCATCAAAATCCAAAAAAATCGAATTTAGTTTAAACCCTCTAAATCACAATTTGACCTAAAATTTATATAAAATCCGAACTATAGGTGTTTATTTCATCTAAATTTATTCAAATTTAGCTCCGCCATCAAAAAAACTCATCAAAATCCAAAAAAATCAAATTTAGTTTAAAACCTCCAAATCACAATTTGACTAAAAATTTATATAAAATCCGATCTATAGGTGTTTATTTTATCTAAATTTATTCAAATTTAGCTCCTCCATCAAAAAAACTCATCAAAATCCAAAAAAATCGAATTTAGTTTAAACCCCCTAAATCACAATTTGACTAAAAATTTATATAAAATCCGAACTATAGGTGTTTCTTTCATCTAAATTTATTCAAATTTAGCTCCGCCATCAAAAAAACTCATCAAAATCCAAAAAAATCAAATTTAGTTTACAACCTCTAAATCACAATTTGACTAAAAATTTATATAAAATCCGATCTATAGGTGTTTATTTCACCTAAATTTATTCAAATTTAGCTCCTCCATCAAAAAAACTCATCAAAATCCAAAAAAATCGAATTTAGTTTAAACCCTCTAAATCACAATTTGACCTAAAATTTATATAAAATCCGAACTATAGGTGTTTATTTCATCTAAATTTATTCACATTTAGCTCCTTCATAAAAAAAACTCATCAAAATCCAAAAAAATCAAATTTAGTTTACAACCTCTAAATCACAATTTGACTAAAAATTTATATAAAATCCGAACTATATGTGTTTATTTCATCAAAATTTATATAAAATCCGATCTATAGGTGTTTATTTCACCTAAATTTATTCAAATTTAGCTCCTCCATCAAAAAAACTCATCAAAATCCAAAAAAATCGAATTTAGTTTAAACCCTCTAAATCACAATTTGACTAAAAATTTATATAAAATCCGAACTATAGGTGTTTCTTTCATCTAAATTTATTCAAATTTAGCTCCTCCATCAAAAAAACTCATCAAAATCCAAAAAAATCGAATTTAGTTTAAACCCTCTAAATCACAATTTGACTAAAAATTTATATAAAATCCGATCTATAGGTGTTTATTTCATCTAAATTTATTCAAATTTAGCTCCTCCATCAAAAAAACTCATCAAAATCCAAAAAAATCGAATTTAGTTTAAACCCCCTAAATCACAATTTGACTAAAAATTTATATAAAATCCGAACTATAGGTGTTTCTTTCATCTAAATTTATTCAAATTTAGCTCCTGCATAAAAAAAACTCATCAAAATCCAAAAAAATCAATTTTAGTTTACAACCTCTAAATCACAATTTGACTAAAAATTTATATAAAATCCGAAATATACGTGTTTATTTCATCTAAATTTATTCAAATTTGGCTCCTTCATCAAAAAAACTCATCAAAATCCAAAAAAATCAAATTTAGTTTAAAACCTCCAAATCACAATTTGACTAAAAATTTATATAAAATCCGATCTATAGGTGTTTATTTCATCTAAATTTATTCAAATTTAGCTCCTGCATCAAAAAAACTCATCAAAATCCAAAAAAATCGAATTTAGTTTAAACCCTCTAAATCACAATTTGACTAAAAATTTATATAAAATCCGATCTATAGGTGTTTATTTCATCTAAATTTATTCAAATTTAGCTCCTCCATCAAAAAAACTCATCAAAATCCAAAAAAATCGAATTTAGTTTAAACCCCCTAAATCACAATTTGACTAAAAATTTATATAAAATCCGAACTATAGGTGTTTCTTTCATCTAAATTTATTCAAATTTAGCTCCTGCATCAAAAAAACTCATCAAAATCCAAAAAAAATCAAATTTAGTTTACAACCTCTAAATCACAATTTGATTAAAAATTTATATAAAATCCGAAATATACGTGTTTATCTCATCTAAATTTATTCAAATTTGGCTCCTTCATCAAAAAAAACGCATCAAAATCCAAAAAAATCAAATTTAGTTTAAAACCTCCAAATCACAATTTGACTAAAAATTTATATAAAATCCGATCTATAGGTGTTTATTTCATCTAAATTTATTCAAATTTAGCTCCTGCATCAAAAAAACTCATCAAAATCCAAAAAAATCGAATTTAGTTTAAACCCTCTAAATCACAATTTGACTAAAAATTTATATAAAATCCGATCTATAGGTGTTTATTTCATCTAAATTTATTCAAATTTAGCTCCTCCATCAAAAAAACTCATCAAAATCCAAAAAAATCGAATTTAGTTTAAACCCCCTAAATCACAATTTGACTAAAAATTTATATAAAATCCGAACTATAGGTGTTTCTTTCATCTAAATTTATTCAAATTTAGCTCCTGCATCAAAAAAACTCATCAAAATCCAAAAAAAATCAAATTTAGTTTACAACCTCTAAATCACAATTTGATTAAAAATTTATATAAAATCCGAAATATACGTGTTTATCTCATCTAAATTTATTCAAATTTGGCTCCTTCATCAAAAAAACGCATCAAAATCCAAAAAAATCAAATTTAGTTTAAAACCTCCAAATCACAATTTGACTAAAAATTTATATAAAATCCGATCTATAGGTGTTTATTTCACCTAAATTTATTCAAATTTAGCTCCTCCATCAAAAAAACTCATCAAAATCCAAAAAAATCGAATTTAGTTTAAACCCCCTAAATCACAATTTGACTAAAAATTTATATAAAATCCGAACTATAGGTGTTTCTTTCATCTAAATTTATTCAAATTTAGCTCCTGCATCAAAAAAACTCATCAAAATCCAAAAAAAATCAAATTTAGTTTACAACCTCTAAATCACAATTTGATTAAAAATTTATATAAAATCCGAAATATACGTGTTTATCTCATCTAAATTTATTCAAATTTGGCTCCTTCATCAAAAAAACGCATCAAAATCCAAAAAAATCAAATTTAGTTTAAAACCTCCAAATCACAATTTGACTAAAAATTTATATAAAATCCGAAATATACGTGTTTATTTCATCTAAATTTATTCAAATTTAGCTCCTTCATCAAAAAAACTCATCAAAATCCAAAAAAATCAAACTTAGTTTACAACCTCTAAATCACAATTTGACTAAAAATTTATATAAAATCCGAACTATAGGTGTTTATTTCATCTAAATTTATTCAAATTTAGCTCCTCCATCAAAAAAACTCATCAAAATCCAAAAAAATCAAATTTAGTTTACAACCTCTAAATCACAATTTGACTAAATTTTATATAAAATCCGATCTATAGGTGTTTATTTCATCTAAATTTATTCAAATTTAGCTCCTGCATCAAAAAAACCCCTCATCAAAATCCAAAAAAATCAAATTTAGTTTACAACCTCTAAATCACAATTTGACTAAAAATTTATATAAAATTCGAAATATAAGTGTTTATTTCATCTAAATTTATTCAAATTTAGCTCCTTCATCAAAAAAACTCATCAAAATCCAAAAAAATCAAATTTAGTTTACAACCTCTAAATCACAATTTGACTAAAAATTTATATAAAATCCGATCTATTGGTGTTTATTTCACCTAAATTTATTCAAATTTAGCTCCTCCATCAAAAAAACTCATCAAAATCCAAAAAAATCGAATTTAGTTTAAACCCTCTAAATCACAATTTGACCTAAAATTTATATAAAATCCGAACTATAGGTGTTTATTTCATCTAAATTTATTCAAATTTAGCTCCGCCATCAAAAAAACTCATCAAAATCCAAAAAAATCAAATTTAGTTTAAAACCTCCAAATCACAATTTGACTAAAAATTTATATAAAATCCGATCTATAGGTGTTTATTTTATCTAAATTTATTCAAATTTAGCTCCTCCATCAAAAAAACTCATCAAAATCCAAAAAAATCGAATTTAGTTTAAACCCCCTAAATCACAATTTGACTAAAAATTTATATAAAATCCGAACTATAGGTGTTTCTTTCATCTAAATTTATTCAAATTTAGCTCCGCCATCAAAAAAACTCATCAAAATCCAAAAAAATCAAATTTAGTTTACAACCTCTAAATCACAATTTGACTAAAAATTTATATAAAATCCGATCTATAGGTGTTTATTTCACCTAAATTTATTCAAATTTAGCTCCTCCATCAAAAAAACTCATCAAAATCCAAAAAAATCGAATTTAGTTTAAACCCTCTAAATCACAATTTGACCTAAAATTTATATAAAATCCGAACTATAGGTGTTTATTTCATCTAAATTTATTCACATTTAGCTCCTTCATAAAAAAAACTCATCAAAATCCAAAAAAATCAAATTTAGTTTACAACCTCTAAATCACAATTTGACTAAAAATTTATATAAAATCCGATCTATAGGTGTTTATTTCATCTAAATTTATTCAAATTTAGCTCCTCCATCAAAAAAACTCATCAAAACCCAAAAAAATCGAATTTAGTTTAAACCCCCTAAATCACAATTTGACTAAAAATTTATATAAAATCCGAACTATAGGTGTTTCTTTCATCTAAATTTATTCAAATTTAGCTCCTGCATCAAAAAAACTCATCAAAATCCAAAAAAATCAAATTTAGTTTACAACCTCTAAATCACAATTTGACTAAAAATTTATATAAAATCCGAAATATACGTGTTTATTTCATCTAAATTTATTCAAATTTGGCTCCTTCATCAAAAAAACTCATCAAAATCCAAAAAAATCAAATTTAGTTTAAAACCTCCAAATCACAATTTGACCTAAAATTTATATAAAATCCGAACTATAGGTGTTTATTTCATCTAAATTTATTCAAATTTAGCTCCGCCACCAAAAAAACTCATCAAAATCCAAAAAAATCAAATTTAGTTTACAACCTCTAAATCACAATTTGACTAAAAATTTATATAAAATCCGATCTATAGGTGTTTATTTCATCTAAATTTATTCAAATTTAGCTCCTTCATCAAAAAAACTCATCAAAATCCAAAAAAATCAAATTTAGTTTACAACCTCTAAATCACAATTTGACTAAAAATTTATATAACATCCGATCTATACGTGTTTATTTCATCTAAATTTATTCAAATTTAGCTCCTTCATCAAAAAAACTCATCAAAATCCAAAAAAATCAAACTTAGTTTACAACCTCTAAATCACAATTTGACTAAAAATTTATATAAAATCCGAACTATAGGTGTTTATTTCATCTAAATTTATTCAAATTTAGCTCCGCCATCAAAAAAACTCATCAAAATCCAAAAAAATCAAATTTAGTTTACAACCTCTAAATCACAATTTGACTAAATTTTATATAAAATCCGATCTATAGGTGTTTATTTCATCTAAATTTATTCAAATTTAGCTCCTGCATCAAAAAAACCCCTCATCAAAATCCAAAAAAATCAAATTTAGTTTACAACCTCTAAATCACAATTTGACTAAAAATTTATATAAAATTCGAAATATAAGTGTTTATTTCATCTAAATTTATTCAAATTTAGCTCCTTCATCAAAAAAACTCATCAAAATCCAAAAAAATCAAATTTAGTTTACAACCTCTAAATCACAATTTGACTAAAAATTTATATAAAATCCGATCTATTGGTGTTTATTTCACCTAAATTTATTCAAATTTAGCTCCTCCATCAAAAAAACTCATCAAAATCCAAAAAAATCGAATTTAGTTTAAACCCTCTAAATCACAATTTGACCTAAAATTTATATAAAATCCGAACTATAGGTGTTTATTTCATCTAAATTTATTCAAATTTAGCTCCGCCATCAAAAAAACTCATCAAAATCCAAAAAAATCAAATTTAGTTTAAAACCTCCAAATCACAATTTGACTAAAAATTTATATAAAATCCGATCTATAGGTGTTTATTTTATCTAAATTTATTCAAATTTAGCTCCTCCATCAAAAAAACTCATCAAAATCCAAAAAAATCGAATTTAGTTTAAACCCCCTAAATCACAATTTGACTAAAAATTTATATAAAATCCGAACTATAGGTGTTTCTTTCATCTAAATTTATTCAAATTTAGCTCCGCCATCAAAAAAACTCATCAAAATCCAAAAAAATCAAATTTAGTTTACAACCTCTAAATCACAATTTGACTAAAAATTTATATAAAATCCGATCTATAGGTGTTTATTTCACCTAAATTTATTCAAATTTAGCTCCTCCATCAAAAAAACTCATCAAAATCCAAAAAAATCGAATTTAGTTTAAACCCTCTAAATCACAATTTGACCTAAAATTTATATAAAATCCGAACTATAGGTGTTTATTTCATCTAAATTTATTCACATTTAGCTCCTTCATAAAAAAAACTCATCAAAATCCAAAAAAATCAAATTTAGTTTACAACCTCTAAATCACAATTTGACTAAAAATTTATATAAAATCCGAACTATATGTGTTTATTTCATCAAAATTTATATAAAATCCGATCTATAGGTGTTTATTTCACCTAAATTTATTCAAATTTAGCTCCTCCATCAAAAAAACTCATCAAAATCCAAAAAAATCGAATTTAGTTTAAACCCTCTAAATCACAATTTGACTAAAAATTTATATAAAATCCGAACTATAGGTGTTTCTTTCATCTAAATTTATTCAAATTTAGCTCCTCCATCAAAAAAACTCATCAAAATCCAAAAAAATCGAATTTAGTTTAAACCCTCTAAATCACAATTTGACTAAAAATTTATATAAAATCCGATCTATAGGTGTTTATTTCATCTAAATTTATTCAAATTTAGCTCCTCCATCAAAAAAACTCATCAAAATCCAAAAAAATCGAATTTAGTTTAAACCCCCTAAATCACAATTTGACTAAAAATTTATATAAAATCCGAACTATAGGTGTTTCTTTCATCTAAATTTATTCAAATTTAGCTCCTGCATCAAAAAAACTCATCAAAATCCAAAAAAATCAATTTTAGTTTACAACCTCTAAATCACAATTTGACTAAAAATTTATATAAAATCCGAAATATACGTGTTTATTTCATCTAAATTTATTCAAATTTGGCTCCTTCATCAAAAAAACTCATCAAAATCCAAAAAAATCAAATTTAGTTTAAAACCTCCAAATCACAATTTGACTAAAAATTTATATAAAATCCGATCTATAGGTGTTTATTTCATCTAAATTTATTCAAATTTAGCTCCTGCATCAAAAAAACTCATCAAAATCCAAAAAAATCGAATTTAGTTTAAACCCTCTAAATCACAATTTGACTAAAAATTTATATAAAATCCGATCTATAGGTGTTTATTTCATCTAAATTTATTCAAATTTAGCTCCTCCATCAAAAAAACTCATCAAAATCCAAAAAAATCGAATTTAGTTTAAACCCCCTAAATCACAATTTGACTAAAAATTTATATAAAATCCGAACTATAGGTGTTTCTTTCATCTAAATTTATTCAAATTTAGCTCCTGCATCAAAAAAACTCATCAAAATCCAAAAAAAATCAAATTTAGTTTACAACCTCTAAATCACAATTTGATTAAAAATTTATATAAAATCCGAAATATACGTGTTTATCTCATCTAAATTTATTCAAATTTGGCTCCTTCATCAAAAAAACGCATCAAAATCCAAAAAAATCAAATTTAGTTTAAAACCTCCAAATCACAATTTGACTAAAAATTTATATAAAATCCGATCTATAGGTGTTTATTTCATCTAAATTTATTCAAATTTAGCTCCTGCATCAAAAAAACTCATCAAAATCCAAAAAAATCGAATTTAGTTTAAACCCTCTAAATCACAATTTGACTAAAAATTTATATAAAATCCGATCTATAGGTGTTTATTTCATCTAAATTTATTCAAATTTAGCTCCTCCATCAAAAAAACTCATCAAAATCCAAAAAAATCGAATTTAGTTTAAACCCCCTAAATCACAATTTGACTAAAAATTTATATAAAATCCGAACTATAGGTGTTTCTTTCATCTAAATTTATTCAAATTTAGCTCCTGCATCAAAAAAACTCATCAAAATCCAAAAAAAATCAAATTTAGTTTACAACCTCTAAATCACAATTTGATTAAAAATTTATATAAAATCCGAAATATACGTGTTTATCTCATCTAAATTTATTCAAATTTGGCTCCTTCATCAAAAAAACGCATCAAAATCCAAAAAAATCAAATTTAGTTTAAAACCTCCAAATCACAATTTGACTAAAAATTTATATAAAATCCGATCTATAGGTGTTTATTTCACCTAAATTTATTCAAATTTAGCTCCTCCATCAAAAAAACTCATCAAAATCCAAAAAAATCGAATTTAGTTTAAACCCCCTAAATCACAATTTGACTAAAAATTTATATAAAATCCGAACTATAGGTGTTTCTTTCATCTAAATTTATTCAAATTTAGCTCCTGCATCAAAAAAACTCATCAAAATCCAAAAAAAATCAAATTTAGTTTACAACCTCTAAATCACAATTTGATTAAAAATTTATATAAAATCCGAAATATACGTGTTTATCTCATCTAAATTTATTCAAATTTGGCTCCTTCATCAAAAAAACGCATCAAAATCCAAAAAAATCAAATTTAGTTTAAAACCTCCAAATCACAATTTGACTAAAAATTTATATAAAATCCGAAATATACGTGTTTATTTCATCTAAATTTATTCAAATTTAGCTCCTTCATCAAAAAAACTCATCAAAATCCAAAAAAATCAAACTTAGTTTACAACCTCTAAATCACAATTTGACTAAAAATTTATATAAAATCCGAACTATAGGTGTTTATTTCATCTAAATTTATTCAAATTTAGCTCCGCCATCAAAAAAACTCATCAAAATCCAAAAAAATCAAATTTAGTTTACAACCTCTAAATCACAATTTGACTAAATTTTATATAAAATCCGATCTATAGGTGTTTATTTCATCTAAATTTATTCAAATTTAGCTCCTGCATCAAAAAAACCCCTCATCAAAATCCAAAAAAATCAAATTTAGTTTACAACCTCTAAATCACAATTTGACTAAAAATTTATATAAAATTCGAAATATAAGTGTTTATTTCATCTAAATTTATTCAAATTTAGCTCCTTCATCAAAAAAACTCATCAAAATCCAAAAAAATCAAATTTAGTTTACAACCTCTAAATCACAATTTGACTAAAAATTTATATAAAATCCGATCTATTGGTGTTTATTTCACCTAAATTTATTCAAATTTAGCTCCTCCATCAAAAAAACTCATCAAAATCCAAAAAAATCGAATTTAGTTTAAACCCTCTAAATCACAATTTGACCTAAAATTTATATAAAATCCGAACTATAGGTGTTTATTTCATCTAAATTTATTCAAATTTAGCTCCGCCATCAAAAAAACTCATCAAAATCCAAAAAAATCAAATTTAGTTTAAAACCTCCAAATCACAATTTGACTAAAAATTTATATAAAATCCGATCTATAGGTGTTTATTTTATCTAAATTTATTCAAATTTAGCTCCTCCATCAAAAAAACTCATCAAAATCCAAAAAAATCGAATTTAGTTTAAACCCCCTAAATCACAATTTGACTAAAAATTTATATAAAATCCGAAATATACGTGTTTATTTCATCTAAATTTATTCAAATTTAGCTCCTTCATCAAAAAAACTCATCAAAATCCAAAAAAATCAAATTTAGTTTACAACCTCTAAATCACAATTTGACTAAAAATTTATATAAAATCCGATCTATTGGTGTTTATTTCACCTAAATTTATTCAAATTTAGCTCCTCCATCAAAAAAACTCATCAAAATCCAAAAAAATCGAATTTAGTTTAAACCCTCTAAATCACAATTTGACATAAAATTTATATAAAATCCGAACTATAGGTGTTTATTTCATCTAAATTTAATCACATTTAGCTCCTTCATCAAAAAAACTCATCAAAATCCAAAAAAATCAAATTTAGTTTACAACCTCTAAATCACAATTTGACTAAAAATTTATATAAAATCCGAACTATATGTGTTTATTTCATCAAAATTTATATAAAATCCGATCTATAGGTGTTTATTTCACCTAAATTTATTCAAATTTAGCTCCTCCATCAAAAAAACTCATCAAAATCCAAAAAAATCGAATTTAGTTTAAACCCTCTAAATCACAATTTGACATAAAATTTATATAAAATCCGAACTATAGGTGTTTATTTCATCTAAATTTAATCACATTTAGCTCCTTCATCAAAAAAACTCATCAAAATCCAAAAAAAACAAATTTAGTTTACAACCTCTAAATCACAATTTGACTAAAAATTTATATAAAATCCGAACTATATGTGTTTATTTCATCAAAATTTATATAAAATCCGATCTATAGGTGTTTATTTCACCTAAATTTATTCAAATTTAGCTCCTCCATCAAAAAAACTCATCAAAATCCAAAAAAATCGAATTTACTTTAAACCCTCTAAATCACAATTTGACCTAAAATTTATATAAAATCCGAACTATAGGTGTTTATTTCATCTAAACTTATTCAAATTTAGCTCCTTCATCAAAAAAACTCATCAAAATCCAAAAAAATCAAATTTAGTTTACAACCTCTAAATCACAATTTGACTAAAAATTTATATAAAATCCGATCTATAGGTGTTTATTTTATCTAAATTTATTCAAATTTAGCTCCTCCATCAAAAAAACTCATCAAAATCCAAAAAAATCGAATTTAGTTTAAACCCTCTAAATCACAATTTGACTAAAAATTTATATAAAATCCGATCTATAGGTGTTTATTTCATCTAAATTTATTCAAATTTAGCTCCTCCATCAAAAAAACTCATCAAAACCCAAAAAAATCGAATTTAGTTTAAACCCCCTAAATCACAATTTGACTAAAAATTTATATAAAATCCGAACTATAGGTGTTTCTTTCATCTAAATTTATTCAAATTTAGCTCCTGCATCAAAAAAACTCATCAAAATCCAAAAAAATCAAATTTAGTTTACAACCTCTAAATCACAATTTGACTAAAAATTTATATAAAATCCGAAATATACGTGTTTATTTCATCTAAATTTATTCAAATTTGGCTCCTTCATCAAAAAAACTCATCAAAATCCAAAAAAATCAAATTTAGTTTAAAACCTCCAAATCACAATTTGACCTAAAATTTATATAAAATCCGAACTATAGGTGTTTATTTCATCTAAATTTATTCAAATTTAGCTCCGCCACCAAAAAAACTCATCAAAATCCAAAAAAATCAAATTTAGTTTACAACCTCTAAATCACAATTTGACTAAAAATTTATATAAAATCCGATCTATAGGTGTTTATTTCATCTAAATTTATTCAAATTTAGCTCCTTCATCAAAAAAACTCATCAAAATCCAAAAAAATCAAATTTAGTTTACAACCTCTAAATCACAATTTGACTAAAAATTTATATAACATCCGATCTATACGTGTTTATTTCATCTAAATTTATTCAAATTTAGCTCCTTCATCAAAAAAACTCATCAAAATCCAAAAAAATCAAACTTAGTTTACAACCTCTAAATCACAATTTGACTAAAAATTTATATAAAATCCGAACTATAGGTGTTTATTTCATCTAAATTTATTCAAATTTAGCTCCGCCATCAAAAAAACTCATCAAAATCCAAAAAAATCAAATTTAGTTTACAACCTCTAAATCACAATTTGACTAAATTTTATATAAAATCCGATCTATAGGTGTTTATTTCATCTAAATTTATTCAAATTTAGCTCCTGCATCAAAAAAACCCCTCATCAAAATCCAAAAAAATCAAATTTAGTTTACAACCTCTAAATCACAATTTGACTAAAAATTTATATAAAATTCGAAATATAAGTGTTTATTTCATCTAAATTTATTCAAATTTAGCTCCTTCATCAAAAAAACTCATCAAAATCCAAAAAAATCAAATTTAGTTTACAACCTCTAAATCACAATTTGACTAAAAATTTATATAAAATCCGATCTATTGGTGTTTATTTCACCTAAATTTATTCAAATTTAGCTCCTCCATCAAAAAAACTCATCAAAATCCAAAAAAATCGAATTTAGTTTAAACCCTCTAAATCACAATTTGACCTAAAATTTATATAAAATCCGAACTATAGGTGTTTATTTCATCTAAATTTATTCAAATTTAGCTCCGCCATCAAAAAAACTCATCAAAATCCAAAAAAATCAAATTTAGTTTAAAACCTCCAAATCACAATTTGACTAAAAATTTATATAAAATCCGATCTATAGGTGTTTATTTTATCTAAATTTATTCAAATTTAGCTCCTCCATCAAAAAAACTCATCAAAATCCAAAAAAATCGAATTTAGTTTAAACCCCCTAAATCACAATTTGACTAAAAATTTATATAAAATCCGAACTATAGGTGTTTCTTTCATCTAAATTTATTCAAATTTAGCTCCGCCATCAAAAAAACTCATCAAAATCCAAAAAAATCAAATTTAGTTTACAACCTCTAAATCACAATTTGACTAAAAATTTATATAAAATCCGATCTATAGGTGTTTATTTCACCTAAATTTATTCAAATTTAGCTCCTCCATCAAAAAAACTCATCAAAATCCAAAAAAATCGAATTTAGTTTAAACCCTCTAAATCACAATTTGACCTAAAATTTATATAAAATCCGAACTATAGGTGTTTATTTCATCTAAATTTATTCACATTTAGCTCCTTCATAAAAAAAACTCATCAAAATCCAAAAAAATCAAATTTAGTTTACAACCTCTAAATCACAATTTGACTAAAAATTTATATAAAATCCGATCTATAGGTGTTTATTTCATCTAAATTTATTCAAATTTAGCTCCTCCATCAAAAAAACTCATCAAAACCCAAAAAAATCGAATTTAGTTTAAACCCCCTAAATCACAATTTGACTAAAAATTTATATAAAATCCGAACTATAGGTGTTTCTTTCATCTAAATTTATTCAAATTTAGCTCCTGCATCAAAAAAACTCATCAAAATCCAAAAAAATCAAATTTAGTTTACAACCTCTAAATCACAATTTGACTAAAAATTTATATAAAATCCGAAATATACGTGTTTATTTCATCTAAATTTATTCAAATTTGGCTCCTTCATCAAAAAAACTCATCAAAATCCAAAAAAATCAAATTTAGTTTAAAACCTCCAAATCACAATTTGACCTAAAATTTATATAAAATCCGAACTATAGGTGTTTATTTCATCTAAATTTATTCAAATTTAGCTCCGCCACCAAAAAAACTCATCAAAATCCAAAAAAATCAAATTTAGTTTACAACCTCTAAATCACAATTTGACTAAAAATTTATATAAAATCCGATCTATAGGTGTTTATTTCATCTAAATTTATTCAAATTTAGCTCCTTCATCAAAAAAACTCATCAAAATCCAAAAAAATCAAATTTAGTTTACAACCTCTAAATCACAATTTGACTAAAAATTTATATAACATCCGATCTATACGTGTTTATTTCATCTAAATTTATTCAAATTTAGCTCCTTCATCAAAAAAACTCATCAAAATCCAAAAAAATCAAACTTAGTTTACAACCTCTAAATCACAATTTGACTAAAAATTTATATAAAATCCGAACTATAGGTGTTTATTTCATCTAAATTTATTCAAATTTAGCTCCGCCATCAAAAAAACTCATCAAAATCCAAAAAAATCAAATTTAGTTTACAACCTCTAAATCACAATTTGACTAAATTTTATATAAAATCCGATCTATAGGTGTTTATTTCATCTAAATTTATTCAAATTTAGCTCCTGCATCAAAAAAACCCCTCATCAAAATCCAAAAAAATCAAATTTAGTTTACAACCTCTAAATCACAATTTGACTAAAAATTTATATAAAATTCGAAATATAAGTGTTTATTTCATCTAAATTTATTCAAATTTAGCTCCTTCATCAAAAAAACTCATCAAAATCCAAAAAAATCAAATTTAGTTTACAACCTCTAAATCACAATTTGACTAAAAATTTATATAAAATCCGATCTATTGGTGTTTATTTCACCTAAATTTATTCAAATTTAGCTCCTCCATCAAAAAAACTCATCAAAATCCAAAAAAATCGAATTTAGTTTAAACCCTCTAAATCACAATTTGACCTAAAATTTATATAAAATCCGAACTATAGGTGTTTATTTCATCTAAATTTATTCAAATTTAGCTCCGCCATCAAAAAAACTCATCAAAATCCAAAAAAATCAAATTTAGTTTAAAACCTCCAAATCACAATTTGACTAAAAATTTATATAAAATCCGATCTATAGGTGTTTATTTTATCTAAATTTATTCAAATTTAGCTCCTCCATCAAAAAAACTCATCAAAATCCAAAAAAATCGAATTTAGTTTAAACCCCCTAAATCACAATTTGACTAAAAATTTATATAAAATCCGAACTATAGGTGTTTCTTTCATCTAAATTTATTCAAATTTAGCTCCGCCATCAAAAAAACTCATCAAAATCCAAAAAAATCAAATTTAGTTTACAACCTCTAAATCACAATTTGACTAAAAATTTATATAAAATCCGATCTATAGGTGTTTATTTCACCTAAATTTATTCAAATTTAGCTCCTCCATCAAAAAAACTCATCAAAATCCAAAAAAATCGAATTTAGTTTAAACCCTCTAAATCACAATTTGACCTAAAATTTATATAAAATCCGAACTATAGGTGTTTATTTCATCTAAATTTATTCACATTTAGCTCCTTCATAAAAAAAACTCATCAAAATCCAAAAAAATCAAATTTAGTTTACAACCTCTAAATCACAATTTGACTAAAAATTTATATAAAATCCGAACTATATGTGTTTATTTCATCAAAATTTATATAAAATCCGATCTATAGGTGTTTATTTCACCTAAATTTATTCAAATTTAGCTCCTCCATCAAAAAAACTCATCAAAATCCAAAAAAATCGAATTTAGTTTAAACCCTCTAAATCACAATTTGACTAAAAATTTATATAAAATCCGAACTATAGGTGTTTATTTCATCTAAATTTATTCAAATTTAGCTCCTCCATCAAAAAAACTCATCAAAATCCAAAAAAATCGAATTTAGTTTAAACCCTCTAAATCACAATTTGACTAAAAATTTATATAAAATCCGATCTATAGGTGTTTATTTCATCTAAATTTATTCAAATTTAGCTCCTCCATCAAAAAAACTCATCAAAATCCAAAAAAATCGAATTTAGTTTAAACCCCCTAAATCACAATTTGACTAAAAATTTATATAAAATCCGAACTATAGGTGTTTCTTTCATCTAAATTTATTCAAATTTAGCTCCTGCATCAAAAAAACTCATCAAAATCCAAAAAAATCAATTTTAGTTTACAACCTCTAAATCACAATTTGACTAAAAATTTATATAAAATCCGAAATATACGTGTTTATTTCATCTAAATTTATTCAAATTTGGCTCCTTCATCAAAAAAACTCATCAAAATCCAAAAAAATCAAATTTAGTTTAAAACCTCCAAATCACAATTTGACTAAAAATTTATATAAAATCCGATCTATAGGTGTTTATTTCATCTAAATTTATTCAAATTTAGCTCCTGCATCAAAAAAACTCATCAAAATCCAAAAAAATCGAATTTAGTTTAAACCCTCTAAATCACAATTTGACTAAAAATTTATATAAAATCCGATCTATAGGTGTTTATTTCATCTAAATTTATTCAAATTTAGCTCCTCCATCAA
The DNA here is from genome assembly GCA_929113495.1 of Andrena minutula. NCBI lineage: Eukaryota > Metazoa > Arthropoda > Insecta > Hymenoptera > Andrenidae > Andrena > Andrena minutula. The sequence goes on along the minus strand of OV815997.1, from coordinate 12,995,432 downwards.
AAAAACTCATCAAAATCCAAAAAAATCGAATTTAGTTTAAACCCCCTAAATCACAATTTGACTAAAAATTTATATAAAATCCGAACTATAGGTGTTTCTTTCATCTAAATTTATTCAAATTTAGCTCCTGCATCAAAAAAACTCATCAAAATCCAAAAAAAATCAAATTTAGTTTACAACCTCTAAATCACAATTTGATTAAAAATTTATATAAAATCCGAAATATACGTGTTTATCTCATCTAAATTTATTCAAATTTGGCTCCTTCATCAAAAAAACGCATCAAAATCCAAAAAAATCAAATTTAGTTTAAAACCTCCAAATCACAATTTGACTAAAAATTTATATAAAATCCGATCTATAGGTGTTTATTTCACCTAAATTTATTCAAATTTAGCTCCTCCATCAAAAAAACTCATCAAAATCCAAAAAAATCGAATTTAGTTTAAACCCTCTAAATCACAATTTGACATAAAATTTATATAAAATCCGAACTATAGGTGTTTATTTCATCTAAATTTAATCACATTTAGCTCCTTCATCAAAAAAACTCATCAAAATCCAAAAAAATCAAATTTAGTTTACAACCTCTAAATCACAATTTGACTAAAAATTTATATAAAATCCGAACTATATGTGTTTATTTCATCAAAATTTATATAAAATCCGATCTATAGGTGTTTATTTCACCTAAATTTATTCAAATTTAGCTCCTCCATCAAAAAAACTCATCAAAATCCAAAAAAATCGAATTTAGTTTAAACCCTCTAAATCACAATTTGACATAAAATTTATATAAAATCCGAACTATAGGTGTTTATTTCATCTAAATTTAATCACATTTAGCTCCTTCATCAAAAAAACTCATCAAAATCCAAAAAAAACAAATTTAGTTTACAACCTCTAAATCACAATTTGACTAAAAATTTATATAAAATCCGAACTATATGTGTTTATTTCATCAAAATTTATATAAAATCCGATCTATAGGTGTTTATTTCACCTAAATTTATTCAAATTTAGCTCCTCCATCAAAAAAACTCATCAAAATCCAAAAAAATCGAATTTACTTTAAACCCTCTAAATCACAATTTGACCTAAAATTTATATAAAATCCGAACTATAGGTGTTTATTTCATCTAAACTTATTCAAATTTAGCTCCTTCATCAAAAAAACTCATCAAAATCCAAAAAAATCAAATTTAGTTTACAACCTCTAAATCACAATTTGACTAAAAATTTATATAAAATCCGATCTATAGGTGTTTATTTTATCTAAATTTATTCAAATTTAGCTCCTCCATCAAAAAAACTCATCAAAATCCAAAAAAATCGAATTTAGTTTAAACCCTCTAAATCACAATTTGACTAAAAATTTATATAAAATCCGATCTATAGGTGTTTATTTCATCTAAATTTATTCAAATTTAGCTCCTCCATCAAAAAAACTCATCAAAACCCAAAAAAATCGAATTTAGTTTAAACCCCCTAAATCACAATTTGACTAAAAATTTATATAAAATCCGAACTATAGGTGTTTCTTTCATCTAAATTTATTCAAATTTAGCTCCTGCATCAAAAAAACTCATCAAAATCCAAAAAAATCAAATTTAGTTTACAACCTCTAAATCACAATTTGACTAAAAATTTATATAAAATCCGAAATATACGTGTTTATTTCATCTAAATTTATTCAAATTTGGCTCCTTCATCAAAAAAACTCATCAAAATCCAAAAAAATCAAATTTAGTTTAAAACCTCCAAATCACAATTTGACCTAAAATTTATATAAAATCCGAACTATAGGTGTTTATTTCATCTAAATTTATTCAAATTTAGCTCCGCCACCAAAAAAACTCATCAAAATCCAAAAAAATCAAATTTAGTTTACAACCTCTAAATCACAATTTGACTAAAAATTTATATAAAATCCGATCTATAGGTGTTTATTTCATCTAAATTTATTCAAATTTAGCTCCTTCATCAAAAAAACTCATCAAAATCCAAAAAAATCAAATTTAGTTTACAACCTCTAAATCACAATTTGACTAAAAATTTATATAACATCCGATCTATACGTGTTTATTTCATCTAAATTTATTCAAATTTAGCTCCTTCATCAAAAAAACTCATCAAAATCCAAAAAAATCAAACTTAGTTTACAACCTCTAAATCACAATTTGACTAAAAATTTATATAAAATCCGAACTATAGGTGTTTATTTCATCTAAATTTATTCAAATTTAGCTCCGCCATCAAAAAAACTCATCAAAATCCAAAAAAATCAAATTTAGTTTACAACCTCTAAATCACAATTTGACTAAATTTTATATAAAATCCGATCTATAGGTGTTTATTTCATCTAAATTTATTCAAATTTAGCTCCTGCATCAAAAAAACCCCTCATCAAAATCCAAAAAAATCAAATTTAGTTTACAACCTCTAAATCACAATTTGACTAAAAATTTATATAAAATTCGAAATATAAGTGTTTATTTCATCTAAATTTATTCAAATTTAGCTCCTTCATCAAAAAAACTCATCAAAATCCAAAAAAATCAAATTTAGTTTACAACCTCTAAATCACAATTTGACTAAAAATTTATATAAAATCCGATCTATTGGTGTTTATTTCACCTAAATTTATTCAAATTTAGCTCCTCCATCAAAAAAACTCATCAAAATCCAAAAAAATCGAATTTAGTTTAAACCCTCTAAATCACAATTTGACCTAAAATTTATATAAAATCCGAACTATAGGTGTTTATTTCATCTAAATTTATTCAAATTTAGCTCCGCCATCAAAAAAACTCATCAAAATCCAAAAAAATCAAATTTAGTTTAAAACCTCCAAATCACAATTTGACTAAAAATTTATATAAAATCCGATCTATAGGTGTTTATTTTATCTAAATTTATTCAAATTTAGCTCCTCCATCAAAAAAACTCATCAAAATCCAAAAAAATCGAATTTAGTTTAAACCCCCTAAATCACAATTTGACTAAAAATTTATATAAAATCCGAACTATAGGTGTTTCTTTCATCTAAATTTATTCAAATTTAGCTCCGCCATCAAAAAAACTCATCAAAATCCAAAAAAATCAAATTTAGTTTACAACCTCTAAATCACAATTTGACTAAAAATTTATATAAAATCCGATCTATAGGTGTTTATTTCACCTAAATTTATTCAAATTTAGCTCCTCCATCAAAAAAACTCATCAAAATCCAAAAAAATCGAATTTAGTTTAAACCCTCTAAATCACAATTTGACCTAAAATTTATATAAAATCCGAACTATAGGTGTTTATTTCATCTAAATTTATTCACATTTAGCTCCTTCATAAAAAAAACTCATCAAAATCCAAAAAAATCAAATTTAGTTTACAACCTCTAAATCACAATTTGACTAAAAATTTATATAAAATCCGATCTATAGGTGTTTATTTCATCTAAATTTATTCAAATTTAGCTCCTCCATCAAAAAAACTCATCAAAACCCAAAAAAATCGAATTTAGTTTAAACCCCCTAAATCACAATTTGACTAAAAATTTATATAAAATCCGAACTATAGGTGTTTCTTTCATCTAAATTTATTCAAATTTAGCTCCTGCATCAAAAAAACTCATCAAAATCCAAAAAAATCAAATTTAGTTTACAACCTCTAAATCACAATTTGACTAAAAATTTATATAAAATCCGAAATATACGTGTTTATTTCATCTAAATTTATTCAAATTTGGCTCCTTCATCAAAAAAACTCATCAAAATCCAAAAAAATCAAATTTAGTTTAAAACCTCCAAATCACAATTTGACCTAAAATTTATATAAAATCCGAACTATAGGTGTTTATTTCATCTAAATTTATTCAAATTTAGCTCCGCCACCAAAAAAAACTCATCAAAATCCAAAAAAATCAAATTTAGTTTACAACCTCTAAATCACAATTTGACTAAAAATTTATATAAAATCCGATCTATAGGTGTTTATTTCATCTAAATTTATTCAAATTTAGCTCCTTCATCAAAAAAACTCATCAAAATCCAAAAAAATCAAATTTAGTTTACAACCTCTAAATCACAATTTGACTAAAAATTTATATAACATCCGATCTATACGTGTTTATTTCATCTAAATTTATTCAAATTTAGCTCCTTCATCAAAAAAACTCATCAAAATCCAAAAAAATCAAACTTAGTTTACAACCTCTAAATCACAATTTGACTAAAAATTTATATAAAATCCGAACTATAGGTGTTTATTTCATCTAAATTTAATTCAAATTTAGCTCCGCCATCAAAAAAACTCATCAAAATCCAAAAAAATCAAATTTAGTTTACAACCTCTAAATCACAATTTGACTAAATTTTATATAAAATCCGATCTATAGGTGTTTATTTCATCTAAATTTATTCAAATTTAGCTCCTGCATCAAAAAAACCCCTCATCAAAATCCAAAAAAATCAAATTTAGTTTACAACCTCTAAATCACAATTTGACTAAAAATTTATATAAAATTCGAAATATAAGTGTTTATTTCATCTAAATTTATTCAAATTTAGCTCCTTCATCAAAAAAACTCATCAAAATCCAAAAAAATCAAATTTAGTTTACAACCTCTAAATCACAATTTGACTAAAAATTTATATAAAATCCGATCTATTGGTGTTTATTTCACCTAAATTTATTCAAATTTAGCTCCTCCATCAAAAAAACTCATCAAAATCCAAAAAAATCGAATTTAGTTTAAACCCTCTAAATCACAATTTGACCTAAAATTTATATAAAATCCGAACTATAGGTGTTTATTTCATCTAAATTTATTCAAATTTAGCTCCGCCATCAAAAAAACTCATCAAAATCCAAAAAAATCAAATTTAGTTTAAAACCTCCAAATCACAATTTGACTAAAAATTTATATAAAATCCGATCTATAGGTGTTTATTTTATCTAAATTTATTCAAATTTAGCTCCTCCATCAAAAAAACTCATCAAAATCCAAAAAAATCGAATTTAGTTTAAACCCCCTAAATCACAATTTGACTAAAAATTTATATAAAATCCGAACTATAGGTGTTTCTTTCATCTAAATTTATTCAAATTTAGCTCCGCCATCAAAAAAACTCATCAAAATCCAAAAAAATCAAATTTAGTTTACAACCTCTAAATCACAATTTGACTAAAAATTTATATAAAATCCGATCTATAGGTGTTTATTTCACCTAAATTTATTCAAATTTAGCTCCTCCATCAAAAAAACTCATCAAAATCCAAAAAAATCGAATTTAGTTTAAACCCTCTAAATCACAATTTGACCTAAAATTTATATAAAATCCGAACTATAGGTGTTTATTTCATCTAAATTTATTCACATTTAGCTCCTTCATAAAAAAAACTCATCAAAATCCAAAAAAATCAAATTTAGTTTACAACCTCTAAATCACAATTTGACTAAAAATTTATATAAAATCCGAACTATATGTGTTTATTTCATCAAAATTTATATAAAATCCGATCTATAGGTGTTTATTTCACCTAAATTTATTCAAATTTAGCTCCTCCATCAAAAAAACTCATCAAAATCCAAAAAAATCGAATTTAGTTTAAACCCTCTAAATCACAATTTGACTAAAAATTTATATAAAATCCGAACTATAGGTGTTTCTTTCATCTAAATTTATTCAAATTTAGCTCCTCCATCAAAAAAACTCATCAAAATCCAAAAAAATCGAATTTAGTTTAAACCCTCTAAATCACAATTTGACTAAAAATTTATATAAAATCCGATCTATAGGTGTTTATTTCATCTAAATTTATTCAAATTTAGCTCCTCCATCAAAAAAACTCATCAAAATCCAAAAAAATCGAATTTAGTTTAAACCCCCTAAATCACAATTTGACTAAAAATTTATATAAAATCCGAACTATAGGTGTTTCTTTCATCTAAATTTATTCAAATTTAGCTCCTGCATCAAAAAAACTCATCAAAATCCAAAAAAATCAATTTTAGTTTACAACCTCTAAATCACAATTTGACTAAAAATTTATATAAAATCCGAAATATACGTGTTTATTTCATCTAAATTTATTCAAATTTGGCTCCTTCATCAAAAAAAACTCATCAAAATCCAAAAAAATCAAATTTAGTTTAAAACCTCCAAATCACAATTTGACTAAAAATTTATATAAAATCCGATCTATAGGTGTTTATTTCATCTAAATTTATTCAAATTTAGCTCCTGCATCAAAAAAACTCATCAAAATCCAAAAAAATCGAATTTAGTTTAAACCCTCTAAATCACAATTTGACTAAAAATTTATATAAAATCCGATCTATAGGTGTTTATTTCATCTAAATTTATTCAAATTTAGCTCCTCCATCAAAAAAACTCATCAAAATCCAAAAAAATCGAATTTAGTTTAAACCCCCTAAATCACAATTTGACTAAAAATTTATATAAAATCCGAACTATAGGTGTTTCTTTCATCTAAATTTATTCAAATTTAGCTCCTGCATCAAAAAAACTCATCAAAATCCAAAAAAAATCAAATTTAGTTTACAACCTCTAAATCACAATTTGATTAAAAATTTATATAAAATCCGAAATATACGTGTTTATCTCATCTAAATTTATTCAAATTTGGCTCCTTCATCAAAAAAACGCATCAAAATCCAAAAAAATCAAATTTAGTTTAAAACCTCCAAATCACAATTTGACTAAAAATTTATATAAAATCCGATCTATAGGTGTTTATTTCATCTAAATTTATTCAAATTTAGCTCCTGCATCAAAAAAACTCATCAAAATCCAAAAAAATCAAATTTAGTTTACAACCTCTAAATCACAATTTGACTAAAAATTTATATAAAATCCGATCTATAGGTGTTTATTTCATCTAAATTTATTCAAATTTAGCTCCTCCATCAAAAAAATCATCAAAATCCAAAAAAATCAAATTTAGTTTACAACCTCTAAATCACAATTTGACTAAAAATTTATATAAAATCCGATCTACAGGTGTTTATTTCATCTAAATTTATTCAAATTTAGCTCCTCCATCAAAAAAACTCATCAAAATCCAAAAAAATCGAATTTAGTTTAAACCCCCTAAATCACAATTTGACTAAAAATTTATATAAAATCCGAAATATACGTGTTTATTTCATCTAAATTTATTCAAATTTAGCTCCTTCATCAAAAAAACTCATCAAAATCCAAAAAAATCAAATTTAGTTTACAACCTCTAAATCACTATTTGACTAAAAATTTATATAAAATCCGATCTATTGGTGTTTATTTCACCTAAATTTATTCAAATTTAGCTCCTACATCAAAAAAACTCATCAAAATCCAAAAAAATCGAATTTAGTTTAAACCCTCTAAATCACAATTTGACCTAAAATTTATATAAAATCCGAACTATAGGTGTTTATTTCATCTAAATTTATTCAAATTTAGCTCCGCCACCAAAAAAACTCATCAAAATCCAAAAAAATCAAATTTAGTTTACAACCTCTAAATCACAATTTGACTAAAAATTTATATAAAATCCGATCTATAGGTGTTTATTTCATCTAAATTTATTCAAATTTAGCTCCTGCATCAAAAAAACTCATCAAAATCCAAAAAAATCAAATTTAGTTTACAACCTCTAAATCACAATTTGACTAAAAATTTATATAAAATCCGAAATATACGTGTTTATTTCATCTAAATTTATTCAAATTTAGCTCCTTCATCAAAAAAACTCATCAAAATCCAAAAAAATCAAATTTAGTTTACAACCTCTAAATCACAATTTGACTAAAAATTTATATAAAATCCGATCTATAGGTGTTTATTTCACCTAAATTTATTCAAATTTAGCTCCTCCATCAAAAAAACTCATCAAAATCCAAAAAAATCGAATTTAGTTTAAACCCTCTAAATCACAATTTGACATAAAATTTATATAAAATCCGAACTATAGGTGTTTATTTCATCTAAATTTATTCACATTTAGCTCCTTCATCAAAAAAACTCATCAAAATCCAAAAAAATCAAATTTAGTTTACAACCTCTAAATCACAATTTGACTAAAAATTTATATAAAATCCGAACTATATGTGTTTATTTCATCAAAATTTATATAAAATCCGATCTATAGGTGTTTATTTCACCTAAATTTATTCAAATTTAGCTCCTCCATCAAAAAAACTCATCAAAATCCAAAAAAATCGAATTTAGTTTAAACCCTCTAAATCACAATTTGACCTAAAATTTATATAAAATTCGAAATATAAGTGTTTATTTCATCTAAATTTATTCAAATTTAGCTCCTTCATCAAAAAAACTCATCAAAATCCAAAAAAATCAAATTTAGTTTACAACCTCTAAATCACAATTTGACTAAAAATTTATATAAAATCCGATCTATTGGTGTTTATTTCACCTAAATTTATTCAAATTTAGCTCCTCCATCAAAAAAACTCATCAAAATCCAAAAAAATCGAATTTAGTTTAAACCCTCTAAATCACAATTTGACCTAAAATTTATATAAAATCCGAACTATAGGTGTTTATTTCATCTATATTTATTCAAATTTAGCTCCGCCATCAAAAAAACTCATCAAAATCCAAAAAAATCAAATTTAGTTTAAAACCTCCAAATCACAATTTGACTAAAAATTTATATAAAATCCGATCTATAGGTGTTTATTTTATCTAAATTTATTCAAATTTAGCTCCTCCATCAAAAAAACTCATCAAAATCCAAAAAAATCGAATTTAGTTTAAACCCCCTAAATCACAATTTGACTAAAAATTTATATAAAATCCGAACTATAGGTGTTTCTTTCATCTAAATTTATTCAAATTTAGCTCCGCCATCAAAAAAACTCATCAAAATCCAAAAAAATCAAATTTAGTTTACAACCTCTAAATCACAATTTGACTAAAAATTTATATAAAATCCGATCTATAGGTGTTTATTTCACCTAAATTTATTCAAATTTAGCTCCTCCATCAAAAAAACTCATCAAAATCCAAAAAAATCGAATTTAGTTTAAACCCTCTAAATCACAATTTGACCTAAAATTTATATAAAATCCGAACTATAGGTGTTTATTTCATCTAAATTTATTCACATTTAGCTCCTTCATAAAAAAAACTCATCAAAATCCAAAAAAATCAAATTTAGTTTACAACCTCTAAATCACAATTTGACTAAAAATTTATATAAAATCCGAACTATATGTGTTTATTTCATCAAAATTTATATAAAATCCGATCTATAGGTGTTTATTTCACCTAAATTTATTCAAATTTAGCTCCTCCATCAAAAAAACTCATCAAAATCCAAAAAAATCGAATTTAGTTTAAACCCTCTAAATCACAATTTGACTAAAAATTTATATAAAATCCGAACTATAGGTGTTTCTTTCATCTAAATTTATTCAAATTTAGCTCCTCCATCAAAAAAACTCATCAAAATCCAAAAAAATCGAATTTAGTTTAAACCCTCTAAATCACAATTTGACTAAAAATTTATATAAAATCCGATCTATAGGTGTTTATTTCATCTAAATTTATTCAAATTTAGCTCCTCCATCAAAAAAACTCATCAAAATCCAAAAAAATCGAATTTAGTTTAAACCCCCTAAATCACAATTTGACTAAAAATTTATATAAAATCCGAACTATAGGTGTTTCTTTCATCTAAATTTATTCAAATTTAGCTCCTGCATCAAAAAAACTCATCAAAATCCAAAAAAATCAATTTTAGTTTACAACCTCTAAATCACAATTTGACTAAAAATTTATATAAAATCCGAAATATACGTGTTTATTTCATCTAAATTTATTCAAATTTGGCTCCTTCATCAAAAAAACTCATCAAAATCCAAAAAAATCAAATTTAGTTTAAAACCTCCAAATCACAATTTGACTAAAAATTTATATAAAATCCGATCTATAGGTGTTTATTTCATCTAAATTTATTCAAATTTAGCTCCTGCATCAAAAAAACTCATCAAAATCCAAAAAAATCGAATTTAGTTTAAACCCTCTAAATCACAATTTGACTAAAAATTTATATAAAATCCGATCTATAGGTGTTTATTTCATCTAAATTTATTCAAATTTAGCTCCTCCATCAAAAAAACTCATCAAAATCCAAAAAAATCGAATTTAGTTTAAACCCCCTAAATCACAATTTGACTAAAAATTTATATAAAATCCGAACTATAGGTGTTTCTTTCATCTAAATTTATTCAAATTTAGCTCCTGCATCAAAAAAACTCATCAAAATCCAAAAAAAATCAAATTTAGTTTACAACCTCTAAATCACAATTTGATTAAAAATTTATATAAAATCCGAAATATACGTGTTTATCTCATCTAAATTTATTCAAATTTGGCTCCTTCATCAAAAAAACGCATCAAAATCCAAAAAAATCAAATTTAGTTTAAAACCTCCAAATCACAATTTGACTAAAAATTTATATAAAATCCGATCTATAGGTGTTTATTTCATCTAAATTTATTCAAATTTAGCTCCTGCATCAAAAAAACTCATCAAAATCCAAAAAAATCAAATTTAGTTTACAACCTCTAAATCACAATTTGACTAAAAATTTATATAAAATCCGATCTATAGGTGTTTATTTCATCTAAATTTATTCAAATTTAGCTCCTCCATCAAAAAAATCATCAAAATCCAAAAAAATCAAATTTAGTTTACAACCTCTAAATCACAATTTGACTAAAAATTTATATAAAATCCGATCTACAGGTGTTTATTTCATCTAAATTTATTCAAATTTAGCTCCTCCATCAAAAAAACTCATCAAAATCCAAAAAAATCGAATTTAGTTTAAACCCCCTAAATCACAATTTGACTAAAAATTTATATAAAATCCGAAATATACGTGTTTATTTCATCTAAATTTATTCAAATTTAGCTCCTTCATCAAAAAAACTCATCAAAATCAAAAAAAATCAAATTTAGTTTACAACCTCTAAATCACTATTTGACTAAAAATTTATATAAAATCCGATCTATTGGTGTTTATTTCATCTAAATTTATTCAAATTTAGCTCCTACATCAAAAAAACTCATCAAAATCCAAAAAAATCGAATTTAGTTTAAACCCTCTAAATCACAATTTGACCTAAAATTTATATAAAATCCGAACTATAGGTGTTTATTTCATCTAAATTTATTCAAATTTAGCTCCGCCACCAAAAAAACTCATCAAAATCCAAAAAAATCAAATTTAGTTTACAACCTCTAAATCACAATTTGACTAAAAATTTATATAAAATCCGATCTATAGGTGTTTATTTCATCTAAATTTATTCAAATTTAGCTCCTGCATCAAAAAAACTCATCAAAATCCAAAAAAATCAAATTTAGTTTACAACCTCTAAATCACAATTTGACTAAAAATTTATATAAAATCCGATCTATAGGTGTTTATTTCATCTAAATTTATTCAAATTTAGCTCCTCCATCAAAAAAACTCATCAAAATCCAAAAAAATCAAATTTAGTTTACAACCTCTAAATCACAATTTGACTAAAAATTTATATAAAATCCGATCTATAGGTGTTTATTTCATCTAAATTTATTCAAATTTAGCTCCTCCATCAAAAAAACTCATCAAAATCCAAAAAAATCGAATTTAGTTTAAACCCCCTAAATCACAATTTGACTAAAAATTTATATAAAATCCGAAATATACGTGTTTATTTCATCTAAATTTATTCAAATTTAGCTCCTTCATCAAAAAAACTCATCAAAATCCAAAAAAATCAAATTTAGTTTACAACCTCTAAATCACAATTTGACTAAAAATTTATATAAAATCCGATCTATAGGTGTTTATTTCACCTAAATTTATTCAAATTTAGCTCCTCCATCAAAAAAACTCATCAAAATCCAAAAAAATCGAATTTAGTTTAAACCCTCTAAATCACAATTTGACATAAAATTTATATAAAATCCGAACTATAGGTGTTTATTTCATCTAAATTTATTCACATTTAGCTCCTTCATCAAAAAAACTCATCAAAATCCAAAAAAATCAAATTTAGTTTACAACCTCTAAATCACAATTTGACTAAAAATTTATATAAAATCCGAACTATATGTGTTTATTTCATCAAAATTTATATAAAATCCGATCTATAGGTGTTTATTTCACCTAAATTTATTCAAATTTAGCTCCTCCATCAAAAAAACTCATCAAAATCCAAAAAAATCGAATTTAGTTTAAACCCTCTAAATCACAATTTGACCTAAAATTTATATAAAATCCGAACTATAGGTGTTTATTTCATTTAAATTTATTCACATTTAGCTCCTTCATCAAAAAAACTCATCAAAATCCAAAAAAATCAAATTTAGTTTACAACCTCTAAATCACAATTTGACTAAAAATTTATATAAAATCCGAACTATATGTGTTTATTTCATCAAAATTTATATAAAATCCGATCTATAGGTGTTTATTTCACCTAAATTTATTCAAATTTAGCTCCTCCATCAAAAAAACTCATCAAAATCCAAAAAAATCGAATTTACTTTAAACCCTCTAAATCACAATTTGACCTAAAATTTATATAAAATCCGAACTATAGGTGTTTATTTCATCTAAATTTATTCAAATTTAGCTCCTTCATCAAAAAAACTCATCAAAATCCAAAAAAATCAAATTTAGTTTACAACCTCTAAATCACAATTTGACTAAAAATTTATATAAAATCCGATCTATAGGTGTTTATTTTATCTAAATTTATTCAAATTTAGCTCCTCAATCAAAAAAACTCATCAAAATCCAAAAAAATCGAATTTAGTTTAAACCCTCTAAATCACAATTTGACTAAAAATTTATATAAAATCCGATCTATAGGTGTTTATTTCATCTAAATTTATTCAAATTTAGCTCCTCCATCAAAAAAACTCATCAAAATCCAAAAAAATCGAATTTAGTTTAAACCCCCTAAATCACAATTTGACTAAAAATTTATATAAAATCCGAACTATAGGTGTTTCTTTCATCTAAATTTATTCAATTTTAGCTCCTGCATCAAAAAAACTCATCAAAATCCAAAAAAATCAAATTTAGTTTACAACCTCTAAATCACAATTTGACTAAAAATTTATATAAAATCCGAAATATACGTGTTTATTTCATCTAAATTTATTCAAATTTGGCTCCTTCATCAAAAAAACTCATCAAAATCCAAAAAAATCAAATTTAGTTTAAAACCTCCAAATCACAATTTGACTAAAAATTTATATAAAATCCGATCTATAGGTGTTTATTTCATCTAAATTTATTCAAATTTAGCTGCTCGATCAAAAAACTCATCAAAATCCAAAAAAATCGAATTTACTTTACAACCTTTAAATCTCAATTTGACTAAAAATTTATATAAAATCCGAACTATAGGTGTTTATTTCATCTAAATTTATTCAAATTTAGCTCCTCCATCAAAAAAACTCATCAAAATCCAAAAAAATCGTATTTTGTTTACAACCTCTAAATCTCAATTTGACTAAAAATGTATATAAAATCCGAACTATAGGTGTTTATTTCATCTAAATTTATTCAAATTTAGCTCCTCCATCAAAAAAACTCATCAAAATCCAAAAAAATCAAATTTAGTTTAAAACCTCCAAATCACAATTTGACTAAAAATTTATATAAAATTCGCACTATAGGTGTTTATTTCATCTAAATTTATTCAAATTTAGCTCCTCCATCAAAAAAACTCATCAAAATCCAAAAAAATAAAATTTAGTTTAAAACCTCCAAATCACAATTTGACTAAAAATTTATATAAAATCCGATCTATAGGTGTTTATTTCATCTAAATTTATTCAAATTTAGCTCCTCCATCAAAAAAACTCATCAAAATCCAAAAAAATCGAATTTAGTTTAAACCCCCTAAATCACAATTTGACTAAAAATTGATATAAAATCCGAACTATAGGTGTTTATTTCATCTAAATTTATTCAAATTTAGCTCCTGCATCAAAAAAACTCATCAAAATCCAAAAAAATCAAATTTAGTTTACAACCTCTAAATCACAATTTGACTAAAAATTTATATAAAATCCGAAATATACGTGTTTATTTCATCTAAATTTATTCAAATTTAGCTCCTCCATCAAAAAAACTCATCAAAATCCAAAAAAATCGAATTTTGTTTACAACCTCTAAATCTCAATTTGACTAAAAATTTATATAAAATCCGAACTATAGGTGTTTATTTCATCTAAATTTATTCAAATTTAGCTCCTCCATCAAAAAAACTCATCAAAATCCAAAAAAATAAAATTTAGTTTAAAACCTCCAAATCACAATTTGACTAAAAATTTATATAAAATCCGAACTATAGGTGTTTATTTCATCTAAGTTTATTCAAATTTAGCTCCTGCATCAAAAAAACTCATCAAAATCCAAAAAAATCAAATTTAGTTTACAACCTCTAAAACACAATTTGACTAAAAATTTATATAAAATCCGAAATATACGTGTTTATTTCATCTAAATTTATTCAAATTTAGCTCCTTCATCAAAAAAACTCATCAAAATCCAAAAAAATCAAATTTAGTTTACAACCTCTAAATCACAATTTGACTAAAAATTTATATAAAATCCGATCTATAGGTGTTTATTTTATCTAAATTTATTCAAATTTAGCTCCTCCATCAAAAAAACTCATCAAAATCCAAAAAAATCGAATTTAGTTTAAACCCTCTAAATCACAATTTGACTAAAAATTTATATAAAATCCGATCTATAGGTGTTTATTTCATCTAAATTTATTCAAATTTAGCTCCTCCATCAAAAAAACTCATCAAAATCCAAAAAAATCGAATTTAGTTTAAACCCCCTAAATCACAATTTGACTAAAAATTTATATAAAATCCGAACTATAGGTGTTTCTTTCATCTAAATTTATTCAACTTTAGCTCCTGCATCAAAAAAACTCATCAAAATCCAAAAAAAATCAAATTTAGTTTACAACCTCTAAATCACAATTTGACTAAAAATTTATATAAAATCCGAAATATACGTGTTAATTTCATCTAAATTTATTCAAATTTGGCTCCTTCATCAAAAAAACTCATCAAAATCCAAAAAAATCAAATTTAGTTTAAAACCTCCAAATCACAATTTGACTAAAAATTTATATAAAATCCGATCTATAGGTGTTTATTTCATCTAAATTTATTCAAATTTAGCTCCTGCATCAAAAAAACTCATCAAAATCCAAAAAAATCAAATTTAGTTTACAACCTCTAAATCACAATTTGACTGAAAATTTATATAAAATCCGATCTATAGGTGTTTATTTCATCTAAATTTATTCAAATTTAGCTCCTCCATCAAAAAAACTCATCAAAATCCAAAAAAATCAAATTTAGTTTACAACCTCTAAATCACAATTTGACTAAAAATTTATATAAAATCCGATCTATAGGTGTTTATTTCATCTAAATTTATTCAAATTTAGCTCCTCCATCAAAAAAACTCATCAAAATCCAAAAAAATCGAATTTAGTTTAAACCCCCTAAATCACAATTTGACTAAAAATTTATATAAAATCCGAAATATACGTGTTTATTTCATCTAAATTTATTCAAATTTAGCTCCTTCATCAAAAAAACTCATCAAAATCCAAAAAAATCAAATTTAGTTTACAACCTCTAAATCACAATTTGACTAAAAATTTATATAAAATCCGATCTATTGGTGTTTATTTCACCTAAATTTATTCAAATTTAGCTCCTCCAACAAAAAAACTCATCAAAATCCAAAAAAATCGAATTTAGTTTAAACCCTCTAAATCACAATTTGACCTAAAATTTATATAAAATCCGAACTATAGGTGTTTATTTCATCTAAATTTATTCAAATTTAGCTCCGCCACCAAAAAAACTCATCAAAATCCAAAAAAATCAAATTTAGTTTACAACCTCTAAATCACAATTTGACTAAAAATTTATATAAAATCCGATCTATAGGTGTTTATTTCATCTAAATTTATTCAAATTTAGCTCCTGCATCAAAAAAACTCATCAAAATCCAAAAAAATCAAATTTAGTTTACAACCTCTAAATCACAATTTGACTAAAAATTTATATAAAATCCGAAATATACGTGTTTATTTCATCTAAATTTATTCAAATTTAGCTCCTTCATCAAAAAAACTCATCAAAATTCAAAAAAATCAAATTTAGTTTACAACCTCTAAATCACAATTTGACTAAAAATTTATATAAAATCCGATCTATAGGTGTTTATTTCACCTAAATTTATTCAAATTTAGCTCCTCCATCAAAAAAACTCATCAAAATCCAAAAAAATCGAATTTAGTTTAAACCCTCTAAATCACAATTTGACATAAAATTTATATAAAATCCGAACTATAGGTGTTTATTTCATCTAAATTTAATCACATTTAGCTCCTTCATCAAAAAAACTCATCAAAATCCAAAAAAATCAAATTTAGTTTACAACCTCTAAATCACAATTTGACTAAAAATTTATATAAAATCCGAACTATATGTGTTTATTTCATCAAAATTTATATAAAATCCGATCTATAGGTGTTTATTTCACCTAAATTTATTCAAATTTAGCTCCTCCATCAAAAAAACTCATCAAAATCCAAAAAAATCGAATTTAGTTTAAACCCTCTAAATCACAATTTGACCTAAAATTTATATAAAATCCGAACTATAGGTGTTTATTTCATTTAAATTTATTCACATTTAGCTCCTTCATCAAAAAAACTCATCAAAATCCAAAAAAATCGAATTTAGTTTAAACCCTCTAAATCACAATTTGACCTAAAATTTATATAAAATCCGAACTATAGGTGTTTATTTCATCTAAATTTATTCAAATTTAGCTCCGCCACCAAAAAAACTCATCAAAATCCAAAAAAATCAAATTTAGTTTACAACCTCTAAATCACAATTTGACTAAAAATTTATATAAAATCCGATCTATAGGTGTTTATTTCATCTAAATTTATTCAAATTTAGCTCCTGCATCAAAAAAACTCATCAAAATCCAAAAAAATCAAATTTAGTTTACAACCTCTAAATCACAATTTGACTAAAAATTTATATAAAATCCGAAATATACGTGTTTATTTCATCTAAATTTATTCAAATTTAGCTCCTTCATCAAAAAAACTCATCAAAATCCAAAAAAATCAAATTTAGTTTACAACCTCTAAATCACAATTTGACTAAAAATTTATATAAAATCCGATCTATAGGTGTTTATTTTATCTAAATTTATTCAAATTTAGCTCCTCCATCAAAAAAACTCATCAAAATCCAAAAAAATCGAATTTAGTTTAAACCCTCTAAATCACAATTTGAGTTAAAAATTTATATAAAATCCGATCTATAGGTGTTTATTTCATCTAAATTTATTCAAATTTAGCTCCTCCATCAAAAAAACTCATCAAAATCCAAAAAAATCGAATTTAGTTTAAACCCCCTAAATCACAATTTGACTAAAAATTTATATAAAATCCGAACTATAGGTGTTTCTTTCATCTAAATTTATTCAAATTTAGCTCCTGCATCAAAAAAACTCATCAAAATCCAAAAAAAATCAAATTTTGTTTACAACCTCTAAATCACAATTTGACTAAAAATTTATATAAAATCCGAAATATACGTGTTTATTTCATCTAAATTTATTCAAATTTGGCTCCTTCATCAAAAAAACTCATCAAAATCCAAAAAAATCAAATTTAGTTTAAAACCTCCAAATCACAATTTGACTAAAAATTTATATAAAATCCGATCTATAGGTGTTTATTTCATCTAAATTTATTCAAATTTAGCTCCTGCATCAAAAAAACTCATCAAAATCCAAAAAAATCAAATTTAGTTTACAACCTCTAAATCACAATTTGACTAAAAATTTATATAAAATCCGATCTATAGGTGTTTATTTCATCTAAATTTATTCAAATTTAGCTCCTCCATCAAAAAAACTCATCAAAATCCAAAAAAATCAAATTTAGTTTACAACCTCTAAATCACAATTTGACTAAAAATTTATATAAAATCCGATCTATAGGTGTTTATTTCATCTAAATTTATTCAAATTTAGCTCCTCCATCAAAAAAACTCATCAAAATCCAAAAAAATCGAATTTAGTTTAAACCCCCTAAATCACAATTTGACTAAAAATTATATAAAATCCGAAATATACGTGTTTATTTCATCTAAATTTATTCAAATTTAGCTCCTTCATCAAAAAAACTCATCAAAATCCAAAAAAATCAAATTTAGTTTACAACCTCTAAATCACAATTTGACTAAAAATTTATATAAAATCCGATCTATTGGTGTTTATTTCACCTAAATTTATTCAAATTTAGCTCCTCCATCAAAAAAACTCATCAAAATCCAAAAAAATCGAATTTAGTTTAAACCCTCTAAATCACAATTTGACCTAAAATTTATATAAAATCCGAACTATAGGTGTTTATTTCATCTAAATTTATTCAAATTTAGCTCCGCCACCAAAAAAACTCATCAAAATCCAAAAAAATCAAATTTAGTTTACAACCTCTAAATCACAATTTGACTAAAAATTTATATAAAATCCGATCTATAGGTGTTTATTTCATCTAAATTTATTCAAATTTAGCTCCTGCATCAAAAAAAACTCATCAAAATCCAAAAAAATCAAATTTAGTTTACAACCTCTAAATCACAATTTGACTAAAAATTTATATAAAATCCGAAATATACGTGTTTATTTCATCTAAATTTATTCAAATTAAGCTCCTTCATCAAAAAAACTCATCAAAATTCAAAAAAATCAAATTTAATTTACAACCTCTAAATCACAATTTGACTAAAAATTTATATAAAATCCGATCTATAGGTGTTTATTTCACCTAAATTTATTCAAATTTAGCTCCTCCATCAAAAAAACTCATCAAAATCCAAAAAAATCGAATTTAGTTTAAACCCTCTAAATCACAATTTGACATAAAATTTATATAAAATCCGAACTATAGGTGTTTCTTTCATCTAAATTTATTCAAATTTAGCTCCTGCATCAAAAAAACTCATCAAAATCCAAAAAAATCAATTTTAGTTTACAACCTCTAAATCACAATTTGACTAAAAATTTATATAAAATCCGAAATATACGTGTTTATTTCATCTAAATTTATTCAAATTTGGCTCCTTCATCAAAAAAACTCATCAAAATCCAAAAAAATCAAATTTAGTTTAAAACCTCCAAATCACAATTTGATTAAAAATTTATATAAAATCCGAAATATACGTGTTTATCTCATCTAAATTTATTCAAATTTGGCTCCTTCATCAAAAAAACGCATCAAAATCCAAAAAAATCAAATTTAGTTTAAAACCTCCAAATCACAATTTGACTAAAAATTTATATAAAATCCGATCTATAGGTGTTTATTTCATCTAAATTTATTCAAATTTAGCTCCTCCATCAAAAAAACTCATCAAAATCCAAAAAAATCGAATTTAGTTTAAACCCCCTAAATCACAATTTGACTAAAAATTTATATAAAATCCGAACTATAGGTGTTTCTTTCATCTAAATTTATTCAAATTTAGCTCCTGCATCAAAAAAACTCATCAAAATCCAAAAAAAATCAAATTTAGTTTACAACCTCTAAATCACAATTTGATTAAAAATTTATATAAAATCCGAAATATACGTGTTTATCTCATCTAAATTTATTCAAATTTGGCTCCTTCATCAAAAAAACGCATCAAAATCCAAAAAAATCAAATTTAGTTTAAAACCTCCAAATCACAATTTGACTAAAAATTTATATAAAATCCGATCTATAGGTGTTTATTTCATCTAAATTTATTCAAATTTAGCTCCTGCATCAAAAAAACTCATCAAAATCCAAAAAAATCGAATTTAGTTTAAACCCTCTAAATCACAATTTGACTAAAAATTTATATAAAATCCGATCTATAGGTGTTTATTTCATCTAAATTTATTCAAATTTAGCTCCTCCATCAAAAAAACTCATCAAAATCCAAAAAAATCGAATTTAGTTTAAACCCCCTAAATCACAATTTGACTAAAAATTTATATAAAATCCGAACTATAGGTGTTTCTTTCATCTAAATTTATTCAAATTTAGCTCCTGCATCAAAAAAACTCATCAAAATCCAAAAAAAATCAAATTTAGTTTACAACCTCTAAATCACAATTTGACTAAAAATTTATATAAAATCCGATCTATAGGTGTTTATTTCATCTAAATTTATTCAAATTTAGCTCCTCCATCAAAAAAACTCATCAAAATCCAAAAAAATCGAATTTAGTTTAAACCCCCTAAATCACAATTTGACTAAAAATTTATATAAAATCCGAACTATAGGTGTTTCTTTCATCTAAATTTATTCAAATTTAGCTCCTGCATCAAAAAAACTCATCAAAATCCAAAAAAAATCAAATTTAGTTTACAACCTCTAAATCACAATTTGATTAAAAATTTATATAAAATCCGAAATATACGTGTTTATCTCATCTAAATTTATTCAAATTTGGCTCCTTCATCAAAAAAACGCATCAAAATCCAAAAAAATCAAATTTAGTTTAAAACCTCCAAATCACAATTTGACTAAAAATTTATATAAAATCCGATCTATAGGTGTTTATTTCATCTAAATTTATTCAAATTTAGCTCCTGCATCAAAAAAACTCATCAAAATCCAAAAAAATCAAATTTAGTTTACAACCTCTAAATCACAATTTGATTAAAAATTTATATAAAATCCGAAATATACGTGTTTATCTCATCTAAATTTATTCAAATTTGGCTCCTTCATCAAAAAAACGCATCAAAATCCAAAAAAATCAAATTTAGTTTACAACCTCTAAATCACAATTTGACTAAAAATTTATATAAAATCCGAACTATATGTGTTTATTTCATCAAAATTTATATAAAATCCGATCTATAGGTGTTTATTTCACCTAAATTTATTCAAATTTAGCTCCTCCATCAAAAAAACTCATCAAAATCCAAAAAAATCGAATTTACTTTAAACCCTCTAAATCACAATTTGACCTAAAATTTATATAAAATCCGAACTATAGGTGTTTATTTCATTTAAATTTATTCACATTTAGCTCCTTCATCAAAAAAACTCATCAAAATCCAAAAAAATCAAATTTAGTTTACAACCTCTAAAT
Source organism: Andrena minutula (assembly GCA_929113495.1). Taxonomy (NCBI): domain Eukaryota; kingdom Metazoa; phylum Arthropoda; class Insecta; order Hymenoptera; family Andrenidae; genus Andrena; species Andrena minutula. The sequence continues at coordinate 12,974,191 of OV815997.1, read as the reverse complement.
CACAATTTGACTAAAAATTTATATAAAATCCGATCTATAGGTGTTTATTTTATCTAAATTTATTCAAATTTAGCTCCTCCATCAAAAAAACTCATCAAAATCCAAAAAAATCGAATTTAGTTTAAACCCCCTAAATCACAATTTGACTAAAAATTTATATAAAATCCGAACTATAGGTGTTTCTTTCATCTAAATTTATTCAAATTTAGCTCCTGCATCAAAAAAACTCATCAAAATCCAAAAAAATCAATTTTAGTTTACAACCTCTAAATCACAATTTGACTAAAAATTTATATAAAATCCGAAATATACGTGTTTATTTCATCTAAATTTATTCAAATTTGGCTCCTTCATCAAAAAAACTCATCAAAATCCAAAAAAATCAAATTTAGTTTAAAACCTCCAAATCACAATTTGACTAAAAATTTATATAAAATCCGATCTATAGGTGTTTATTTCATCTAAATTTATTCAAATTTAGCTCCTGCATCAAAAAAACTCATCAAAATCCAAAAAAATCGAATTTAGTTTAAACCCTCTAAATCACAATTTGACTAAAAATTTATATAAAATCCGATCTATAGGTGTTTATTTCATCTAAATTTATTCAAATTTAGCTCCTCCATCAAAAAAACTCATCAAAATCCAAAAAAATCGAATTTAGTTTAAACCCCCTAAATCACAATTTGACTAAAAATTTATATAAAATCCGAACTATAGGTGTTTCTTTCATCTAAATTTATTCAAATTTAGCTCCTGCATCAAAAAAACTCATCAAAATCCAAAAAAAATCAAATTTAGTTTACAACCTCTAAATCACAATTTGATTAAAAATTTATATAAAATCCGAAATATACGTGTTTATCTCATCTAAATTTATTCAAATTTGGCTCCTTCATCAAAAAAACGCATCAAAATCCAAAAAAATCAAATTTAGTTTAAAACCTCCAAATCACAATTTGACTAAAAATTTATATAAAATCCGATCTATAGGTGTTTATTTCATCTAAATTTATTCAAATTTAGCTCCTGCATCAAAAAAACTCATCAAAATCCAAAAAAATCAAATTTAGTTTACAACCTCTAAATCACAATTTGACTAAAAATTTATATAAAATCCGATCTATAGGTGTTTATTTCATCTAAATTTATTCAAATTTAGCTCCTCCATCAAAAAAATCATCAAAATCCAAAAAAATCAAATTTAGTTTACAACCTCTAAATCACAATTTGACTAAAAATTTATATAAAATCCGATCTACAGGTGTTTATTTCATCTAAATTTATTCAAATTTAGCTCCTCCATCAAAAAAACTCATCAAAATCCAAAAAAATCGAATTTAGTTTAAACCCCCTAAATCACAATTTGACTAAAAATTTATATAAAATCCGAAATATACGTGTTTATTTCATCTAAATTTATTCAAATTTAGCTCCTTCATCAAAAAAACTCATCAAAATCCAAAAAAATCAAATTTAGTTTACAACCTCTAAATCACTATTTGACTAAAAATTTATATAAAATCCGATCTATTGGTGTTTATTTCACCTAAATTTATTCAAATTTAGCTCCTACATCAAAAAAACTCATCAAAATCCAAAAAAATCGAATTTAGTTTAAACCCTCTAAATCACAATTTGACCTAAAATTTATATAAAATCCGAACTATAGGTGTTTATTTCATCTAAATTTATTCAAATTTAGCTCCGCCACCAAAAAAACTCATCAAAATCCAAAAAAATCAAATTTAGTTTACAACCTCTAAATCACAATTTGACTAAAAATTTATATAAAATCCGATCTATAGGTGTTTATTTCATCTAAATTTATTCAAATTTAGCTCCTGCATCAAAAAAACTCATCAAAATCCAAAAAAATCAAATTTAGTTTACAACCTCTAAATCACAATTTGACTAAAAATTTATATAAAATCCGAAATATACGTGTTTATTTCATCTAAATTTATTCAAATTTAGCTCCTTCATCAAAAAAACTCATCAAAATCCAAAAAAATCAAATTTAGTTTACAACCTCTAAATCACAATTTGACTAAAAATTTATATAAAATCCGATCTATAGGTGTTTATTTCACCTAAATTTATTCAAATTTAGCTCCTCCATCAAAAAAACTCATCAAAATCCAAAAAAATCGAATTTAGTTTAAACCCTCTAAATCACAATTTGACATAAAATTTATATAAAATCCGAACTATAGGTGTTTATTTCATCTAAATTTATTCACATTTAGCTCCTTCATCAAAAAAACTCATCAAAATCCAAAAAAATCAAATTTAGTTTACAACCTCTAAATCACAATTTGACTAAAAATTTATATAAAATCCGAACTATATGTGTTTATTTCATCAAAATTTATATAAAATCCGATCTATAGGTGTTTATTTCACCTAAATTTATTCAAATTTAGCTCCTCCATCAAAAAAACTCATCAAAATCCAAAAAAATCGAATTTAGTTTAAACCCTCTAAATCACAATTTGACCTAAAATTTATATAAAATCCGAACTATAGGTGTTTATTTCATTTAAATTTATTCACATTTAGCTCCTTCATCAAAAAAACTCATCAAAATCCAAAAAAATCAAATTTAGTTTACAACCTCTAAATCACAATTTGACTAAAAATTTATATAAAATCCGAACTATATGTGTTTATTTCATCAAAATTTATATAAAATCCGATCTATAGGTGTTTATTTCACCTAAATTTATTCAAATTTAGCTCCTCCATCAAAAAAACTCATCAAAATCCAAAAAAATCGAATTTACTTTAAACCCTCTAAATCACAATTTGACCTAAAATTTATATAAAATCCGAACTATAGGTGTTTATTTCATCTAAATTTATTCAAATTTAGCTCCTTCATCAAAAAAACTCATCAAAATCCAAAAAAATCAAATTTAGTTTACAACCTCTAAATCACAATTTGACTAAAAATTTATATAAAATCCGATCTATAGGTGTTTATTTTATCTAAATTTATTCAAATTTAGCTCCTCCATCAAAAAAACTCATCAAAATCCAAAAAAATCGAATTTAGTTTAAACCCTCTAAATCACAATTTGACTAAAAATTTATATAAAATCCGATCTATAGGTGTTTATTTCATCTAAATTTATTCAAATTTAGCTCCTCCATCAAAAAAATCATCAAAATCCAAAAAAATCAAATTTAGTTTACAACCTCTAAATCACAATTTGACTAAAAATTTATATAAAATCCGATCTACAGGTGTTTATTTCATCTAAATTTATTCAAATTTAGCTCCTGCATCAAAAAAACTCATCAAAATCCAAAAAAATCAAATTTAGTTTACAACCTCTAAATCACAATTTGACTAAAAATTTATATAAAATCCGATCTATAGGTGTTTATTTCATCTAAATTTATTCAAATTTAGCTCCTTCATCAAAAAAACTCATCAAAATCCAAAAAAATCAAATTTAGTTTACAACCTCTAAATCACAATTTGACTAAAAATTTATATAAAATCCGATCTATTGGTGTTTATTTCACCTAAATTTATTCAAATTTAGCTCCTCCATCAAAAAAACTCATCAAAATCCAAAAAAATCGAATTTAGTTTAAACCCTCTAAATCACAATTTGACCTAAAATTTATATAAAATCCGAACTATAGGTGTTTATTTCATCTAAATTTATTCAAATTTAGCTCCGCCACCAAAAAAACTCATCAAAATCCAAAAAAATCAAATTTAGTTTACAACCTCTAAATCACAATTTGACTAAAAATTTATATAACATCCGATCTATAGGTGTTTATTTCATCTAAATTTATTCAAATTTAGCTCCTGCATCAAAAAAACTCATCAAAATCCAAAAAAATCAAATTTAGTTTACAACCTCTAAATCACAATTTGACTAAAAATTTATATAAAATCCGAAATATACGTGTTTATTTCATCTAAATTTATTCAAATTTAGCTCCTTCATCAAAAAAACTCATCAAAATTCAAAAAAATCAAATTTAGTTTACAACCTCTAAATCACAATTTGACTAAAAATTTATATAAAATCCGATCTATAGGTGTTTATTTCACCTAAATTTATTCAAATTTAGCTCCTCCATCAAAAAAACTCATCAAAATCCAAAAAAATCGAATTTAGTTTAAACCCTCTAAATCACAATTTGACATAAAATTTATATAAAATCCGAACTATAGGTGTTTATTTCATCTAAATTTAATCACATTTAGCTCCTTCATCAAAAAAACTCATCAAAATCCAAAAAAATCAAATTTAGTTTACAACCTCTAAATCACAATTTGACTAAAAATTTATATAAAATCCGAACTATATGTGTTTATTTCATCAAAATTTATATAAAATCCGATCTATAGGTGTTTATTTCACCTAAATTTATTCAAATTTAGCTCCTCCATCAAAAAAACTCATCAAAATCCAAAAAAATCGAATTTAGTTTAAACCCTCTAAATCACAATTTGACCTAAAATTTATATAAAATCCGAACTATAGGTGTTTATTTCATTTAAATTTATTCACATTTAGCTCCTTCATCAAAAAAACTCATCAAAATCCAAAAAAATCAAATTTAGTTTACAACCTCTAAATCACAATTTGACTAAAAATTTATATAAAATCCGAACTATATGTGTTTATTTCATCAAAATTTATATAAAATCCGATCTATAGGTGTTTATTTCACCTAAATTTATTCAAATTTAGCTCCTCCATCAAAAAAACTCATCAAAATCCAAAAAAATCGAATTTACTTTAAACCCTCTAAATCACAATTTGACCTAAAATTTATATAAAATCCGAACTATAGGTGTTTATTTCATCTAAATTTATTCAAATTTAGCTCCTTCATCAAAAAAACTCATCAAAATCCAAAAAAATCAAATTTAGTTTACAACCTCTAAATCACAATTTGACTAAAAATTTATATAAAATCCGATCTATAGGTGTTTATTTTATCTAAATTTATTCAAATTTAGCTCCTCCATCAAAAAAACTCATCAAAATCCAAAAAAATCGAATTTAGTTTAAACCCTCTAAATCACAATTTGACTAAAAATTTATATAAAATCCGATCTATAGGTGTTTATTTCATCTAAATTTATTCAAATTTAGCTCCTCCATCAAAAAAACTCATCAAAATCCAAAAAAATCGAATTTAGTTTAAACCCCCTAAATCACAATTTGACTAAAAATTTATATAAAATCCGAACTATAGGTGTTTCTTTCATCTAAATTTATTCAAATTTAGCTCCTGCATCAAAAAAACTCATCAAAATCCAAAAAAATCAATTTTAGTTTACAACCTCTAAATCACAATTTGACTAAAAATTTATATAAAATCCGAAATATACGTGTTTATTTCATCTAAATTTATTCAAATTTGGCTCCTTCATCAAAAAAACTCATCAAAATCCAAAAAAATCAAATTTAGTTTAAAACCTCCAAATCACAATTTGACTAAAAATTTATATAAAGTCCGATCTATAGGTGTTTATTTCATCTAAATTTATTCAAATTTAGCTCCTGCATCAAAAAAACTCATCAAAATCCAAAAAAATCGAATTTAGTTTAAACCCTCTAAATCACAATTTGACTAAAAATTTATATAAAATCCGATCTATAGGTGTTTATTTCATCTAAATTTATTCAAATTTAGCTCCTCCATCAAAAAAACTCATCAAAATCCAAAAAAATCGAATTTAGTTTAAACCCCCTAAATCACAATTTGACTAAAAATTTATATAAAATCCGAACTATAGGTGTTTCTTTCATCTAAATTTATTCAAATTTAGCTCCTGCATCAAAAAAACTCATCAAAATCCAAAAAAAATCAAATTTAGTTTACAACCTCTAAATCACAATTTGACTAAAAATTTATATAAAATCCGAAATATACGTGTTTATTTCATCTAAATTTATTCAAATTTGGCTCCTTCATCAAAAAAACTCATCAAAATCCAAAAAAACCAAATTTAGTTTAAAACCTCCAAATCACAATTTGACTAAAAATTTATATAAAATCCGATCTATAGGTGTTTATTTCATCTAAATTTATTCAAATTTAGCTCCTGCATCAAAAAAACTCATCAAAATCCAAAAAAATCAAATTTAGTTTACAACCTCTAAATCACAATTTGACTAAAAATTTATATAAAATCCGATCTATAGGTGTTTATTTCATCTAAATTTATTCAAATTTAGCTCCTCCATCAAAAAAACTCATCAAAATCCAAAAAAATCAAATTTAGTTTACAACCTCTAAATCACAATTTGACTAAAAATTTATATAAAATCCGATCTATAGGTGTTTATTTCATCTAAATTTATTCAAATTTAGCTCCTCCATCAAAAAAACTCATCAAAATCCAAAAAAATCGAATTTAGTTTAAACCCTCTAAATCACAATTTGACCTAAAATTTATATAAAATCCGAACTATAGGTGTTTATTTCATCTAAATTTATTCAAATTTAGCTCCGCCACCAAAAAAACTCATCAAAATCCAAAAAAATCAAATTTAGTTTACAACCTCTAAATCACAATTTGACTAAAAATTTATATAAAATCCGATCTATAGGTGTTTATTTCATCTAAATTTATTCAAATTTAGCTCCTGCATCAAAAAAACTCATCAAAATCCAAAAAAATCAAATTTAGTTTACAACCTCTAAATCACAATTTGACTAAAAATTTATATAAAATCCGAAATATACGTGTTTATTTCATCTAAATTTATTCAAATTTAGCTCCTTCATCAAAAAAACTCATCAAAATCCAAAAAAATCAAATTTAGTTTACAACCTCTAAATCACAATTTGACTAAAAATTTATATAAAATCCGATCTATAGGTGTTTATTTCACCTAAATTTATTCAAATTTAGCTCCTCCATCAAAAAAACTCATCAAAATCCAAAAAAATCGAATTTACTTTAAACCCTCTAAATCACAATTTGACCTAAAATTTATATAAAATCCGAACTATAGGTGTTTATTTCATCTAAATTTATTCAAATTTAGCTCCTTCATCAAAAAAACTCATCAAAATCCAAAAAAATTAAATTTAGTTTACAACCTCTAAATCACAATTTGACTAAAAATTTATATAAAATCCGATCTATAGGTGTTTATTTCATCTAAATTTATTCAAATTTAGCTCCTGCATCAAAAAAACTCATCAAAATCCAAAAAAATCAAATTTAGTTTACAACCTCTAAATCACAATTTGACTAAAAATTTATATAAAATCCGATCTATAGGTGTTTATTTCATCTAAATTTATTCAAATTTAGCTCCTGCATCAAAAAAACTCATCAAAATCCAAAAAAATCAAATTTAGTTTACAACCTCTAAATCACAACTTGACTAAAAATTTATATAAAATCTGAAATATACGTGTTTATTTCATCTAAATTTATTCAAATTTAGCTCCTTCATCAAAAAAACTCATCAAAATCCAAAAAAATCAAATTTAGTTTACAACCTCTAAATCACAATTTGACTAAAAATTTATATAAAATCCGATCTATAGGTGTTTATTTCACCTAAATTTATTCAAATTTAGCTCCTCCATCAAAAAAACTCATCAAAATCCAAAAAAATCGAATTTAGTTTAAACCCCCTAAATCACAATTTGACTAAAAATTTATATAAAATCCGAACTATAGGTGTTTCTTTCATCTAAATTTATTCAAATTTAGCTCCTCCATCAAAAAAACTCATCAAAATCCAAAAAAATCGAATTTAGTTTAAACCCCCTAAATCACAATTTGACTAAAAATTTATATAAAATCCGAACTATAGGTGTTTATTTCATCTAAATTTATTCAAATTTAGCTCCTGCATCAAAAAAACTCATCAAAATCCAAAAAAATCAAATTTAGTTTACAACCTCTAAATCACAATTTGACTAAAAATTTATATAAAATCCGAAATATACGTGTTTATTTCATCTAAATTTATTCAAATTTAGCTCCTCCATCAAAAAAACTCATCAAAATCCAAAAAAATCGAATTTTGTTTACAACCTCTAAATCTCAATTTGACTAAAAATTTATATAAAATCCGAACTATAGGTGTTTATTTCATCTAAATTTATTCAAATTTAGCTCCTCCATCAAAAAAACTCATCAAAATCCAAAAAAATAAAATTTAGTTTAAAACCTCCAAATCACAATTTGACTAAAAATTTATATAAAATCCGAACTATAGGTGTTTATTTCATCTAAATTTATTCAAATTTAGCTCCTGCATCAAAAAAACTCATCAAAATCCAAAAAAATCAAATTTAGTTTACAACCTCTAAAACACAATTTGACTAAAAATTTATATAAAATCCGAAATATACGTGTTTATTTCATCTAAATTTATTCAAATTTAGCTCCTTCATCAAAAAAAAACTCATCAAAATCCAAAAAAATCAAATTTAGTTTACAACCTCTAAATCACAATTTGACTAAAAATTTATATAAAATCCGATCTATAGGTGTTTATTTCATCTAAATTTATTCAAATTTAGCTCCTCCATCAAAAAAACTCATCAAAATCCAAAAAAAACGAATTTAGTTTAAACCCTCTAAATCACAATTTGACTAAAAATTTATATAAAATCCGAACTATAGGTGTTTATTTCATATAAATTTATTCAAATTTAGCTCCTCCACCAAAAAAATTCATCAAAATCCAAAAAAATCAAATTCAGTTTAAAACCCCCAAATCACAATTTGACTGAAAATTTATATAAAATCCGATCTATAGGTGTTTATTTCACCTAAATTTATTCAAATTTAGCTCCTCCATCAAAAAAACTCATCAAAATCCAAAAAAATCGAATTTACTTTAAACCCTCTAAATCACAATTTGACCTAAAATTTATATAAAATCCGAACTATAGGTGTTTATTTCATCTAAATTTATTCAAATTTAGCTCCTTCATCAAAAAAACTCATCAAAATCCAAAAAAATCAAATTTAGTTTACAACCTCTAAATCACAATTTGACTAAAAATTTATATAAAATCCGATCTATAGGTGTTTATTTCATCTAAATTTATTCAAATTTAGCTCCTGCATCAAAAAAACTCATCAAAATCCAAAAAAATCAAATTTAGTTTACAACCTCTAAATCACAATTTGACTAAAAATTTATATAAAATCCGATCTATAGGTGTTTATTTCATCTAAATTTATTCAAATTTAGCTCCTGCATCAAAAAAACTCATCAAAATCCAAAAAAATCAAATTTAGTTTACAACCTCTAAATCACAACTTGACTAAAAATTTATATAAAATCCGAACTATAGGTGTTTCTTTCATCTAAATTTATTCAAATTTAGCTCCTGCATCAAAAAAACTCATCAAAATCCAAAAAAATCAAATTTAGTTTACAACCTCTAAATCACAATTTGACTAAAAATTTATATAAAATCCGAAATATACGTGTTTATTTCATCTAAATTTATTCAAATTTGGCTCCTTCATCAAAAAAACTCATCAAAATCCAAAAAAATCAAATTTAGTTTAAAACCTCCAAATCACAATTTGACTAAAAATTTATATAAAATCCGATCTATAGGTGTTTATTTCATCTAAATTTATTCAAATTTAGCTCCTGCATCAAAAAAACTCATCAAAATCCAAAAAAATCAAATTTAGTTTACAACCTCTAAATCACAATTTGACTAAAAATTTATATAAAATCCGATCTATAGGTGTTTATTTCATCTAAATTTATTCAAATTTAGCTCCTCCATCAAAAAAACTCATCAAAATCCAAAAAAATCAAATTTAGTTTACAACCTCTAAATCACAATTTGACTAAAAATTTATATAAAATCCGATCTATAGGTGTTTATTTCATCTAAATTTATTCAAATTTAGCTCCTCCATCAAAAAAACTCATCAAAATCCAAAAAAATCGAATTTAGTTTAAACCCCCTAAATCACAATTTGACTAAAAATTTATATAAAATCCGAAATATACGTGTTTATTTCATCTAAATTTATTCAAATTTAGCTCCTTCATCAAAAAAACTCATCAAAATCCAAAAAAATCAAATTTAGTTTACAACCTCTAAATCACAATTTGACTAAAAATTTATATAAAATCCGATCTATTGGTGTTTATTTCACCTAAATTTATTCAAATTTAGCTCCTCCATCAAAAAAACTCATCAAAATCCAAAAAAATCGAATTTAGTTTAAACCCTCTAAATCACAATTTGACCTAAAATTTATATAAAATCCGAACTATAGGTGTTTATTTCATCTAAATTTATTCAAATTTAGCTCCGCCACCAAAAAAACTCATCAAAATCCAAAAAAATCAAATTTAGTTTACAACCTCTAAATCACAATTTGACTAAAAATTTATATAAAATCCGATCTATAGGTGTTTATTTCATCTAAATTTATTCAAATTTAGCTCCTGCATCAAAAAAACTCATCAAAATCCAAAAAAATCAAATTTAGTTTACAACCTCTAAATCACAATTTGACTAAAAATTTATATAAAATCCGATCTATAGGTGTTTATTTCATCTAAATTTATTCAAATTTAGCTCCTGCATCAAAAAAACTCATCAAAATCCAAAAAAATCAAATTTAGTTTACAACCTCTAAATCACAATTTGACTAAAAATTTATATAAAATCCGATCTATAGGTGTTTATTTCACCTAAATTTATTCAAATTTAGCTCCTCCATCAAAAAAACTCATCAAAATCCAAAAAAATCGAATTTAGTTTAAACCCTCTAAATCACAATTTGACATAAAATTTATATAAAATCCGAACTATAGGTGTTTATTTCATCTAAATTTATTCACATTTAGCTCCTTCATCAAAAAAACTCATCAAAATCCAAAAAAATCAAATTTAGTTTACAACCTCTAAATCACAATTTGACTAAAAATTTATATAAAATCCGAACTATATGTGTTTATTTCATCAAAATTTATATAAAATCCGATCTATAGGTGTTTATTTCACCTAAATTTATTCAAATTTAGCTCCTCCATCAAAAAAACTCATCAAAATCCAAAAAAATCGAATTTAGTTTAAACCCTCTAAATCACAATTTGACCTAAAATTTATATAAAATCCGAACTATAGGTGTTTATTTCATTTAAATTTATTCACATTTAGCTCCATCATCAAAAAAACTCATCAAAATCCAAAAAAATCAAATTTAGTTTACAACCTCTAAATCACAATTTGACTAAAAATTTATATAAAATCCGAACTATATGTGTTTATTTCATCAAAATTTATATAAAATCCGATCTATAGGTGTTTATTTCACCTAAATTTATTCAAATTTAGCTCCTCCATCAAAAAAACTCATCAAAATCCAAAAAAATCGAATTTAGTTTAAACCCTCTAAATCACAATTTGACATAAAATTTATATAAAATCCGAACTATAGGTGTTTATTTCATCTAAATTTATTCACATTTAGCTCCTTCATCAAAAAAACTCATCAAAATCCAAAAAAATCAAATTTAGTTTACAACCTCTAAATCACAATTTGACTAAAAATTTATATAAAATCCGAACTATATGTGTTTATTTCATCAAAATTTATATAAAATCCGATCTATAGGTGTTTATTTCACCTAAATTTATTCAAATTTAGCTCCTCCATCAAAAAAACTCATCAAAATCCAAAAAAATCGAATTTAGTTTAAACCCTCTAAATCACAATTTGACCTAAAATTTATATAAAATCCGAACTATAGGTGTTTATTTCATTTAAATTTATTCACATTTAGCTCCTTCATCAAAAAAACTCATCAAAATCCAAAAAAATCAAATTTAGTTTACAACCTCTAAATCACAATTTGACTAAAAATTTATATAAAATCCGAACTATATGTGTTTATTTCATCAAAATTTATATAAAATCCGATCTATAGGTGTTTATTTCACCTAAATTTATTCAAATTTAGCTCCTCCATCAAAAAAACTCATCAAAATCCAAAAAAATCGAATTTACTTTAAACCCTCTAAATCACAATTTGACCTAAAATTTATATAAAATCCGAACTATAGGTGTTTATTTCATCTAAATTTATTCAAATTTAGCTCCTTCATCAAAAAAACTCATCAAAATCCAAAAAAATCAAATTTAGTTTACAACCTCTAAATCACAATTTGACTAAAAATTTATATAAAATCCGATCTATAGGTGTTTATTTTATCTAAATTTATTCAAATTTAGCTCCTCCATCAAAAAAACTCATCAAAATCCAAAAAAATCAAATTTAGTTTACAACCTCTAAATCACAATTTGACTAAAAATTTATATAAAATCCGAAATATACGTGTTTATTTCATCTAAATTTATTCAAATTTGGCTCCTTCATCAAAAAAACTCATCAAAATCCAAAAAAATCAAATTTAGTTTAAAACCTCCATATCACAATTTGACTAAAAATTTATATAAAATCCGATCTATAGGTGTTTATTTCATCTAAATTTATTCAAATTTAGCTGCTCCATCAAAAAAACTCATCAAAATCCAAAAAAATCGAATTTACTTTACAACCTTTAAATCTCAATTTGACTAAAAATTTATATAAAATCCGAACTATAGGTGTTTATTTCATCTAAATTTATTCAAATTTAGCTCCTCCATCAAAAAAACTCATCAAAATCCATAAAAATCGAATTTAGTTCAAAACTTCTAATTCACGATTTGACTAAAAATTTATATAAAATCCGATCTATAGGTGTTTATTTCATCTAAATTTATTCAAATTTAGCTCCTCCATCAAAAAAACTCATCAAAATCCAAAAAAATCGAATTTAGTTTAAACCCTCTAAATCACAATTTGACCTAAAATTTATATAAAATCCGAACTATAGGTGTTTCTTTCATCTAAATTTATTCAAATTTAGCTCCGCCACCAAAAAAACTCATCAAAATCCAAAAAAATCAAATTTAGTTTACAACCTCTAAATCACAATTTGACTAAAAATTTATATAAAATCCGATCTATAGGTGTTTATTTCATCTAAATTTATTCAAATTTAGCTCCTGCATCAAAAAAACTCATCAAAATCCAAAAAAATCAAATTTAGTTTACAACCTCTAAATCACAATTTGACTAAAAATTTATATAAAATCCGAAATATACGTGTTTATTTCATCTAAATTTATTCAAATTTAGCTCCTTCATCAAAAAAACTCATCAAAATCCAAAAAAATCAAATTTAGTTTACAACCTCTAAATCACAATTTGACTAAAAATTTATATAAAATCCGATCTATAGGTGTTTATTTCATCTAAATTTATTCAAATTTAGCTGCTCCATCAAAAAAACTCATCAAAATCCAAAAAAATCGAATTTACTTTACAACCTTTAAATCTCAATTTGACTAAAAATTTATATAAAATCCGAACTATAGGTGTTTATTTCATCTAAATTTATTCAAATTTAGCTCCTCCATCAAAAAAACTCATCAAAATCCAAAAAAATCGTATTTTGTTTACAACCTCTAAATCTCAATTTGACTAAAAATGTATATAAAATCCGAACTATAGGTGTTTATTTCATCTAAATTTATTCAAATTTAGCTCCTCCATCAAAAAAACTCATCAAAATCCAAAAAAATCAAATTTAGTTTAAAACCTCCAAATCACAATTTGACTAAAAATTTATATAAAATTCGCACTATAGGTGTTTATTTCATCTAAATTTATTCAAATTTAGCTCCTCCATCAAAAAAACTCATCAAAATCCAAAAAAATAAAATTTAGTTTAAAACCTCCAAATCACAATTTGACTAAACATTGATATAAAATCCGAACTATAGGTGTTTATTTCATCTAAATTTATTCAAATTTAGCTCCTGCATCAAAAAAACTCATCAAAATCCAAAAAAATCAAATTTAGTTTACAACCTCTAAATCACAATTTGACTAAAAATTTATATAAAATCCGAACTATATGTGTTTATTTCATCTAAATTTATTCAAATTTAGCTCCTCCATCAAAAAAACTCATCAAAATCCATAAAAATCGAATTTAGTTCAAAACTTCTAATTCACGATTTGACTAAAAATTTATATAAAATCAGATCTATAGGTGTTTATTTCATCTAAATTTATTCAAATTTAGCTCCTCCATCAAAAAAACTCATCAAAATCCAAAAAAATCGAATTTAGTTTAAACCCTCTAAATCACAATTTGACCTAAAATTTATATAAAATCCGAACTATAGGTGTTTCTTTCATCTAAATTTATTCAAATTTAGCTCCGCCACCAAAAAAACTCATCAAAATCCAAAAAAATCAAATTTAGTTTACAACCTCTAAATCACAATTTGACTAAAAATTTATATAAAATCCGATCTATAGGTGTTTATTTCATCTAAATTTATTCAAATTTAGCTCCTGCATCAAAAAAACTCATCAAAATCCAAAAAAATCAAATTTAGTTTACAACCTCTAAATCACAATTTGACTAAAAATTTATATAAAATCCGATCTATACGTGTTTATTTCATCTAAATTTATTCAAATTTAGCTCCTTCATCAAAAAAACTCATCAAAATCCAAAAAAATCAAATTTAGTTAACAACCTCTAAATCACAATTTGACTAAAAATTTATATAAAATCCGAACTATAGGTGTTTATTTCATCTAAATTTATTCAAATTTAGCTCCGCCATCAAAAAAACTCATCAAAATCCAAAAAAATCAAATTTAGTTTACAACCTCTAAATCACAATTTAACTAAAAATTTATATAAAATCCGATCTATAGGTGTTTATTTCATCTAAATTTATTCAAATTTAGCTCCTGCATCAAAAAAACTCATCAAAATCCAAAAAAATCAAATTTAGTTTACAACCTCTAAATCACAATTTGACTAAAAATTTATATAAAATCCGAAATATACGTGTTTATTTCATCTAAATTTATTCAAATTTAGCTCCTTCATCAAAAAAACTCATCAAAATCCAAAAAAATCAAATTTAGTTTACAACCTCTAAATCACAATTTGACTAAAAATTTATATAAAATCCGATCTATAGGTGTTTATTTCACCTAAATTTATTCAAATTTAGCTCCTCCATCAAAAAAACTCATCAAAATCCAAAAAAATCGAATTTAGTTTAAACCCTCTAAATCACAATTTGACCTAAAATTTATATAAAATCCGAACTATAGGTGTTTATTTCATCTAAATTTATTCACATTTAGCTCCTTCATCAAAAAAACTCATCAAAATCCAAAAAAATCAAATTTAGTTTACAACCTCTAAATCACAATTTGACTAAAAATTTATATAAAATCCGAACTATATGTGTTTATTTCATCAAAATTTATATAAAATCCGATCTATAGGTGTTTATTTCACCTAAATTTATTC
The DNA here is from genome assembly GCA_929113495.1 of Andrena minutula. Classification (NCBI taxonomy): domain Eukaryota; kingdom Metazoa; phylum Arthropoda; class Insecta; order Hymenoptera; family Andrenidae; genus Andrena; species Andrena minutula. The sequence goes on along the minus strand of OV815997.1, from coordinate 12,958,795 downwards.
AAATTTAGCTCCTCCATCAAAAAAACTCATCAAAATCCAAAAAAATCGAATTTAGTTTAAACCCTCTAAATCACAATTTGACCTAAAATTTATATAAAATCCGAACTATAGGTGTTTATTTCATCTAAATTTATTCAAATTTAGCTCCTTCATCAAAAAAACTCATCAAAATCCAAAAAAATCAAATTTAGTTTACAACCTCTAAATCACAATTTGACTAAAAATTTATATAAAATCCGATCTATAGGTGTTTATTTTATCTAAATTTATTCAAATTTAGCTCCTCCATCAAAAAAACTCATCAAAATCCAAAAAAATCGAATTTAGTTTAAACCCTCTAAATCACAATTTGACTAAAAATTTATATAAAATCCGATCTATAGGTGTTTATTTCATCTAAATTTATTCAAATTTAGCTCCTCCATCAAAAAAACTCATCAAAATCCAAAAAAATCGAATTTAGTTTAAACCCCCTAAATCACAATTTGACTAAAAATTTATATAAAATCCGAACTATAGGTGTTTCTTTCATCTAAATTTATTCAAATTTAGCTCCTGCATCAAAAAAACTCATCAAAATCCAAAAAAATCAAATTTAGTTTACAACCTCTAAATCACAATTTGACTAAAAATTTATATAAAATCCGAAATATACGTGTTTATTTCATCTAAATTTATTCAAATTTGGCTCCTTCATCAAAAAAACTCATCAAAATCCAAAAAAATCAAATTTAGTTTAAAACCTCCAAATCACAATTTGACTAAAAATTTATATAAAATCCGATCTATAGGTGTTTATTTCATCTAAATTTATTCAAATTTAGCTGCTCCATCAAAAAAACTCATCAAAATCCAAAAAAATCGAATTTACTTTACAACCTTTAAATCTCAATTTGACTAAAAATTTATATAAAATCCGAACTATAGGTGTTTATTTCATCTAAATTTATTCAAATTTAGCTCCTCCATCAAAAAAACTCATCAAAATCCAAAAAAATCGTATTTTGTTTACAACCTCTAAATCTCAATTTGACTAAAAATGTATATAAAATCCGAACTATAGGTGTTTATTTCATCTAAATTTATTCAAATTTAGCTCCTCCATCAAAAAAACTCATCAAAATCCAAAAAAATCAAATTTAGTTTAAAACCTCCAAATCACAATTTGACTAAAAATTTATATAAAATTCGCACTATAGGTGTTTATTTCATCTAAATTTATTCAAATTTAGCTCCTCCATCAAAAAAACTCATCAAAATCCAAAAAAAATAAAATTTAGTTTAAAACCTCCAAATCACAATTTGACTAAACATTTATATAAAATCCGAACTATAGGTGTTTATTTCATCTAAATTTATTCAAATTTAGCTCCTGCATCAAAAAAACCCCTCATCAAAATCCAAAAAAATCAAATTTAGTTTACAACCTCTAAATCACAATTTGACTAAAAATTTATATAAAATCCGAAATATACGTGTTTATTTCATCTAAATTTATTCAAATTTAGCTCCTTCATCAAAAAAACTCATCAAAATCCAAAAAAATCAAATTTAGTTTACAACCTCTAAATCACAATTTGACTAAAAATTTATATAAAATCCGATCTATTGGTGTTTATTTCACCTAAATTTATTCAAATTTAGCTCCTCCATCAAAAAAACTCATCAAAATCCAAAAAAATCGAATTTAGTTTAAACCCTCTAAATCACAATTTGACCTAAAATTTATATAAAATCCGAACTATAGGTGTTTATTTCATCTAAATTTATTCACATTTAGCTCCTTCATCAAAAAAACTCATCAAAATCCAAAAAAATCAAATTTAGTTTACAACCTCTAAATCACAATTTGACTAAAAATTTATATAAAATCCGAACTATATGTGATTATTTCATCAAAATTTATATAAAATCCGAACTATAGGTGTTTCTTTCATCTAAATTTATTCAAATTTAGCTCCTGCATCAAAAAAACTCATCAAAATCCAAAAAAATCAAATTTAGTTTACAACCTCTAAATCACAATTTGACTAAAAATTTATATAAAATCCGAAATATACGTGTTTATTTCATCTAAATTTATTCAATTTTGGCTCCTTCATCAAAAAAACTCATCAAAATCCAAAAAAATCAAATTTAGTTTAAAACCTCCAAATCACAATTTGACTAAACATTTATATAAAATCCGAACTATAGGTGTTTATTTCATCTAAATTTATTCAAATTTAGCTCCTGCATCAAAAAAACTCATCAAAATCCAAAAAAATCAAATTTAGTTTACAACCTCTAAATCACAATTTGACTAAAAATTTATATAAAATCCGATCTATAGGTGTTTATTTCACCTAAATTTATTCAAATTTAGCTCCGCCACCAAAAAAACTCATCAAAATCCAAAAAAATCAAATTTAGTTTACAACCTCTAAATCACAATTTGACTAAAAATTTATATAAAATCCGATCTATAGGTGTTTATTTCATCTAAATTTATTCAAATTTAGCTGCTCCATCAAAAAAACTCATCAAAATCCAAAAAAATCAAATTTAGTTTACAACCTCTAAATCACAATTTGACTAAATTTTATATAAAATCCGATCTATAGGTGTTTATTTCATCTAAATTTATTCAAATTTAGCTCCTGCATCAAAAAAACCCCTCATCAAAATCCAAAAAAATCAAATTTAATTTACAACCTCTAAATCACAATTTGACTAAAAATTTATATAAAATCCGATCTATAGGTGTTTATTTCACCTAAATTTATTCAAATTTAGCTCCTCCATCAAAAAAACTCATCAAAATCCAAAAAAATCGAATTTAGTTTACAACCTCTAAATCACAATTTGACTAAAAATTTATATAAAATCCGAACTATAGGTGTTTATTTCATCTAAATTTATTCAAATTTAGCTCCTGCATCAAAAAAACTCATCAAAATCCAAAAAAATCAAATTTAGTTTACAACCTTTAAATCACAATTTGACTAAAAATTTATATAAAATCCGATCTATAGGTGTTTATTTTGTTACGAGCCGGGGCTGCGGCAACGCGAGAGGCCGGCGAGAGGGGTATTTCCCCAGGAATACGGATATGAATTTGTTAGTTAGGTGCGCGGACGAACCTGATGCGAAATCAGGGAGCCGCTAGGATTATTGACGGCGAGGACGAACCTGATGCGAAATCAGGGAGCCTCTAGGAATGGAGTCAGATACGGACGAACCTGATGCGTAATCAGGGAGCCGTAGGAGGGTGAAACGTCGTGAACGAACCCGATGCGAAATCGGGGAGTCACTAGGATAAATTTCACAGACGAACCTGGTGCGAAACCAGGGAGCTGCTAGGAGGTTGGATTATTCACAGACGAACCTGATGCGAAATCAGGGAGCTGTTCGGAAGTAGGTAGATTTACAGACGAACCTGATGCGAAATCAGGGAGCTGTAGGATACGGACGAACCTGATGCGAAATCAGGGAGCCGTAGGAAGGGTTAGGTTTCGTGGACGAACCTGATGCGAAATCAGGGAGCCACTGGGTTGGTGAAGGTGATTTGTTTTGGTAAAGAGGTGCGAACGAACCCAATGCTAAATCGGGGAGTCGCGGGAAATGTTAGTAGTGCCTCGTAACTCTTAATTTGATACAACTCGAGCGGTAAAGTTGTATCTGTGGGTGAGTGCTACTAATATTATAAGGATCGCTGGGTAAAAGATAGGTTTAACGAAATCGACTCGATTTACAAGTGAACACCATAAGTATATTGAGCAAACAATTATTACAAATGTAAGTGTCGCGAGTAGTTAAATAAATAGAAATTGTGTTTTACCACTAGATGCACGGTGTTGACGCACTGGCGATGCGGGGCGTACGAGTGGATATTTCGAAGTTACAAATAGAATATAAACCGAACTCGCGGATTCTACAAGATTAACTTTGATTCCGACAGAGACTTTAGCCTGATCGAACTGAATCTAACCAACTCTGTACGAGCGTGACACGACGTGACGTTACGCGTGACTCTATAGCTTTTAACCGACGAGGGTAGAAACCGAAGGGTTTATATAGTACCAAAAATGAGTGGGGATGTGTTAGGAATTTCCATATAAGGAAATCATTCGGGGTCGTCGTCGTGTCACTCCCGTTCTCACGGTCGCGATGCAGATGGTAGAGATCTTGACCTCCATTAGTGGGGGTTGATAAGCGGAAGGCTTTTAGGGCGTTTTCCCTTCGCAGACGCGAGCTCGAAAGACGGTTGAGAGCGACGTATGGGAAAATTCCACATACGTAACATCTCCCCCCTAAGACAAAACATCGCGATTCTCGTGATGCTTTTCAGGAGAAGGAAAAACGCCCTACAAATCCTTTCGTAAGTGAATGTGTGAAAGAAATTGTCGGGTGTAGTGTAATGTAATGTAGTGTACTTATCGCTAGATGTTGCGGGGTGTACGAATTGTAGTTATCGCTGGGCACTACGTAGCCGATCTGCAGCCAGTCCTTGATGAAGTCCAGTGATGGTTGTCCGGGTAGCCGTTCGAGCATCAGCGTGGCTGTGATGCCATCTGTTGTGTTCCCCATCAGCATCTCCGTACAGGTTGTTGTTTGTAGAGGCGGCGATTGGAAGGGTAGAGTGCCCCTCAGGTAGACTCTCACTGCTTGCCAAGGTATGTCTCGGTTGCAAGGTGATAATGACCTTATTTGGGCATACGGTAGGCTTACCGTTGTGCCGAGGACGGAAAATAATTTAGATTATCTGAGGCTATATTCCGAATATTAGTTATGTGTGTTACTAATTCTACTAAGTAGTCTCCAAATGACTTTAATTTTTCGCCACTTGGAAAAGAGCTTGGTTCTCGAGCTGGCTTTCCGAAGATTAATTCGTATGGGGTGAAATTAGTTGCTTCATGAACGGATGTGTTGTAAGAGAACATTGCGAATGGTATCAATAAATCCCAGTCTTCATAACTATCCATGTAATGCTTGAGGTATTCGGTGAGGACGATGTGACTTCGTTCCACAGATCCATTGGTTTGTGGTCTATATCCCGAGGTTGTGATTTGTTTGATTTTAAATATTTCAGATAGATTGGTCATAAGTGTTCCGATGAAGCTAGTGCCCTTGTCCGTTAATATTGCGCGAGGTGTACCGTAAACTGCGATGAAATGTCTAGCGAAAGCATCTGCAATTGTAGCAGCTCGAATGTTGGGTATTGCTATGGCTACGCAATATTTCGTTAGATTATCTTGAATGGTGAGAATATGTCTGTTTCCACTGGGTGTAATTGGTAAAGGTCCTACTGTATCTAAGGAAATTTTGTCGAAGGCTCCTATAGGTGTGTCAGTTATCAACATCGGCTGTCGAGTTTTCGCTCGGACTAATTTCTGTTCTTGACAACTTTGGCATCTTCGGATGTAGTCTTGAATGTCGTGGCGCATTTGTGACCAATGGAATTTTGATCGAATGCGTTTGTAAGTCTTAGTTACTCCTTTATGTCCTCCAATTAAACTATCATGAGCCTCGCAGATGATGTGCTGTCTATCCTCTTCGGATGGTGTAGTGATGGTACAGTTGCATAGAATAATCTGCAAGCCTGTTCCTATGAAAACCTCTTCTAATATCTTGACGAATTCATTGGATGGTATTTTGTGAAGGTCCCCCGTAGCAGAAATTCGAAATGATTTAATCTGATTCTGATCTAAGGTGAGTCGAAGAGTTTTCAGTCCATTGAGCACATCTACTCTTTTAATATTATCAAAGAAATTGTCTGAGATTATTATACTGAAAGTTTTAAATAATCCATTGTCTGTAGTTATCACCTGTCCCTTTTTTGGTTGTGTTGCTAGAAGATTTTGTTTGTTAATCACTTCAGTGTCTAGTAATAATTTTCCAACGGGGTTTACTAAATTGCAGTCGGCAGAAATGAAGTGTACGTAATGTCCTTCTTCAGCGGTAAAAGTATTTGAAGAAACGATAATTTTATGTGGTTGGTCTGGTGGAATCTCTTCCAGATCGTCAAGGTCGTTTGAATTCTCAGTGTCGGTAGTAACAAATGGGTAAGGGTCGAGCGTGCGGTCAAAGACCCTAGGTTGAGTTATCCTGCTGTCAGGTGGTTGTCCCACACTTGCTTCGGTTGTAGCTCCTGCAGGTAGCTGGTTTATTGAGGGTTGTAAAGGTTCTTCCATGACTTCCGATGATACTTGCGGGGTACTGAGTAAATCTAGTTGTACGTTCCTTGCATTTTCTATTACAGTATTTTCGAGCGGCTCCTCAAAGGATATCAAATTGTCAAAGACAGTCTGGTCCTTATCTAAAGGAATTATTTGAGTGGAGTTTGCTGCGGGCGAAAAACTGTTTATGGTTTCCTGGCGTTCATCTGGCATGGTTACCTCTTGAGATAAGCTGGGAAAAGATTGGTTCTTATGTATTATTGGGGAATGTTGAACGTTCCCACGTGCGGTTTCTTCTATTTCATCTGAGCTGCTGCTTGTCTCTCGATACTTGGGTCGAATTTCTCTATCTCGTCGTAACTGTCGTATGCGATGTCCGATGGTTTCGACGTTGGCGTCTGTTTTCGGTATCTGGGCTTTGAAGTCGGGGTCCTGGAGCTCTCGTGGAATAAGAGGTAGGCATGCAGACGGAGGGTTGCGGGATAATGCGTCTGCGTTCTTATTCGTCTTTCCAGATTTATGGACAACCTGGTACTCGTATTCTAAAAGTCGGAGCTTCCACTTCATAAGTCTAGAAGTTGGATCCTTGACAGAATGTAACCAGACCAGTGGTCTGTGATCTGTAACGAGGGTAAATGGAGTTCCGTAGATGTAAGGCCTGAAGTATCTTACGGCGTAAACCATGGCCAAACATTCCTTTTCCGTAGCTGAATAATTCTTCTCAGGTTTATTTAGGCTGCGAGATGCGTAGGCAATCGGCAGGTCGTTTCCTATCTCTCCTTGACTGAGTACGGCTCCAATAGCATAATCAGATGCATCTGTCGTTACAATGAAAGGTTTACTGAAATCTGGGTATTGCAATATGGGTTGTTGACAAAGTTCGCTACGCAATTGCTTAAAACTCTGGTCTTGTTCTTCTGTCCATTTGAATTTGATACCTTTTCCTAGTAAATTGATTAAAGGTTTAGCTTTTGTGGTGAAATTATGTACGAATCTTCGATAATATCCTACAAGTCCCAAGAATTGTTGAATGTTCTTCTGCGATGTGGGTGTTGGAAAATCTTGAACAGATTTTAATTTCCTAGGGTCAGGTCTTACTCCTTCCTTTGAAATAATGTGTCCAAGGTACGCGACTTCCTTTCGCAAGAATTGACATTTGTTGGTCTGGAGGGTTAATCCATGTTCTCGAAGGCGGTTCAACAACTTTTTGACTTTGATATTATGTTCCTGTAACGATGATGCGTAAATCACTATGTCATCCAAGTAGACAAAGAGGTCTGTTCCTTGAAGTCCAGTGAGTGCTTGATCCATCAGGCGTTGAAAGGTGGGTGGTGCATTCTTTAATCCGAAAGGCATTCGAGTGAATTCGTAATGTCCATTTGGAGTAGTGAATGCTGTTTTTGCTCTATCTTTCGGATCCATCTCTATTTGATGAAATCCACTGGCAAGATCAAAGACTGAAAAATATTTAGCTCCTCCTAATCGATCTAATATCTCCGTGATTTGAGGTAATGGGTACTTATCGGAAATAGTTATATCGTTGAGGCCACGGAAATCTATTACCAGACGTGAACGCTTCACTCCGTTCTCATCTTCTTTCTTCGGTACGATCCATAAAGGTGAATTGTATGGAGATTTTGAAGGTGTAATTATACCATTTGATAATAACGCGCTGATTTGTTTCTGAATTTCCTTTTGATGTATGAGAGGATAACGATATTGTCTTGTGTTGATTGGAATATCGTTGGATGTATGGATTGAATGTTTAAAGTCGCGGGCCTTTCCGAGTTTATCTCCAGGAAGATAAAAGCGATCGGGGAAATCTCTAACTAAATTAGTAACGAAATCTAGTTCCTCCTTGTTCAAATGTTTGGTGTTTAAGGTTTCTAAAATTTTTTGTATTCTATCTTCGTTTGTTTTGAATTTTGACGGTTGCTCTACAGATGGGTGAAAATCTTCATCTGACGAACTGAAGATATCGAATGGCTCTAATGTTTGTGGTTCTATCTCTACGTCTAGGGGTACATCACTGGTATTTGTTGCCATAACGTAACATTTTCCCTTATTATTTCTTACGACTGCTTCCCCTATGTAAAGATGTTCGAGGGTCTTGATACGTGGTAAATATCCTTCCTTCATCCTGGGGTTTGCTATTGTTATAGCAATCTGTTGCGACGTCCTAGGTTCGATACGATGTTTAGTCGACGTCAGTAGTACTTTAGTTTGAGATATGTCTTGATAATTTGAAAAACGTAACGGTCGGGTTGGTTTGTTCTTCAACACCAAAGTCTTATGATAATAGGAAATTTCAGCCTCCTCTTGTTTTAAAAATGGGCTTCCTATAAGTCCATCTGCTTCTATTGCAAGCTCTTTTACTACATAGAAAAGTGCGGGAGCTTCGTGGATATGAAGAATTGTTGTTCCTAAAGTATGAATTGGATTAGTAGTAATTCCGGTTAATTCGATTTCTTCCCGAGAGTTTATCGCGGCTTTTTCTCCCAGGGCGTTAATGACTACTAAATTAACGGATGCTCCACCATCGATTAAGAATTCTCCCGTTCCTGACTCCAGTTCTGGAACCTTGATGTTGATGCGTGGGGCAGGTGCTTCCTTGATGAGAGTTCCTCCTCGAAGCGGACTGTCCTTTGGCGAGCTTCTTTGTTTCCGCTCATCGTGTCGCCTATACGTTGAGCGCGATCGAAGTTTAAAGACTTGTTTGATTCAACGGATGAATCTCGCGAGTCTCGTCTATATCTCGGACTACGCGGTTGTTTCCTACAGGATTTTCCGTCATGTCCGGCTGTACCGCAATGCCAACAATATAAACTCGGCTTACGATCTTTATCGGGATTTTTTAAAATAGAATAATGTTTTTCTCCATCATCTGCGTACGATGAGTCGGAACGATAAGAAGGCGATTTCGAGGGGCTCCGGTGACGCAAAGTCCAGGCCGTCGTGCGTGTTCGTCCTTCTCGGTCCTCTTCAAAACCAGGCGTTCTTGTAAACCGATCCCTGTTCTGGTCGTATCTACTCGGAGAGTGTGGGTATGACACTTCACGGTCGTGCCGACGAGAATCTTCGGCGTAATGATCTCGGCGAGACCACCTAGAGGGTGATTCATTACGGGGCGACTGTCGCCGATTCCTTAATTTTCTGTCTATCTGTAGCACGGCGTCGTAAGCTTCTTCAAGTGTTTTAATGTCTTGACTCTGAGCCGACACTTTCCAAGAAATTCGATCCGGTAAACCATCAATGAAGTTTTCTTTAACGTCTTTTTCCATTTCTTTGACGAAATCTTCAGCGTGATCCAGATACCTTTCCCGAATAGCTCCGCGCGCACAATAAACGAGATGACTAGTCCTGTCGACGTACTGTCGCAGACTTTCTCCTTCGCGAATGCTTAATTTCGCGATTTCAACTTGAAAATATGACAAACTTCTTCCCGGCGCGAATCTCTTTTTCAAATGTTGAACTAATAACTTAACAGACTCGAATTTATGCTCTAACGTGCACCTGCGAGCTGGACCGATCAGTTTCGTTAAAATTATTGCAAGATACTCGGCTTCCGTATCCTTAGGAATCAAAGTTAACCCGTCTTCCACATTTTGTACGAAGCGCGACAAGGTTGGACTTTCACCGTCGAATGTTGGAATTGACATAGTAATATTCTGTATACATGTCCGTTGTGTCAAAAGCGACATTGAGTTTGCAATTGAAACTGTCAGGTTCATTATGTCGTTAGAAGAAACGTTCGCCTGTGTAGTTGCCATGTTAAAATAAATAAGTGACTTGACTAGAGAAAACTAGTATATCGTCGATAATAAATTACGAGTGATTTAACGTATTTAAAAACCCAAATTTTTACAGCGATTCTAATGCAGTAGCATCCCACCGCTGTCACCAGTTCTGTTACGAGCCGGGGCTGCGGCAACGCGAGAGGCCGGCGAGAGGGGTATTTCCCCAGGAATACGGATATGAATTTGTTAGTTAGGTGCGCGGACGAACCTGATGCGAAATCAGGGAGCCGCTAGGATTATTGACGGCGAGGACGAACCTGATGCGAAATCAGGGAGCCTCTAGGAATGGAGTCAGATACGGACGAACCTGATGCGTAATCAGGGAGCCGTAGGAGGGTGAAACGTCGTGAACGAACCCGATGCGAAACCGGGGAGTCACTAGGATAAATTTCACAGACGAACCTGGTGCGAAACCAGGGAGCTGCTAGGAGGTTGGATTATTCACAGACGAACCTGATGCGAAATCAGGGAGCTGTTCGGAAGTAGGTAGATTTACAGACGAACCTGATGCGAAATCAGGGAGCTGTAGGATACGGACGAACCTGATGCGAAATCAGGGAGCCGTAGGAAGGGTTAGGTTTCGTGGACGAACCTGATGCGAAATCAGGGAGCCACTGGGTTGGTGAAGGTGATTTGTTTTGGTAAAGAGGTGCGAACGAACCCAATGCTAAATCGGGGAGTCGCGGGAAATGTTAGTAGTGCCTCGTAACTCTTAATTTGATACAACTCGAGCGGTAAAGTTGTATCTGTGGGTGAGTGCTACTAATATTATAAGGATCGCTGGGTAAAAGATAGGTTTAACGAAATCGACTCGATTTACAAGTGAACACCATAAGTATATTGAGCAAACAATTATTACAAATGTAAGTGTCGCGAGTAGTTAAATAAATAGAAATTGTGTTTTACCACTAGATGCACGGTGTTGACGCACTGGCGATGCGGGGCGTACGAGTGGATATTTCGAAGTTACAAATAGAATATAAACCGAACTCGCGGATTCTACAAGATTAACTTTGATTCCGACAGAGACTTTAGCCTGATCGAACTGAATCTAACCAACTCTGTACGAGCGTGACACGACGTGACGTTACGCGTGACTCTATAGCTTTTAACCGACGAGGGTAGAAACCGAAGGGTTTATATAGTACCAAAAATGAGTGGGGATGTGTTAGGAATTTCCATATAAGGAAATCATTCGGGGTCGTCGTCGTGTCACTCCCGTTCTCACGGTCGCGATGCAGATGGTAGAGATCTTGACCTCCATTAGTGGGGGTTGATAAGCGGAAGGCTTTTAGGGCGTTTTCCCTTCGCAGACGCGAGCTCGAAAGACGGTTGAGAGCGACGTATGGGAAAATTCCACATACGTAACAATTTCATCTAAATTTATTCAAATTTAGCTCCTTCATCAAAAAAACTCATCAAAATCCAAAAAAATCAAATTTAGTTTACAACCTCTAAATCACAATTTGACTAAAAATTTATATAAAATCCGATCTATAGGTGTTTATTTCACCTAAATTTATTCAAATTTAGCTCCTCCATCAAAAAAACTCATCAAAATCCAAAAAAATCGAATTTAGTTTAAACCCTCTAAATCACAATTTGACCTAAAATTTATATAAAATCCGAACTATAGGTGTTTATTTCATCTAAATTTATTCACATTTAGCTCCTTCATCAAAAAAACTCATCAAAATCCAAAAAAATCAAATTTAGTTTACAACCTCTAAATCACAATTTGACTAAAAATTTATATAAAATCCGAACTATATGTGTTTATTTCATCAAAATTTATATAAAATCCGATCTATAGGTGTTTATTTCACCTAAATTTATTCAAATTTAGCTCCTCCATCAAAAAAACTCATCAAAATCCAAAAAAATCGAATTTAGTTTAAACCCTCTAAATCACAATTTGACCTAAAATTTATATAAAATCCGAACTATAGGTGTTTATTTCATCTAAATTTATTCAAATTTAGCTCCTTCATCAAAAAAACTCATCAAAATCCAAAAAAATCAAATTTAGTTTACAACCTCTAAATCACAATTTGACTAAAAATTTATATAAAATCCGATCTATAGGTGTTTATTTTATCTAAATTTATTCAAATTTAGCTCCTCCATCAAAAAAACTCATCAAAATCCAAAAAAATCGAATTTAGTTTAAACCCTCTAAATCACAATTTGACTAAAAATTTATATAAAATCCGATCTATAGGTGTTTATTTCATCTAAATTTATTCAAATTTAGCTCCTCCATCAAAAAAACTCATCAAAATCCAAAAAAATCGAATTTAGTTTAAACCCCCTAAATCACAATTTGACTAAAAATTTATATAAAATCCGAACTATAGGTGTTTCTTTCATCTAAATTTATTCAAATTTAGCTCCTGCATCAAAAAAACTCATCAAAATCCAAAAAAATCAAATTTAGTTTACAACCTCTAAATCACAATTTGACTAAAAATTTATATAAAATCCGAAATATACGTGTTTATTTCATCTAAATTTATTCAAATTTGGCTCCTTCATCAAAAAAACTCATCAAAATCCAAAAAAATCAAATTTAGTTTAAAACCTCCAAATCACAATTTGACTAAAAATTTATATAAAATCCGATCTATAGGTGTTTATTTCATCTAAATTTATTCAAATTTAGCTCCTCCATCAAAAAAACTCATCAAAATCCATAAAAATCGAATTTAGTTCAAAACTTCTAATTCACGATTTGACTAAAAATTTATATAAAATCCGATCTATAGGTGTTTATTTCATCTAAATTTATTCAAATTTAGCTCCTCCATCAAAAAAACTCATCAAAATCCAAAAAAATCGAATTTAGTTTAAACCCTCTAAATCACAATTTGACCTAAAATTTATATAAAATCCGAACTATAGGTGTTTATTTCATCTAAATTTATTCAAATTTAGCTCCTTCATCAAAAAAACTCATCAAAATCCAAAAAAATCAAATTTAGTTTACAACCTCTAAATCACAATTTGACTAAAAATTTATATAAAATCCGAACTATATGTGTTTATTTCATCAAAATTTATATAAAATCCGATCTATAGGTGTTTATTTCACCTAAATTTATTCAAATTTAGCTCCTCCATCAAAAAAACTCATCAAAATCCAAAAAAATCGAATTTAGTTTAAACCCTCTAAATCACAATTTGACCTAAAATTTATATAAAATCCGAACTATAGGTGTTTATTTCATCTAAATTTATTCAAATTTAGCTCCTTCATCAAAAAAACTCATCAAAATCCAAAAAAATCAAATTTAGTTTACAACCTCTAAATCACAATTTGACTAAAAATTTATATAAAATCCGATCTATAGGTGTTTATTTTATCTAAATTTATTCAAATTTAGCTCCTCCATCAAAAAAACTCATCAAAATCCAAAAAAATCGAATTTAGTTTAAACCCTCTAAATCACAATTTGACTAAAAATTTATATAAAATCCGATCTATAGGTGTTTATTTCATCTAAATTTATTCAAATTTAGCTCCTCCATCAAAAAAACTCATCAAAATCCAAAAAAATCGAATTTAGTTTAAACCCCCTAAATCACAATTTGACTAAAAATTTATATAAAATCCGAACTATAGGTGTTTCTTTCATCTAAATTTATTCAAATTTAGCTCTTGCATCAAAAAAACTCATCAAAATCCATAAAAATCAAATTTAGTTTACAACCTCTAAATCACAATTTGACTAAAAATTTATATAAAATCCGAAATATACGTGTTTATTTCATCTAAATTTATTCAAATTTGGCTCCTTCATCAAAAAAACTCATCAAAATCCAAAAAAATCAAATTTAGTTTAAAACCTCCAAATCACAATTTGACTAAAAATTTATATAAAATCCGATCTATAGGTGTTTATTTCATCTAAATTTATTCAAATTTAGCTGCTCCATCAAAAAAACTCATCAAAATCCAAAAAAATCGAATTTACTTTACAACCTTTAAATCTCAATTTGACTAAAAATTTATATAAAATCCGAACTATAGGTGTTTATTTCATCTAAATTTATTCAAATTTAGCTCCTCCATCAAAAAAACTCATCAAAATCCAAAAAAATCGTATTTTGTTTACAACCTCTAAATCTCAATTTGACTAAAAATGTATATAAAATCCGAACTATAGGTGTTTATTTCATCTAAATTTATTCAAATTTAGCTCCTTCATCAAAAAAACTCATCAAAATCCAAAAAAATCAAATTTAGTTTACAACCTCTAAATCACAATTTGACTAAAAATTTATATAAAATCCGATCTATTGGTGTTTATTTCACCTAAATTTATTCAAATTTAGCTCCTCCATCAAAAAAACTCATCAAAATCCAAAAAAATCGAATTTAGTTTAAACCCTCTAAATCACAATTTGACCTAAAATTTATATAAAATGCGAACTATAGGTGTTTATTTCATCTAAATTTATTCAAATTTAGCTCCTCCATCAAAAAAACTCATCAAAATCCAAAAAAATCGAATTTAGTTTAAAACCTCTAAATCACCTTTTTGACTAAAAATTTATATAAAATCCGAACTATATGTGTTTATTTCATTTAAATTTATTCAAATTTAGCTCCTCCACCAAAAAAACTCATCAAAATCCAAAAAAATCAAATTTAGTTTACAACCTCTAAATCACAATTTGACTAAAAATTTATATAAAATCCGATCTATAGGTGTTTATTTCATCTAAATTTATTCAAATTTAGCTCCTGCATCAAAAAAACTCATCAAAATCCAAAAAAATCAAATTTAGTTTACAACCTCTAAATCACAATTTGACTAAAAATTTATATAAAATCCGAAATATACGTGTTTATTTCATCTAAATTTATTCAAATTTAGCTCCTTCATCAAAAAAACTCATCAAAATCCAAAAAAATCAAATTTAGTTTACAACCTCTAAATCACAATTTGACTAAAAATTTATATAAAATCCGATCTATAGGTGTTTATTTCACCTAAATTTATTCAAATTTAGCTCCGCCACCAAAAAAACTCATCAAAATCCAAAAAAATCAAATTTAGTTTACAACCTCTAAATCACAATTTGACTAAAAATTTATATAAAATCCGATCTATAGGTGTTTATTTCATCTAAATTTATTCAAATTTAGCTGCTCCATCAAAAAAACTCATCAAAATCCAAAAAAATCAAATTTAGTTTACAACCTCTAAATCACAATTTGACTAAATTTTATATAAAATCCGATCTATAGGTGTTTATTTCATCTAAATTTATTCAAATTTAGCTCCTGCATCAAAAAAACCCCTCATCAAAATCCAAAAAAATCAAATTTAATTTACAACCTCTAAATCACAATTTGACTAAAAATTTATATAAAATCCGAAATATACGTGTTTATTTCATCTAAATTTATTCAAATTTAGCTCCTTCATCAAAAAAACTCATCAAAATCCAAAAAAATCAAATTTAGTTTACAACCTCTAAATCACAATTTGACTAAAAATTTATATAAAATCCGATCTATTGGTGTTTATTTCACCTAAATTTATTCAAATTTAGCTCCTCCATCAAAAAAACTCATCAAAATCCAAAAAAATCGAATTTAGTTTAAACCCCCTAAATCACAATTTGACTAAAAATTTATATAAAATCCGAACTATAGGTGTTTCTTTCATCTAAATTTATTCAAATTTAGCTCCTGCATCAAAAAAACTCATCAAAATCCAAAAAAATCAAATTTAGTTTACAACCTCTAAATCACAATTTGACTAAAAATTTATATAAAATCCGAAATATACGTGTTTATTTCATCTAAATTTATTCAAATTTGGCTCCTTCATCAAAAAAACTCATCAAAATCCAAAAAAATCAAATTTAGTTTAAAACCTCCAAATCACAATTTGACTAAAAATTTATATAAAATCCGATCTATAGGTGTTTATTTCATCTAAATTTATTCAAATTTAGCTCCTCCATCAAAAAAACTCATCAAAATCCATAAAAATCGAATTTAGTTCAAAACTTCTAATTCACGATTTGACTAAAAATTTATATAAAATCCGATCTATAGGTGTTTATTTCATCTAAATTTATTCAAATTTAGCTCCTCCATCAAAAAAACTCATCAAAATCCAAAAAAATCGAATTTAGTTTAAACCCTCTAAATCACAATTTGACCTAAAATTTATATAAAATCCGAACTATAGGTGTTTCTTTCATCTAAATTTATTCAAATTTAGCTCCGCCACCAAAAAAACTCATCAAAATCCAAAAAAATCAAATTTAGTTTACAACCTCTAAATCACAATTTGACTAAAAATTTATATAAAATCCGATCTATAGGTGTTTATTTCATCTAAATTTATTCAAATTTAGCTCCTTCATCAAAAAAACTCATCAAAATCCAAAAAAATCAAATTTAGTTTACAACCTCTAAATCACAATTTGACTAAAAATTTATATAAAATCCGAACTATATGTGTTTATTTCATCAAAATTTATATAAAATCCGATCTATAGGTGTTTATTTCACCTAAATTTATTCAAATTTAGCTCCTCCATCAAAAAAACTCATCAAAATCCAAAAAAATCGAATTTAGTTTAAACCCTCTAAATCGCAATTTGACCTAAAATTTATATAAAATCCGAACTATAGGTGTTTATTTCATCTAAATTTATTCAAATTTAGCTCCTTCATCAAAAAAACTCATCAAAATCCAAAAAAATCAAATTTAGTTTACAACCTCTAAATCACAATTTGACTAAAAATTTATATAAAATCCGATCTATAGGTGTTTATTTTATCTAAATTTATTCAAATTTAGCTCCTCCATCAAAAAAACTCATCAAAATCCAAAAAAATCGAATTTAGTTTAAACCCTCTAAATCACAATTTGACTAAAAATTTATATAAAATCCGATCTATAGGTGTTTATTTCATCTAAATTTATTCAAATTTAGCTCCTCCATCAAAAAAACTCATCAAAATCCAAAAAAATCGAATTTAGTTTAAACCCCCTAAATCACAATTTGACTAAAAATTTATATAAAATCCGAACTATAGGTGTTTCTTTCATCTAAATTTATTCAAATTTAGCTCTTGCATCAAAAAAACTCATCAAAATCCATAAAAATCAAATTTAGTTTACAACCTCTAAATCACAATTTGACTAAAAATTTATATAAAATCCGAAATATACGTGTTTATTTCATCTAAATTTATTCAAATTTGGCTCCTTCATCAAAAAAACTCATCAAAATCCAAAAAAATCAAATTTAGTTTAAAACCTCCAAATCACAATTTGACTAAAAATTTATATAAAATCCGAAATATACGTGTTTATTTCATCTAAATTTATTCAAATTTAGCTCCTTCATCAAAAAAACTCATCAAAATCCAAAAAAATCAAATTTAGTTTACAACCTTTAAATCTCAATTTGACTAAAAATTTATATAAAATCCGAACTATAGGTGTTTATTTCATCTAAATTTATTCAAATTTAGCTCCTCCATCAAAAAAACTCATCAAAATCCAAAAAAATCGTATTTTGTTTACAACCTCTAAATCTCAATTTGACTAAAAATGTATATAAAATCCGAACTATAGGTGTTTATTTCATCTAAATTTATTCAAAATTAGCTCCTTCATCAAAAAAACTCATCAAAATCCAAAAAAATCAAATTTAGTTTACAACCTCTAAATCACAATTTGACTAAAAATTTATATAAAATCCGATCTATTGGTGTTTATTTCACCTAAATTTATTCAAATTTAGCTCCTCCATCAAAAAAACTCATCAAAATCCAAAAAAATCGAATTTAGTTTAAACCCTCTAAATCACAATTTGACCTAAAATTTATATAAAATCCGAACTATAGGTGTTTATTTCATCTAAATTTATTCAAATTTAGCTCCTCCATCAAAAAAAACTCATCAAAATCCAAAAAAATCGAATTTAGTTTAAAACCTCTAAATCACCTTTTTGACTAAAAATTTATATAAAATCCGAACTATATGTGTTTATTTCATTTAAATTTATTCAAATTTAGCTCCTCCACCAAAAAAACTCATCAAAATCCAAAAAAATCAAATTTAGTTTACAACCTCTAAATCACAATTTGACTAAAAATTTATATAAAATCCGATCTATAGGTGTTTATTTCATCTAAATTTATTCAAATTTAGCTCCTGCATCAAAAAAACTCATCAAAATCCAAAAAAATCAAATTTAGTTTACAACCTCTAAATCACAATTTGACTAAAAATTTATATAAAATCCGAAATATACGTGTTTATTTCATCTAAATTTATTCAAATTTAGCTCCTTCATCAAAAAAACTCATCAAAATCCAAAAAAATCAAATTTAGTTTACAACCTCTAAATCACAATTTGACTAAAAATTTATATAAAATCCGATCTATAGGTGTTTATTTCACCTAAATTTATTCAAATTTAGCTCCGCCACCAAAAAAACTCATCAAAATCCAAAAAAATCAAATTTAGTTTACAACCTCTAAATCACAATTTGACTAAAAATTTATATAAAATCCGATCTATAGGTGTTTATTTCATCTAAATTTATTCAAATTTAGCTGCTCCATCAAAAAAACTCATCAAAATCCAAAAAAATCAAATTTAGTTTACAACCTCTAAATCACAATTTGACTAAAAATTTATATAAAATCCGAAATATACGTGTTTATTTCATCTAAATTTATTCAAATTTGGCTCCTTCATCAAAAAAACTCATCAAAATCCAAAAAAATCAAATTTAGTTTAAAACCTCCAAATCACAATTTGACTAAAAATTTATATAAAATCCGATCTATAGGTGTTTATTTCATCTAAATTTATTCAAATTTAGCTCCTCCATCAAAAAAACTCATCAAAATCCATAAAAATCGAATTTAGTTCAAAACTTCTAATTCACGATTTGACTAAAAATTTATATAAAATCCGATCTATAGGTGTTTATTTCATCTAAATTTATTCAAATTTAGCTCCTCCATCAAAAAAACTCATCAAAATCCAAAAAAATCGAATTTAGTTTAAACCCTCTAAATCACAATTTGACCTAAAATTTATATAAAATCCGAACTATAGGTGTTTCTTTCATCTAAATTTATTCAAATTTAGCTCCGCCACCAAAAAAACTCATCAAAATCCAAAAAAATCAAATTTAGTTTACAACCTCTAAATCACAATTTGACTAAAAATTTATATAAAATCCGATCTATAGGTGTTTATTTCATCTAAATTTATTCAAATTTAGCTCCTTCATCAAAAAAACTCATCAAAATCCAAAAAAATCAAATTTAGTTTACAACCTCTAAATCACAATTTGACTAAAAATTTATATAAAATCCGAACTATATGTGTTTATTTCATCAAAATTTATATAAAATCCGATCTATAGGTGTTTATTTCACCTAAATTTATTCAAATTTAGCTCCTCCATCAAAAAAACTCATCAAAATCCAAAAAAATCGAATTTAGTTTAAACCCTCTAAATCACAATTTGACCTAAAATTTATATAAAATCCGAACTATAGGTGTTTATTTCATCTAAATTTATTCAAATTTAGCTCCTTCATCAAAAAAACTCATCAAAATCCAAAAAAATCAAATTTAGTTTACAACCTCTAAATCACAATTTGACTAAAAATTTATATAAAATCCGATCTATAGGTGTTTATTTTATCTAAATTTATTCAAATTTAGCTCCTCCATCAAAAAAACTCATCAAAATCCAAAAAAATCGAATTTAGTTTAAACCCTCTAAATCACAATTTGACTAAAAATTTATATAAAATCCGATCTATAGGTGTTTATTTCATCTAAATTTATTCAAATTTAGCTCCTCCATCAAAAAAACTCATCAAAATCCAAAAAAATCGAATTTAGTTTAAACCCCCTAAATCACAATTTGACTAAAAATTTATATAAAATCCGAACTATAGGTGTTTCTTTCATCTAAATTTATTCAAATTTAGCTCTTGCATCAAAAAAACTCATCAAAATCCATAAAAATCAAATTTAGTTTACAACCTCTAAATCACAATTTGACTAAAAATTTATATAAAATCCGAAATATACGTGTTTATTTCATCTAAATTTATTCAAATTTGGCTCCTTCATCAAAAAAACTCATCAAAATCCAAAAAAATCAAATTTAGTTTACAACCTCCAAATCACAATTTGACTAAAAATTTATATAAAATCCGATCTATAGGTGTTTATTTCATCTAAATTTATTCAAATTTAGCTGCTCCATCAAAAAAACTCATCAAAATCCAAAAAAATCGAATTTACTTTACAACCTTTAAATCTCAATTTGACTAAAAATTTATATAAAATCCGAACTATAGGTGTTTATTTCATCTAAATTTATTCAAATTTAGCTCCTCCATCAAAAAAACTCATCAAAATCCAAAAAAATCGTATTTTGTTTACAACCTCTAAATCTCAATTTGACTAAAAATGTATATAAAATCCGAACTATAGGTGTTTATTTCATCTAAATTTATTCAAAATTAGCTCCTTCATCAAAAAAACTCATCAAAATCCAAAAAAATCAAATTTAGTTTACAACCTCTAAATCACAATTTGACTAAAAATTTATATAAAATCCGATCTATTGGTGTTTATTTCACCTAAATTTATTCAAATTTAGCTCCTCCATCAAAAAAACTCATCAAAATCCAAAAAAATCGAATTTAGTTTAAACCCTCTAAATCACAATTTGACCTAAAATTTATATAAAATCCGAACTATAGGTGTTTATTTCATCTAAATTTATTCAAATTTAGCTCCTCCATCAAAAAAAACTCATCAAAATCCAAAAAAATCGAATTTAGTTTAAAACCTCTAAATCACCTTTTTGACTAAAAATTTATATAAAATCCGAACTATATGTGTTTATTTCATTTAAATTTATTCATATTTAGCTCCTCCACCAAAAAAACTCATCAAAATCCAAAAAAATCAAATTTAGTTTACAACCTCTAAATCACAATTTGACTAAAAATTTATATAAAATCCGATCTATAGGTGTTTATTTCATCTAAATTTATTCAAATTTAGCTCCTGCATCAAAAAAACTCATCAAAATCCAAAAAAATCAAATTTAGTTTACAACCTCTAAATCACAATTTGACTAAAAATTTATATAAAATCCGAAATATACGTGTTTATTTCATCTAAATTTATTCAAATTTAGCTCCTTCATCAAAAAAACTCATCAAAATCCAAAAAAATCAAATTTAGTTTACAACCTCTAAATCACAATTTGACTAAAAATTTATATAAAATCCGATCTATAGGTGTTTATTTCACCTAAATTTATTCAAATTTAGCTCCGCCACCAAAAAAACTCATCAAAATCCAAAAAAATCAAATTTAGTTTACAACCTCTAAATCACAATTTGACTAAAAATTTATATAAAATCCGATCTATAGGTGTTTATTTCATCTAAATTTATTCAAATTTAGCTGCTCCATCAAAAAAACTCATCAAAATCCAAAAAAATCAAATTTAGTTTACAACCTCTAAATCACAATTTGACTAAATTTTATATAAAATCCGATCTATAGGTGTTTATTTCATCTAAATTTATTCAAATTTAGCTCCTGCATCAAAAAAACCCCTCATCAAAATCCCAAAAAATCAAATTTAATTTACAACCTCTAAATCACAATTTGACTAAAAATTTATATAAAATCCGAAATATACGTGTTTATTTCATCTAAATTTATTCAAATTTAGCTCCTTCATCAAAAAAACTCATCAAAATCCAAAAAAATCAAATTTAGTTTACAACCTCTAAATCACAATTTGACTAAAAATTTATATAAAATCCGATCTATTGGTGTTTATTTCACCTAAATTTATTCAAATTTAGCTCCGCCACCAAAAAAACTCATCAAAATCCAAAAAAATCAAATTTAGTTTACAACCTCTAAATCACAATTTGACTAAAAATTTATATAAAATCCGATCTATAGGTGTTTATTTCATCTAAATTTATTCAAATTTAGCTCCTGCATCAAAAAAACTCATCAAAATCCAAAAAAATCAAATTTAGTTTACAACCTCTAAATCACAATTTGACTAAAAATTTATATAAAATCCGAAATATACGTGTTTATTTCATCTAAATTTATTCAAATTTAGCTCCTTCATCAAAAAAACTCATCAAAATCCAAAAAAATCAAATTTAGTTTACAACCTCTAAATCACAATTTGACTAAAAATTTATATAAAATCCGAAATATACGTGTTTATTTCATCTAAATTTATTCAAATTTAGCTCCTTCATCAAAAAAACTCATCAAAATCCAAAAAAATCAAATTTAGTTTACAACCTCTAAATCACAATTTGACTAAACATTTATATAAAATCCGAACTATAGGTGTTTATTTCATCTAAATTTATTCAAATTTAGCTCCTGCATCAAAAAAACCCCTCATCAAAATCCAAAAAAATCAAATTTAGTTTACAACCTCTAAATCACAATTTGACTAAAAATTTATATAAAATCCGAAATATACGTGTTTATTTCATCTAAATTTATTCAAATTTAGCTCCTTCATCAAAAAAACTCATCAAAATCCAAAAAAATCAAATTTAGTTTACAACCTCTAAATCACAATTTGACTAAAAATTTATATAAAATCCGATCTATTGGTGTTTATTTCACCTAAATTTATTCAAATTTAGCTCCTCCATCAAAAAAACTCATCAAAATCCAAAAAAATCGAATTTAGTTTAAACCCTCTAAATCACAATTTGACCTAAAATTTATATAAAATCCGAACTATAGGTGTTTATTTCATCTAAATTTATTCAAATTTAGCTCCTTCATCAAAAAAACTCATCAAAATCCAAAAAAATCAAATTTAGTTTACAACCTCTAAATCACAATTTGACTAAAAATTTATATAAAATCCGAAATATACGTGTTTATTTCATCTAAATTTATTCAAATTTAGCTCCTTCATCAAAAAAACTCATCAAAATCCAAAAAAATCAAATTTAGTTTACAACCTCTAAATCACAATTTGACTAAAAATTTATATAAAATCCGAAATATACGTGTTTATTTCATCTAAATTTATTCAATTTTGGCTCCTTCATCAAAAAAACTCATCAAAATCCATAAAAATCGAATTTAGTTCAAAACTTCTAATTCACGATTTGACTAAAAATTTATATAAAATCCGATCTATAGGTGTTTAATTCATCTAAATTTACTCAAATTTAGCTCCTCCATCAAAAAAACTCATCAAAATCCAAAAAAATCGAATTTAGTTTAAACCCTCTAAATCACAATTTGACCTAAAATTTATATAAAATCCGAACTATAGGTGTTTCTTTCATCTAAATTTATTCAAATTTAGCTCCGCCACCAAAAAAACTCATCAAAATCCAAAAAAATCAAATTTAGTTTACAACCTCTAAATCACAATTTGACTAAAAATTTATATAAAATCCGATCTATAGGTGTTTATTTCATCTACATTTATTCAAATTTAGCTCCTGCATCAAAAAAACTCATCAAAATCCAAAAAAATCAAATTTAGTTTACAACCTCTAAATCACAATTTGACTAAAAATTTATATAAAATCCGAAATATACGTGTTTATTTCATCTAAATTTATTCAAATTTAGCTCCTTCATCAAAAAAAATCATCAAAATCCAAAAAAATCAAATTTAGTTTACAACCTCTAAATCACAATTTGACTAAAAATTTATATAAAATCCGATCTATAGGTGTTTATTTCACCTAAATTTATTCAAATTTAGCTCCGCCACCAAAAAAACTCATCAAAATCCAAAAAAATCAAATTTAGTTTACAACCTCTAAATCACAATTTGACTAAAAATTTATATAAAATCCGATCTATAGGTGTTTATTTCATCTAAATTTATTCAAATTTAGCTGCTCCATCAAAAAAAACTCATCAAAATCCAAAAAAATCAAATTTAGTTTACAACCTCTAAATCACAATTTGACTAAATTTTATATAAAATCCGATCTATAGGTGTTTATTTCATCTAAATTTATTCAAATTTAGCTCCTGCATCAAAAAAACCCCTCATCAAAATCCAAAAAAATCAAATTTAATTTACAACCTCTAAATCACAATTTGACTAAAAATTTATATAAAATCCGAAATATACGTGTTTATTTCATCTAAATTTATTCAAATTTAGCTCCTTCATCAAAAAAACTCATCAAAATCCAAAAAAATCAAATTTAGTTTACAACCTCTAAATCACAATTTGACTAAAAATTTATATAAAATCCGATCTATTGGTGTTTATTTCATCTAAATTTATTCAAATTTAGCTCCTGCATCAAAAAAACTCATCAAAATCCAAAAAAATCAAATTTAGTTTACAACCTCTAAATCACAATTTGACTAAAAATTTATATAAAATCCGAAATATACGTGTTTATTTCATCTAAATTTATTCAAATTTAGCTCCTTCATCAAAAAAACTCATCAAAATCCAAAAAAATCAAATTTAGTTTACAACCTCTAAATCACAATTTGACTAAAAATTTATATAAAATCCGAAATATACGTGTTTATTTCATCTAAATTTATTCAAATTTAGCTCCTTCATCAAAAAAACTCATCAAAATCCAAAAAAATCAAATTTAGTTTACAACCTCTAAATCACAATTTGACTAAAAATTTATATAAAATCCGATCTATAGGTGTTTATTTCACCTAAATTTATTCAAATTTAGCTCCTCCATCAAAAAAACTCATCAAAATCCAAAAAAATCGAATTTAGTTTAAACCCTCTAAATCACAATTTGACCTAAAATTTATATAAAATCCGAACTATAGGTGTTTATTTCATCTAAATTTATTCACATTTAGCTCCTTCATCAAAAAAACTCATCAAAATCCAAAAAAATCAAATTTAGTTTACAACCTCTAAATCACAATTTGACTAAAAATTTATATAAAATCCGAAATATACGTGTTTATTTCATCTAAATTTATTCAAATTTAGCTCCTTCATCAAAAAAACTCATCAAAATCCAAAAAAATCAAATTTAGTTTACAACCTCTAAATCACAATTTGACTAAAAATTTATATAAAATCCGATCTATAGGTGTTTATTTCACCTAAATTTATTCAAATTTAGCTCCTCCATCAAAAAAACTCATCAAAATCCAAAAAAATCGAATTTAGTTTAAACCCTCTAAATCACAATTTGACCTAAAATTTATATAAAATCCGAACTATAGGTGTTTATTTCATCTAAATTTATTCACATTTAGCTCCTTCATCAAAAAAACTCATCAAAATCCAAAAAAATCAAATTTAGTTTACAACCTCTAAATCACAATTTGACTAAAAATTTATATAAAATCCGAACTATATGTGTTTATTTCATCAAAATTTATATAAAATCCGATCTATAGGTGTTTATTTCACCTAAATTTATTCAAATTTAGCTCCTCCATCAAAAAAACTCATCAAAATCCAAAAAAATCGAATTTAGTTTAAACCCTCTAAATCACAATTTGACCTAAAATTTATATAAAATCCGAACTATAGGTGTTTATTTCATCTAAATTTATTCAAATTTAGCTCCTTCATAAAAAAAACTCATCAAAATCCAAAAAAATCAAATTTAGTTTACAACCTCTAAATCACAATTTGACTAAAAATTTATATAAAATCCGATCTATAGGTGTTTATTTTATCTAAATTTATTCAAATTTAGCTCCTCCATCAAAAAAACTCATCAAAATCCAAAAAAATCGAATTTAGTTTAAACCCTCTAAATCACAATTTGACTAAAAATTTATATAAAATCCGATCTATAGGTGTTTATTTCATCTAAATTTATTCAAATTTAGCTCCTCCATCAAAAAAACTCATCAAAATCCAAAAAAATCGAATTTAGTTTAAACCCCCTAAATCACAATTTGACTAAAAATTTATTTAAAATCCGAACTATAGGTGTTTCTTTCATCTAAATTTATTCAAATTTAGCTCCTGCATCAAAAAAACTCATCAAAATCCAAAAAAATCAAATTTAGTTTACAACCTCTAAATCACAATTTGACTAAAAATTTATATAAAATCCGAAATATACGTGTTTATTTCATCTATATTTATTCAAATTTGGCTCCTTCATCAAAAAAACTCATCAAAATCCAAAAAAATCAAATTTAGTTTAAAACCTCCAAATCACAATTTGACTAAAAATTTATATAAAATCCGATCTATAGGTGTTTATTTCATCTAAATTTATTCAAATTTAGCTCCTCCATCAAAAAAACTCATCAAAATCCAAAAAAATAAAATTTAGTTTAAAACCTCCAAATCACAATTTGAATAAACATTTATATAAAATCCGAACTATAGGTGTTTATTTCATCTAAATTTATTCAAATTTAGCTCCTGCATCAAAAAAACTCATCAAAATCCAAAAAAATCAAATTTAGTTTACAACCTCTAAATCACAATTTGACTAAAAATTTATATAAAATCCGAACTATATGTGTTTATTTCATCTAAATTTATTCAAATTTAGCTCCTCCATCAAAAAAAAACATCAAAATCCATAAAAATCGAATTTAGTTCAAAACTTCTAATTCACGATTTGACTAAAAATTTATATAAAATCCGATCTATAGGTGTTTATTTCATCTAAATTTATTTAAATTTAGCTCCTCCATCAAAAAAACTCATCAAAATCCAAAAAAATCGAATTTAGTTTAAAACCTCTAAATCACAATTTGACTAAAAATTTATATAAAACCCGTACTATAGGTGTTTATTTCATCTAAATTTATTCAAATTTAGCTCCTGCATCAAAAAAACTCATCAAAATCCAAAAAAATCAAATTTAGTTTACAACCTCTAAATCACAATTTGACTAAAAATTTATATAAAATCCGATCTATAGGAGTTTATTTCATCTAAATTTATTCAAATTTAGCTCCTCCATCAAAAAAACTCATCAAAATCCAAAAAAATCAAATTTAGTTTACAACCTCTAAATCACAATTTGACTAAAAATTTATATAAAATCCGATCTATAGGTGTTTATTTCATCTAAATTTATTCAAATTTAGCTCCTCCATCAAAAAAACTCATCAAAATCCAAAAAAATCGAATTTAGTTTAAACCCCCTAAATCACAATTTGACTAAAAATTTATATAAAATCCGAACTATAGGTGTTTATTTCATCTAAATTTATTCAAATTTAGCTCCTGCATCAAAAAAACTCATCAAAATCCAAAAAAATCAAATTTAGTTTACAACCTCTAAATCACAATTTGACTAAAAATTTATATAAAATCCGAAATATACGTGTTTATTTCATCTAAATTTATTCAAATTTAGCTCCTTCATCAAAAAAACTCATCAAAATCCAAAAAAATCAAATTTAGTTTAAAACCTCCAAATCACAATTTGACTAAAAATTTATATAAAATCCGATCTATAGGTGTTTATTTCATCTAAATTTATTCAAATTTAGCTGCTCCATCAAAAAAACTCATCAAAATCCAAAAAAATCAAATTTAGTTTAAAACCTCCAAATCACAATTTGACTAAAAATTTATATAAAATCCGATCTATAGGTGTTTATTTCATCTAAATTTATTCAAATTTAGCTGCTCCATCAAAAAAACTCATCAAAATCCAAAAAAATCGAATTTACTTTACAACCTTTAAATCTCAATTTGACTAAAAATTTATATAAATTCCGAACTATAGGTGTTTATTTCATCTAAATTTATTCAAATTTAGCTCCTCCATCAAAAAAACTCATCAAAATCCAAAAAGATCGAATTTTGTTTACAACCTCTAAATCTCAATTTGACTAAAAATTTATATAAAATCCGAACTATAGGTGTTTATTTCATCTAAATTTATTCAAATTTAGCTCCTCCATCAAAAAAACTCATCAAAATCCAAAAAAATCAAATTTAGTTTTAAACCTCCAAATCACAATTTGACTAAAAATTTATATAAAATCCGATCTATAGGTGTTTATTTCATCTAAATTTATTCAAATTTAGCTGCTCCATCAAAAAAACTCATCAAAATCCAAAAAAATCGAATTTACTTTACAACCTTTAAATCTCAATTTGACTAAAAATTTATATAAAATCCGATCTATAGGTGTTTATTTCATCTAAATTTATTTAAATTTAGCTCCTCCATCAAAAAAACTCATCAAAATCCAAAAAAATCGAATTTAGTTTAAAACCTCTAAATCACAATTTGACTAAAAATTTATATAAAATCCGAACTATATGTGTTTATTTCATCTAAATTTATTCAAATTTAGCTCCTCCATCAAAAAAACTCATCAAAATCCATAAAAATCGAATTTAGTTCAAAACTTCTAATTCACGATTTGACTACAAATTTATATAAAATCCGATCTATAGGTGTTTATTTCATCTAAATTTATTCAAATTTAGCTCCTCCATCAAAAAAACTCATCAAAATCCAAAAAAATCGAATTTAGTTTAAACCCTCTAAATCACAATTTGACCTAAAATTTATATAAAATCCGAACTATAGGTGTTTCTTTCATCTAAATTTATTCAAATTTAGCTCCGCCACCAAAAAAACTCATCAAAATCCAAAAAAATTAAATTTAGTTTACAACCTCTAAATCACAATTTGACTAAAAATTTATATAAAATCCGATCTATAGGTGTTTATTTCATCTAAATTTATTCAAATTTAGCTTGTGCATCAAAAAAACTCATCAAAATCCAAAAAAATCAAATTTAGTTTACAACCTCTAAATCACAATTTGACTAAAAATTTATATAAAATCCGAAATATACGTGTTTATTTCATCTAAATTTATTCAAATTTAGCTCCTTCATCAAAAAAACTCATCAAAATACAAAAAAATCAAATTTAGTTTACAACCTCTAAATCACAATTTGACTAAAAATTTATATAAAATCCGATCTATAGGTGTTTATTTCACCTAAATTTATTCAAATTTAGCTCCGCCACCAAAAAAACTCATCAAAATCCAAAAAAATCAAATTTAGTTTACAACCTCTAAATCACAATTTGACTAAAAATTTATATAAAATCCGATCTATAGGTGTTTATTTCATCTAAATTTATTCAAATTTAGCTGCTCCATCAAAAAAACTCATCAAAATCCAAAAAAATCAAATTTAGTTTACAACCTCTAAATCACAATTTGACTAAATTTTATATAAAATCCGATCTATAGGTGTTTATTTCATCTAAATTTATTCAAATTTAGCTCCTGCATCAAAAAAACCCCTCATCAAAATCCAAAAAAATCAAATTTAATTTACAACCTCTAAATCACAATTTGACTAGAAATTTATATAAAATCCGATCTATAGGTGTTTATTTCATCTAAATTTATTCAAATTTAGCTCCTCCATCAAAAAAACTCATCAAAATCCAAAAAAATCGAATTTAGTTTAAACCCCCTAAATCACAATTTGACTAAAAATTTATATAAAATCCGAACTATAGGTGTTTCTTTCATCTAAATTTATTCAAATTTAGCTCCTGCATCAAAAAAACTCATCAAAATCCAAAAAAATCAAATTTAGTTTACAACCTCTAAATCACAATTTGACTAAACATTTATATAAAATCCGAACTATAGGTGTTTATTTCATCTAAATTTATTCAAATTTAGCTCCTGCATCAAAAAAACCCCTCATCAAAATCCAAAAAAATCAAATTTAGTTTACAACCTCTAAATCACAATTTGACTAAAAATTTATATAAAATCCGAAATATACGTGTTTATTTCATCTAAATTTATTCAAATTTAGCCCCTTCATCAAAAAAACTCATCAAAATCCAAAAAAATCAAATTTAGTTTACAACCTCTAAATCACAATTTGACTAAAAATTTATATAAAATCCGATCTATTGGTGTTTATTTCACCTAAATTTATTCAAATTTAGCTCCTCCATCAAAAAAACTCATCAAAATCCAAAAAAATCGAATTTAGTTTAAACCCTCTAAATCACAATTTGACCTAAAATTTATATAAAATCCGAACTATAGGTGTTTATTTCATCTAAATTTATTCACATTTAGCTCCTTCATCAAAAAAACTCATCAAAATCCAAAAAAATCAAATTTAGTTTACAACCTCTAAATCACAATTTGACTAAAAATTTATATAAAATCCGAACTATATGTGATTATTTCATCAAAATTTATATAAAATCCGAACTATAGGTGTTTCTTTCATCTAAATTTATTCAAATTTAGCTCCTGCATCAAAAAAACTCATCAAAATCCAAAAAAATCAAATTTAGTTTACAACCTCTAAATCACAATTTGACTAAAAATTTATATAAAATCCGAAATATACGTGTTTATTTCATCTAAATTTATTCAATTTTGGCTCCTTCATCAAAAAAACTCATCAAAATCCAAAAAAATCAAATTTAGTTTAAAACCTCCAAATCACAATTTGACTAAACATTTATATAAAATCCGAACTATAGGTGTTTATTTCATCTAAATTTATTCAAATTTAGCTCCTGCATCAAAAAAACTCATCAAAATCCAAAAAAATCAAATTTAGTTTACAACCTCTAAATCACAATTTGACTAAAAATTTATATAAAATCCGAACTATATGTGTTTATTTCATCTAAATTTATTCAAATTTAGCTCCTCCATCAAAAAAACTCATCAAAATCCATAAAAATCGAATTTCGTTCAAAACTTCTAATTCACGATTTGACTAAAAATTTATATAAAATCCGATCTATAGGTGTTTATTTCATCTAAATTTATTCAAATTTAGCTCCTCCATCAAAAAAACTCATCAAAATCCAAAAAAATCGAATTTAGTTTAAACCCTCTAAATCACAATTTGACCTAAAATTTATATAAAATCCGAACTATAGGTGTTTCTTTCATCTAAATTTATTCAAATTTAGCTCCGCCACCAAAAAAACTCATCAAAATCCAAAAAAATTATATTTAGTTTACAACCTCTAAATCACAATTTGACTAAAAATTTATATAAAATCCGATCTATAGGTGTTTATTTCATCTAAATTTATTCAAATTTAGCTCCTGCATCAAAAAAACTCATCAAAATCCAAAAAAATCAAATTTAGTTTACAACCTCTAAATCACAATTTGACTAAAAATTTATATAAAATCCGAAATATACGTGTTTATTTCATCTAAATTTATTCAAATTTAGCTCCTTCATCAAAAAAACTCATCAAAATCCAAAAAAATCAAATTTAGTTTACAACCTCTAAATCACAATTTGACTAAAAATTTATATAAAATCCGATCTATAGGTGTTTATTTCACCTAAATTTATTCAAATTTAGCTCCGCCACCAAAAAAACTCATCAAAATCCAAAAAAATCAAATTTAGTTTACAACCTCTAAATCACAATTTGACTAAAAATTTATATAAAATCCGATCTATAGGTGTTTATTTCATCTAAATTTATTCAAATTTAGCTGCTCCATCAAAAAAACTCATCAAAATCCAAAAAAATCAAATTTAGTTTACAACCTCTAAATCACAATTTGACTAAATTTTATATAAAATCCGATCTATAGGTGTTTATTTCATCTAAATTTATTCAAATTTAGCTCCTGCATCAAAAAAACCCCTCATCAAAATCCAAAAAAATCAAATTTAATTTACAACCTCTAAATCACAATTTGACTAGAAATTTATATAAAATCCGATCTATAGGTGTTTATTTCATCTAAATTTATTCAAATTTAGCTCCTCCATCAAAAAAACTCATCAAAATCCAAAAAAATCGAATTTAGTTTAAACCCCCTAAATCACAATTTGACTAAAAATTTATATAAAATCCGAACTATAGGTGTTTCTTTCATCTAAATTTATTCAAATTTAGCTCCTGCATCAAAAAAACTCATCAAAATCCAAAAAAATCAAATTTAGTTTACAACCTCTAAATCACAATTTGACTAAACATTTATATAAAATCCGAACTATAGGTGTTTATTTCATCTAAATTTATTCAAATTTAGCTCCTGCATCAAAAAAACCCCTCATCAAAATCCAAAAAAATCAAATTTAGTTTACAACCTCTAAATCACAATTTGACTAAAAATTTATATAAAATCCGAAATATACGTGTTTATTTCATCTAAATTTATTCAAATTTAGCCCCTTCATCAAAAAAACTCATCAAAATCCAAAAAAATCAAATTTAGTTTACAACCTCTAAATCACAATTTGACTAAAAATTTATATAAAATCCGATCTATTGGTGTTTATTTCACCTAAATTTATTCAAATTTAGCTCCTCCATCAAAAAAACTCATCAAAATCCAAAAAAATCGAATTTAGTTTAAACCCTCTAAATCACAATTTGACCTAAAATTTATATAAAATCCGAACTATAGGTGTTTATTTCATCTAAATTTATTCACATTTAGCTCCTTCATCAAAAAAACTCATCAAAATCCAAAAAAATCAAATTTAGTTTACAACCTCTAAATCACAATTTGACTAAAAATTTATATAAAATCCGAACTATATGTGATTATTTCATCAAAATTTATATAAAATCCGAACTATAGGTGTTTCTTTCATCTAAATTTATTCAAATTTAGCTCCTGCATCAAAAAAACTCATCAAAATCCAAAAAAATCAAATTTAGTTTACAACCTCTAAATCACAATTTGACTAAAAATTTATATAAAATCCGAAATATACGTGTTTATTTCATCTAAATTTATTCAATTTTGGCTCCTTCATCAAAAAAACTCATCAAAATCCAAAAAAATCAAATTTAGTTTAAAACCTCCAAATCACAATTTGACTAAACATTTATATAAAATCCGAACTATAGGTGTTTATTTCATCTAAATTTATTCAAATTTAGCTCCTGCATCAAAAAAACTCATCAAAATCCAAAAAAATCAAATTTAGTTTACAACCTCTAAATCACAATTTGACTAAAAATTTATATAAAATCCGAACTATATGTGTTTATTTCATCTAAATTTATTCAAATTTAGCTCCTCCATCAAAAAAACTCATCAAAATCCATAAAAATCGAATTTCGTTCAAAACTTCTAATTCACGATTTGACTAAAAATTTATATAAAATCCGATCTATAGGTGTTTATTTCATCTAAATTTATTCAAATTTAGCTCCTCCATCAAAAAAACTCATCAAAATCCAAAAAAATCGAATTTAGTTTAAACCCTCTAAATCACAATTTGACCTAAAATTTATATAAAATCCGAACTATAGGTGTTTCTTTCATCTAAATTTATTCAAATTTAGCTCCGCCACCAAAAAAACTCATCAAAATCCAAAAAAATTAAATTTAGTTTACAACCTCTAAATCACAATTTGACTAAAAATTTATATAAAATCCGATCTATAGGTGTTTATTTCATCTAAATTTATTCAAATTTAGCTCCTGCATCAAAAAAACTCATCAAAATCCAAAAAAATCAAATTTAGTTTACAACCTCTAAATCACAATTTGACTAAAAATTTATATAAAATCCGAAATATACGTGTTTATTTCATCTAAATTTATTCAAATTTAGCTCCTTCATCAAAAAAACTCATCAAAATCCAAAAAAATCAAATTTAGTTTACAACCTCTAAATCACAATTTGACTAAAAATTTATATAAAATCCGATCTATAGGTGTTTATTTCACCTAAATTTATTCAAATTTAGCTCCGCCACCAAAAAAACTCATCAAAATCCAAAAAAATCAAATTTAGTTTACAACCTCTAAATCACAATTTGACTAAAAATTTATATAAAATCCGATCTATAGGTGTTTATTTCATCTAAATTTATTCAAATTTAGCTCCTCCATCAAAAAAACTCATCAAAATCCAAAAAAATCAAATTTAGTTTACAACCTCTAAATCACAATTTGACTAAATTTTATATAAAATCCGATCTATAGGTGTTTATTTCATCTAAATTTATTCAAATTTAGCTCCTGCATCAAAAAAACCCCTCATCAAAATCCAAAAAAATCAAATTTAATTTACAACCTCTAAATCACAATTTGACTAAAAATTTATATAAAATCCGATCTATAGGTGTTTATTTCATCTAAATTTATTCAAATTTAGCTCCTCCATCAAAAAAACTCATCAAAATCCAAAAAAATCGAATTTAGTTTAAACCCCCTAAATCACAATTTGACTAAAAATTTATATAAAATCCGAACTATAGGTGTTTCTTTCATCTAAATTTATTCAAATTTAGCTCCTGCATCAAAAAAACTCATCAAAATCCAAAAAAATCAAATTTAGTTTACAACCTCTAAATCACAATTTGACTAAACATTTATATAAAATCCGAACTATAGGTGTTTATTTCATCTAAATTTATTCAAATTTAGCTCCTGCATCAAAAAAACCCCTCATCAAAATCCAAAAAAATCAAATTTAGTTTACAACCTCTAAATCACAATTTGACTAAAAATTTATATAAAATCCGAAATATACGTGTTTATTTCATCTAAATTTATTCAAATTTAGCCCCTTCATCAAAAAAACTCATCAAAATCCAAAAAAATCAAATTTAGTTTACAACCTCTAAATCACAATTTGACTAAAAATTTATATAAAATCCGATCTATTGGTGTTTATTTCACCTAAATTTATTCAAATTTAGCTCCTCCATCAAAAAAACTCATCAAAATCCAAAAAAATCGAATTTAGTTTAAACCCTCTAAATCACAATTTGACCTAAAATTTATATAAAATCCGAACTATAGGTGTTTATTTCATCTAAATTTATTCACATTTAGCTCCTTCATCAAAAAAACTCATCAAAATCCAAAAAAATCAAATTTAGTTTACAACCTCTAAATCACAATTTGACTAAAAATTTATATAAAATCCGAACTATATGTGATTATTTCATCAAAATTTATATAAAATCCGAACTATAGGTGTTTCTTTCATCTAAATTTATTCAAATTTAGCTCCTGCATCAAAAAAACTCATCAAAATCCAAAAAAATCAAATTTAGTTTACAACCTCTAAATCACAATTTGACTAAAAATTTATATAAAATCCGAAATATACGTGTTTATTTCATCTAAATTTATTCAATTTTGGCTCCTTCATCAAAAAAACTCATCAAAATCCAAAAAAATCAAATTTAGTTTCAAACCTCCAAATCACAATTTGACTAAACATTTATATAAAATCCGAACTATAGGTGTTTATTTCATCTAAATTTATTCAAATTTAGCTCCTGCATCAAAAAAACTCATCAAAATCCAAAAAAATCAAATTTAGTTTACAACCTCTAAATCACAATTTGACTAAAAATTTATATAAAATCCGAACTATATGTGTTTATTTCATCTAAATTTATTCAAATTTAGCTCCTCCATCAAAAAAACTCATCAAAATCCATAAAAATCGAATTTCGTTCAAAACTTCTAATTCACGATTTGACTAAAAATTTATATAAAATCCGATCTATAGGTGTTTATTTCATCTAAATTTATTCAAATTTAGCTCCTCCATCAAAAAAACTCATCAAAATCCAAAAAAATCGAATTTAGTTTAAACCCTCTAAATCACAATTTGACCTAAAATTTATATAAAATCCGAACTATAGGTGTTTCTTTCATCTAAATTTATTCAAATTTAGCTCCGCCACCAAAAAAACTCATCAAAATCCAAAAAAATTAAATTTAGTTTACAACCTCTAAATCACAATTTGACTAAAAATTTATATAAAATCCGAAATATACGTGTTTATTTCATCTAAATTTATTCAAATTTAGCTCCTTCATCAAAAAAACTCATCAAAATCCAAAAAAATCAAATTTAGTTTACAACCTCTAAATCACAATTTGACTAAAAATTTATATAAAATCCGAAATATACGTGTTTATTTCATCTAAATTTATTCAAATTTAGCTCCTTCATCAAAAAAACTCATCAAAATCCAAAAAAATCAAATTTAGTTTACAACCTCTAAATCACAATTTGACTAAAAATTTATATAAAATCCGATCTATAGGTGTTTATTTCACCTAAATTTATTCAAATTTAGCTCCTCCATCAAAAAAACTCATCAAAATCCAAAAAAATCGAATTTAGTTTAAACCCTCTAAATCACAATTTGACCTAAAATTTATATAAAATCCGAACTATAGGTGTTTATTTCATCTAAATTTATTCACATTTAGCTCCTTCATCAAAAAAACTCATCAAAATCCAAAAAAATCAAATTTAGTTTACAACCTCTAAATCACAATTTGACTAAAAATTTATATAAAATCCGAACTATATGTGTTTATTTCATCAAAATTTATATAAAATCCGATCTATAGGTGTTTATTTCACCTAAATTTATTCAAATTTAGCTCCTCCATCAAAAAAACTCATCAAAATCCAAAAAAATCGAATTTAGTTTAAACCCTCTAAATCACAATTTGACCTAAAATTTATATAAAATCCGAACTATAGGTGTTTATTTCATCTAAATTTATTCAAATTTAGCTCCTTCATCAAAAAAACTCATCAAAATCCAAAAAAATCAAATTTAGTTTACAACCTCTAAATCACAATTTGACTAAAAATTTATATAAAATCCGATCTATAGGTGTTTATTTTATCTAAATTTATTCAAATTTAGCTCCTCCATCAAAAAAACTCATCAAAATCCAAAAAAATCGAATTTAGTTTAAACCCTCTAAATCACAATTTGACTAAAAATTTATATAAAATCCGATCTATAGGTGTTTATTTCATCTAAATTTATTCAAATTTAGCTCCTGCATCAAAAAAACCCCTCATCAAAATCCAAAAAAATCAAATTTAGTTTACAACCTCTAAATCACAATTTGACTAAAAATTTATATAAAATCCGAAATATACGTGTTTATTTCATCTAAATTTATTCAAATTTAGCCCCTTCATCAAAAAAACTCATCAAAATCCAAAAAAATCAAATTTAGTTTACAACCTCTAAATCACAATTTGACTAAAAATTTATATAAAATCCGATCTATTGGTGTTTATTTCACCTAAATTTATTCAAATTTAGCTCCTCCATCAAAAAAACTCATCAAAATCCAAAAAAATCGAATTTAGTTTAAACCCTCTAAATCACAATTTGACCTAAAATTTATATAAAATCCGAACTATAGGTGTTTATTTCATCTAAATTTATTCACATTTAGCTCCTTCATCAAAAAAACTCATCAAAATCCAAAAAAATCAAATTTAGTTTACAACCTCTAAATCACAATTTGACTAAAAATTTATATAAAATCCGAACTATATGTGATTATTTCATCAAAATTTATATAAAATCCGAACTATAGGTGTTTCTTTCATCTAAATTTATTCAAATTTAGCTCCTGCATCAAAAAAACTCATCAAAATCCAAAAAAATCAAATTTAGTTTACAACCTCTAAATCACAATTTGACTAAAAATTTATATAAAATCCGAAATATACGTGTTTATTTCATCTAAATTTATTCAATTTTGGCTCCTTCATCAAAAAAACTCATCAAAATCCAAAAAAATCAAATTTAGTTTAAAACCTCCAAATCACAATTTGACTAAACATTTATATAAAATCCGAACTATAGGTGTTTATTTCATCTAAATTTATTCAAATTTAGCTCCTGCATCAAAAAAACTCATCAAAATCCAAAAAAATCAAATTTAGTTTACAACCTCTAAATCACAATTTGACTAAAAATTTATATAAAATCCGAACTATATGTGTTTATTTCATCTAAATTTATTCAAATTTAGCTCCTCCATCAAAAAAACTCATCAAAATCCATAAAAATCGAATTTCGTTCAAAACTTCTAATTCACGATTTGACTAAAAATTTATATAAAATCCGATCTATAGGTGTTTATTTCATCTAAATTTATTCAAATTTAGCTCCTCCATCAAAAAAACTCATCAAAATCCAAAAAAATCGAATTTAG
The DNA here is from genome assembly GCA_929113495.1 of Andrena minutula. Taxonomy (NCBI): domain Eukaryota; kingdom Metazoa; phylum Arthropoda; class Insecta; order Hymenoptera; family Andrenidae; genus Andrena; species Andrena minutula. The sequence continues at coordinate 12,920,841 of OV815997.1, read as the reverse complement.
TTTAAACCCTCTAAATCACAATTTGACCTAAAATTTATATAAAATCCGAACTATAGGTGTTTCTTTCATCTAAATTTATTCAAATTTAGCTCCGCCACCAAAAAAACTCATCAAAATCCAAAAAAATTAAATTTAGTTTACAACCTCTAAATCACAATTTGACTAAAAATTTATATAAAATCCGATCTATAGGTGTTTATTTCATCTAAATTTATTCAAATTTAGCTCCTGCATCAAAAAAACTCATCAAAATCCAAAAAAATCAAATTTAGTTTACAACCTCTAAATCACAATTTGACTAAAAATTTATATAAAATCCGAAATATACGTGTTTATTTCATCTAAATTTATTCAAATTTAGCTCCTTCATCAAAAAAACTCATCAAAATCCAAAAAAATCAAATTTAGTTTACAACCTCTAAATCACAATTTGACTAAAAATTTATATAAAATCCGATCTATAGGTGTTTATTTCACCTAAATTTATTCAAATTTAGCTCCGCCACCAAAAAAACTCATCAAAATCCAAAAAAATCAAATTTAGTTTACAACCTCTAAATCACAATTTGACTAAAAATTTATATAAAATCCGATCTATAGGTGTTTATTTCATCTAAATTTATTCAAATTTAGCTGCTCCATCAAAAAAACTCATCAAAATCCAAAAAAATCAAATTTAGTTTACAACCTCTAAATCACAATATGACTAAATTTTATATAAAATCCGATCTATAGGTGTTTATTTCATCTAAATTTATTCAAATTTAGCTCCTGCATCAAAAAAACCCCTCATCAAAATCCAAAAAAATCAAATTTAATTTACAACCTCTAAATCACAATTTGACTAAAAATTTATATAAAATCCGATCTATAGGTGTTTATTTCATCTAAATTTATTCAAATTTAGCTCCTCCATCAAAAAAACTCATCAAAATCCAAAAAAATCGAATTTAGTTTAAACCCCCTAAATCACAATTTGACTAAAAATTTATATAAAATCCGAACTATAGGTGTTTATTTCATCTAAATTTATTCAAATTTAGCTCCTGCATCAAAAAAACTCATCAAAATCCAAAAAAATCAAATTTAGTTTACAACCTCTAAATCACAATTTGACTAAACATTTATATAAAATCCGAACTATAGGTGTTTATTTCATCTAAATTTATTCAAATTTAGCTCCTGCATCAAAAAAACCCCTCATCAAAATCCAAAAAAATCAAATTTAGTTTACAACCTCTAAATCACAATTTGACTAAAAATTTATATAAAATCCGAAATATACGTGTTTATTTCATCTAAATTTATTCAAATTTAGCCCCTTCATCAAAAAAACTCATCAAAATCCAAAAAAATCAAATTTAGTTTACAACCTCTAAATCACAATTTGACTAAAAATTTATATAAAATCCGATCTATTGGTGTTTATTTCACCTAAATTTATTCAAATTTAGCTCCTCCATCAAAAAAACTCATCAAAATCCAAAAAAATCGAATTTAGTTTAAACCCTCTAAATCACAATTTGACCTAAAATTTATATAAAATCCGAACTATAGGTGTTTATTTCATCTAAATTTATTCACATTTAGCTCCTTCATCAAAAAAACTCATCAAAATCCAAAAAAATCAAATTTAGTTTACAACCTCTAAATCACAATTTGACTAAAAATTTATATAAAATCCGAACTATATGTGATTATTTCATCAAAATTTATATAAAATCCGAACTATAGGTGTTTCTTTCATCTAAATTTATTCAAATTTAGCTCCTGCATCAAAAAAACTCATCAAAATCCAAAAAAATCAAATTTAGTTTACAACCTCTAAATCACAATTTGACTAAAAATTTATATAAAATCCGAAATATACGTGTTTATTTCATCTAAATTTATTCAATTTTGGCTCCTTCATCAAAAAAACTCATCAAAATCCAAAAAAATCAAATTTAGTTTAAAACCTCCAAATCACAATTTGACTAAACATTTATATAAAATCCGAACTATAGGTGTTTATTTCATCTAAATTTATTCAAATTTAGCTCCTGCATCAAAAAAACTCATCAAAATCCAAAAAAATCAAATTTAGTTTACAACCTCTAAATCACAATTTGACTAAAAATTTATATAAAATCCGAACTATATGTGTTTATTTCATCTAAATTTATTCAAATTTAGCTCCTCCATCAAAAAAACTCATCAAAATCCATAAAAATCGAATTTCGTTCAAAACTTCTAATTCACGATTTGACTAAAAATTTATATAAAATCCGATCTATAGGTGTTTATTTCATCTAAATTTATTCAAATTTAGCTCCTCCATCAAAAAAACTCATCAAAATCCAAAAAAATCGAATTTAGTTTAAACCCTCTAAATCACAATTTGACCTAAAATTTATATAAAATCCGAACTATAGGTGTTTCTTTCATCTAAATTTATTCAAATTTAGCTCCGCCACCAAAAAAACTCATCAAAATCCAAAAAAATTAAATTTAGTTTACAACCTCTAAATCACAATTTGACTAAAAATTTATATAAAATCCGATCTATAGGTGTTTATTTCATCTAAATTTATTCAAATTTAGCTCCTGCATCAAAAAAACTCATCAAAATCCAAAAAAATCAAATTTAGTTTACAACCTCTAAATCACAATTTGACTAAAAATTTATATAAAATCCGAAATATACGTGTTTATTTCATCTAAATTTATTCAAATTTAGCTCCTTCATCAAAAAAACTCATCAAAATCCAAAAAAATCAAATTTAGTTTACAACCTCTAAATCACAATTTGACTAAAAATTTATATAAAATCCGATCTATTGGTGTTTATTTCACCTAAATTTATTCAAATTTAGCTCCGCCACCAAAAAAACTCATCAAAATCCAAAAAAATCAAATTTAGTTTACAACCTCTAAATCACAATTTGACTAAAAATTTATATAAAATCCGATCTATAGGTGTTTATTTCATCTAAATTTATTCAAATTTAGCTCCTGCATCAAAAAAACTCATCAAAATCCAAAAAAATCAAATTTAGTTTACAACCTCTAAATCACAATTTGACTAAAAATTTATATAAAATCCGAAATATACGTGTTTATTTCATCTAAATTTATTCAAATTTAGCTCCTTCATCAAAAAAACTCATCAAAATCCAAAAAAATCAAATTTAGTTTACAACCTCTAAATCACAATTTGACTAAAAATTTATATAAAATCCGAAATATACGTGTTTATTTCATCTAAATTTATTCAAATTTAGCTCCTTCATCAAAAAAAACTCATCAAAATCCAAAAAAATCAAATTTAGTTTACAACCTCTAAATCACAATTTGACTAAAAATTTATATAAAATCCGATCTATAGGTGTTTATTTCACCTAAATTTATTCAAATTTAGCTCCTCCATCAAAAAAACTCATCAAAATCCAAAAAAATCGAATTTAGTTTAAACCCTCTAAATCACAATTTGACCTAAAATTTATATAAAATCCGAACTATAGGTGTTTATTTCATCTAAATTTATTCACATTTAGCTCCTTCATCAAAAAAACTCATCAAAATCCAAAAAAATCAAATTTAGTTTACAACCTCTAAATCACAATTTGACTAAAAATTTATATAAAATCCGAACTATATGTGTTTATTTCATCAAAATTTATATAAAATCCGATCTATAGGTGTTTATTTCACCTAAATTTATTCAAATTTAGCTCCTGCATCAAAAAAACTCATCAAAATCCAAAAAAATCGAATTTAGTTTAAACCCTCTAAATCACAATTTGACCTAAAATTTATATAAAATCCGAACTATAGGTGTTTATTTCATCTAAATTTATTCAAATTTAGCTCCTTCATCAAAAAAACTCATCAAAATCCAAAAAAATCAAATTTAGTTTACAACCTCTAAATCACAATTTGACTAAAAATTTATATAAAATCCGATCTATAGGTGTTTATTTTATCTAAATTTATTCAAATTTAGCTCCTCCATCAAAAAAACTCATCAAAATCCAAAAAAATCGAATTTAGTTTAAACCCTCTAAATCACAATTTGACTAAAAATTTATATAAAATCCGATCTATAGGTGTTTATTTCATCTAAATTTATTCAAATTTAGCTCCTCCATCAAAAAAACTCATCAAAATCCAAAAAAATCGAATTTAGTTTAAACCCCCTAAATCACAATTTGACTAAAAATTTATTTAAAATCCGAACTATAGGTGTTTCTTTCATCTAAATTTATTCAAATTTAGCTCCTGCATCAAAAAAACTCATCAAAATCCAAAAAAATCAAATTTAGTTTACAACCTCTAAATCACAATTTGACTAAAAATTTATATAAAATCCGAAATATACGTGTTTATTTCATCTATATTTATTCAAATTTGGCTCCTTCATCAAAAAAACTCATCAAAATCCAAAAAAATCAAATTTAGTTTACAACCTCTAAATCACAATTTGACTAAAAATTTATATAAAATCCGATCTATAGGTGTTTATTTCATCTAAATTTATTCAAATTTAGCTCCTCCATCAAAAAAACTCATCAAAATCCAAAAAAATCGAATTTAGTTTAAACCCCCTAAATCACAATTTGACTAAAAATTTATATAAAATCCGAACTATAGGTGTTTATTTCATCTAAATTTATTCAAATTTAGCTCCTGCATCAAAAAAACTCATCAAAATCCAAAAAAATCAAATTTAGTTTACAACCTCTAAATCACAATTTGACTAAAAATTTATATAAAATCCGAAATATACGTGTTTATTTCATCTAAATTTATTCAAATTTAGCTCCTTCATCAAAAAAACTCATCAAAATCCAAAAACATCAAATTTAGTTTAAAACCTCCAAATCACAATTTGACTAAAAATTTATATAAAATCCGATCTATAGGTGTTTATTTCATCTAAATTTATTCAAATTTAGCTGCTCCATCAAAAAAACTCATCAAAATCCAAAAAAATCAAATTTAGTTTTAAACCTCCAAATCACAATTTGACTAAAAATTTATATAAAATCCGATCTATAGGTGTTTATTTCATCTAAATTTATTCAAATTTAGCTGCTCCATCAAAAAAACTCATCAAAATCCAAAAAAATCGAATTTACTTTACAACCTTTAAATCTCAATTTGACTAAAAAATTTATATAAATTCCGAACTATAGGTGTTTATTTCATCTAAATTTATTCAAATTTAGCTCCTCCATCAAAAAAACTCATCAAAATCCAAAAAGATCGAATTTTGTTTACAACCTCTAAATCTCAATTTGACTAAAAATTTATATAAAATCCGAACTATAGGTGTTTATTTCATCTAAATTTATTCAAATTTAGCTCCTCCATCAAAAAAACTCATCAAAATCCAAAAAAATCAAATTTAGTTTTAAACCTCCAAATCACAATTTGACTAAAAATTTATATAAAATCCGATCTATAGGTGTTTATTTCATCTAAATTTATTCAAATTTAGCTGCTCCATCAAAAAAACTCATCAAAATCCAAAAAAATCGAATTTACTTTACAACCTTTAAATCTCAATTTGACTAAAAATTTATATAAAATCCGATCTATAGGTGTTTATTTCATCTAAATTTATTTAAATTTAGCTCCTCCATCAAAAAAACTCATCAAAATCCAAAAAAATCGAATTTAGTTTAAAACCTCTAAATCACAATTTGACTAAAAATTTATATAAAATCCGAACTATATGTGTTTATTTCATCTAAATTTATTCAAATTTAGCTCCTCCATCAAAAAAACTCATCAAAATCCATAAAAATCGAATTTAGTTCAAAACTTCTAATTCACGATTTGACTACAAATTTATATAAAATCCGATCTATAGGTGTTTATTTCATCTAAATTTATTCAAATTTAGCTCCTCCATCAAAAAAACTCATCAAAATCCAAAAAAATCGAATTTAGTTTAAACCCTCTAAATCACAATTTGACCTAAAATTTATATAAAATCCGAACTATAGGTGTTTCTTTCATCTAAATTTATTCAAATTTAGCTCCGCCACCAAAAAAACTCATCAAAATCCAAAAAAATTAAATTTAGTTTACAACCTCTAAATCACAATTTGACTAAAAATTTATATAAAATCCGATCTATAGGTGTTTATTTCATCTAAATTTATTCAAATTTAGCTCCTGCATCAAAAAAACTCATCAAAATCCAAAAAAATCAAATTTAGTTTACAACCTCTAAATCACAATTTGACTAAAAATTTATATAAAATCCGAAATATACGTGTTTATTTCATCTAAATTTATTCAAATTTAGCTCCTTCATCAAAAAAACTCATCAAAATCCAAAAAAATCAAATTTAGTTTACAACCTCTAAATCACAATTTGACTAAAAATTTATATAAAATCCGATCTATAGGTGTTTATTTCACCTAAATTTATTCAAATTTAGCTCCGCCACCAAAAAAACTCATCAAAATCCAAAAAAATCAAATTTAGTTTACAACCTCTAAATCACAATTTGACTAAAAATTTATATAAAATCCGATCTATAGGTGTTTATTTCATCTAAATTTATTCAAATTTAGCTGCTCCATCAAAAAAACTCATCAAAATCCAAAAAAATCAAATTTAGTTTACAACCTCTAAATCACAATTTGACTAAATTTTATATAAAATCCGATCTATAGGTGTTTATTTCATCTAAATTTATTCAAATTTAGCTCCTGCATCAAAAAAACCCCTCATCAAAATCCAAAAAAATCAAATTTAATTTACAACCTCTAAATCACAATTTGACTAGAAATTTATATAAAATCCGATCTATAGGTGTTTATTTCATCTAAATTTATTCAAATTTAGCTCCTCCATCAAAAAAACTCATCAAAATCCAAAAAAATCGAATTTAGTTTAAACCCCCTAAATCACAATTTGACTAAAAATTTATATAAAATCCGAACTATAGGTGTTTCTTTCATCTAAATTTATTCAAATTTAGCTCCTGCATCAAAAAAACTCATCAAAATCCAAAAAAATCAAATTTAGTTTACAACCTCTAAATCACAATTTGACTAAACATTTATATAAAATCCGAACTATAGGTGTTTATTTCATCTAAATTTATTCAAATTTAGCTCCTGCATCAAAAAAACCCCTCATCAAAATCCAAAAAAATCAAATTTAGTTTACAACCTCTAAATCACAATTTGACTAAAAATTTATATAAAATCCGAAATATACGTGTTTATTTCATCTAAATTTATTCAAATTTAGCCCCTTCATCAAAAAAACTCATCAAAATCCAAAAAAATCAAATTTAGTTTACAACCTCTAAATCACAATTTGACTAAAAATTTATATAAAATCCGATCTATTGGTGTTTATTTCACCTAAATTTATTCAAATTTAGCTCCTCCATCAAAAAAACTCATCAAAATCCAAAAAAATCGAATTTAGTTTAAACCCTCTAAATCACAATTTGACCTAAAATTTATATAAAATCCGAACTATAGGTGTTTATTTCATCTAAATTTATTCACATTTAGCTCCTTCATCAAAAAAACTCATCAAAATCCAAAAAAATCAAATTTAGTTTACAACCTCTAAATCACAATTTGACCTAAAATTTATATAAAATCCGAACTATAGGTGTTTCTTTCATCTAAATTTATTCAAATTTAGCTCCGCCACCAAAAAAACTCATCAAAATCCAAAAAAATTAAATTTAGTTTACAACCTCTAAATCACAATTTGACTAAAAATTTATATAAAATCCGATCTATAGGTGTTTATTTCATCTAAATTTATTCAAATTTAGCTCCTGCATCAAAAAAACTCATCAAAATCCAAAAAAATCAAATTTAGTTTACAACCTCTAAATCACAATTTGACTAAAAATTTATATAAAATCCGAAATATACGTGTTTATTTCATCTAAATTTATTCAAATTTAGCTCCTTCATCAAAAAAACTCATCAAAATCCAAAAAAATCAAATTTAGTTTACAACCTCTAAATCACAATTTGACTAAAAATTTATATAAAATCCGATCTATAGGTGTTTATTTCACCTAAATTTATTCAAATTTAGCTCCGCCACCAAAAAAACTCATCAAAATCCAAAAAAATCAAATTTAGTTTACAACCTCTAAATCACAATTTGACTAAAAATTTATATAAAATCCGATCTATAGGTGTTTATTTCATCTAAATTTATTCAAATTTAGCTGCTCCATCAAAAAAACTCATCAAAATCCAAAAAAATCAAATTTAGTTTACAACCTCTAAATCACAATTTGACTAAATTTTATATAAAATCCGATCTATAGGTGTTTATTTCATCTAAATTTATTCAAATTTAGCTCCTGCATCAAAAAAACCCCTCATCAAAATCCAAAAAAATCAAATTTAATTTACAACCTCTAAATCACAATTTGACTAAAAATTTATATAAAATCCGAAATATACGTGTTTATTTCATCTAAATTTATTCAAATTTAGCTCCTTCATCATAAAAACTCATCAAAATCCAAAAAAATCAAATTTAGTTTACAACCTCTAAATCACAATTTGACTAAAAATTTATATAAAATCCGATCTATTGGTGTTTATTTCACCTAAATTTATTCAAATTTAGCTCCGCCACCAAAAAAACTCATCAAAATCCAAAAAAATCAAATTTAGTTTACAACCTCTAAATCACAATTTGACTAAAAATTTATATAAAATCCGATCTATAGGTGTTTATTTCATCTAAATTTATTCAAATTTAGCTCCTGCATAAAAAAAACTCATCAAAATCCAAAAAAATCAAATTTAGTTTACAACCTCTAAATCACAATTTGACTAAAAATTTATATAAAATCCGAAATATACGTGTTTATTTCATCTAAATTTATTCAAATTTAGCTCCTTCATCAAAAAAACTCATCAAAATCCAAAAAAATCAAATTTAGTTTACAACCTCTAAATCACAATTTGACTAAAAATTTATATAAAATCCGAAATATACGTGTTTATTTCATCTAAATTTATTCAAATTTAGCTCCTTCATCAAAAAAACTCATCAAAATCCAAAAAAATCAAATTTAGTTTACAACCTCTAAATCACAATTTGACTAAAAATTTATATAAAATCCGATCTATAGGTGTTTATTTCACCTAAATTTATTCAAATTTAGCTCCTCCATCAAAAAAACTCATCAAAATCCAAAAAAATCGAATTTAGTTTAAACCCTCTAAATCACAATTTGACCTAAAATTTATATAAAATCCGAACTATAGGTGTTTATTTCATCTAAATTTATTCACATTTAGCTCCTTCATCAAAAAAACTCATCAAAATCCAAAAAAATCGAATTTAGTTTAAACCCCCTAAATCACAATTTGACTAAAAATTTATATAAAATCCGAACTATAGGTGTTTCTTTCATCTAAATTTATTCAAATTTAGCTCCTGCATCAAAAAAACTCATCAAAATCCAAAAAAATCAAATTTAGTTTACAACCTCTAAATCACAATTTGACTAAAAATTTATATAAAATCCGAAATATACGTGTTTATTTCATCTAAATTTATTCAAATTTGGCTCCTTCATCAAAAAAACTCATCAAAATCCAAAAAAATCAAATTTAGTTTAAAACCTCCAAATCACAATTTGACTAAAAATTTATATAAAATCCGATCTATAGGTGTTTATTTCATCTAAATTTATTCAAATTTAGCTGCTCCATCAAAAAAACTCATCAAAATCCAAAAAAATCGAATTTACTTTACAACCTTTAAATCTCAATTTGACTAAAAATTTATATAAAATCCGAACTATAGGTGTTTATTTCATCTAAATTTATTCAAATTTAGCTCCTCCATCAAAAAAACTCATCAAAATCCAAAAAAATCGTATTTTGTTTACAACCTCTAAATCTCAATTTGACTAAAAATGTATATAAAATCCGAACTATAGGTGTTTATTTCATCTAAATTTATTCAAATTTAGCTCCTCCATCAAAAAAACTCATCAAAATCCAAAAAAATCAAATTTAGTTTAAAACCTCCAAATCACAATTTGACTAAAAATTTATATAAAATTCGCACTATAGGTGTTTATTTCATCTAAATTTATTCAAATTTAGCTCCTCCATCAAAAAAACTCATCAAAATCCAAAAAAATAAAATTTAGTTTAAAACCTCCAAATCACAATTTGACTAAACATTTATATAAAATCCGAACTATAGGTGTTTATTTCATCTAAATTTATTCAAATTTAGCTCCTGCATCAAAAAAACTCATCAAAATCCAAAAAAATCAAATTTAGTTTACAACCTCTAAATCACAATTTGACTAAAAATTTATATAAAATCCGAACTATATGTGTTTATTTCATCTAAATTTATTCAAATTTAGCTCCTCCATCAAAAAAAAACATCAAAATCCATAAAAATCGAATTTAGTTCAAAACTTCTAATTCACGATTTGACTAAAAATTTATATAAAATCCGATCTATAGGTGTTTATTTCATCTAAATTTATTTAAATTTAGCTCCTCCATCAAAAAAACTCATCAAAATCCAAAAAAATCGAATTTAGTTTAAAACCTCTAAATCACAATTTGACTAAAAATTTATATAAAATCCGTACTATAGGTGTTTATTTCATCTAAATTTATTCAAATTTAGCTCCTGCATCAAAAAAACTCATCAAAATCCAAAAAAATCAAATTTAGTTTACAACCTCTAAATCACAATTTGACTAAAAATTTATATAAAATCCGATCTATAGGAGTTTATTTCATCTAAATTTATTCAAATTTAGCTCCTCCATCAAAAAAACTCATCAAAATCCAAAAAAATCAAATTTAGTTTACAACCTCTAAATCACAATTTGACTAAAAATTTATATAAAATCCGATCTATAGGTGTTTATTTCATCTAAATTTATTCAAATTTAGCTCCTCCATCAAAAAAACTCATCAAAATCCAAAAAAATCAAATTTAGTTTACAACCTCTAAATCACAATTTGACTAAAAATTTATATAAAATCCGATCTATAGGTGTTTATTTCATCTAAATTTATTCAAATTTAGCTCCTGCATAAAAAAAACTCATCAAAATCCAAAAAAATCAAATTTAGTTTACAACCTCTAAATCACAATTTGACTAAAAATTTATATAAAATCCGAAATATACGTGTTTATTTCATCTAAATTTATTCAAATTTAGCTCCTTCATCAAAAAAACTCATCAAAATCCAAAAAAATCAAATTTAGTTTACAACCTCTAAATCACAATTTGACTAAAAATTTATATAAAATCCGAAATATACGTGTTTATTTCATCTAAATTTATTCAAATTTAGCTCCTTCATCAAAAAAACTCATCAAAATCCAAAAAAATCAAATTTAGTTTACAACCTCTAAATCACAATTTGACTAAAAATTTATATAAAATCCGATCTATAGGTGTTTATTTCACCTAAATTTATTCAAATTTAGCTCCTCCATCAAAAAAACTCATCAAAATCCAAAAAAATCGAATTTAGTTTAAACCCTCTAAATCACAATTTGACCTAAAATTTATATAAAATCCGAACTATAGGTGTTTATTTCATCTAAATTTATTCACATTTAGCTCCTTCATCAAAAAAACTCATCAAAATCCAAAAAAATCGAATTTAGTTTAAACCCCCTAAATCACAATTTGACTAAAAATTTATATAAAATCCGAACTATAGGTGTTTCTTTCATCTAAATTTATTCAAATTTAGCTCCTGCATCAAAAAAACTCATCAAAATCCAAAAAAATCAAATTTAGTTTACAACCTCTAAATCACAATTTGACTAAAAATTTATATAAAATCCGAAATATACGTGTTTATTTCATCTAAATTTATTCAAATTTGGCTCCTTCATCAAAAAAACTCATCAAAATCCAAAAAAATCAAATTTAGTTTAAAACCTCCAAATCACAATTTGACTAAAAATTTATATAAAATCCGATCTATAGGTGTTTATTTCATCTAAATTTATTCAAATTTAGCTGCTCCATCAAAAAAACTCATCAAAATCCAAAAAAATCGAATTTACTTTACAACCTTTAAATCTCAATTTGACTAAAAATTTATATAAAATCCGAACTATAGGTGTTTATTTCATCTAAATTTATTCAAATTTAGCTCCTCCATCAAAAAAACTCATCAAAATCCAAAAAAATCGAATTTTGTTTACAACCTCTAAATCTCAATTTGACTAAAAATGTATATAAAATCCGAACTATAGGTGTTTATTTCATCTAAATTTATTCAAATTTAGCTCCTCCATCAAAAAAACTCATCAAAATCCAAAAAAATCAAATTTAGTTTAAAACCTCCAAATCACAATTTGACTAAAAATTTATATAAAATTCGCACTATAGGTGTTTATTTCATCTAAATTTATTCAAATTTAGCTCCTCCATCAAAAAAACTCATCAAAATCCAAAAAAATAAAATTTAGTTTAAAACCTCCAAATCACAATTTGACTAAACATTTATATAAAATCCGAACTATAGGTGTTTATTTCATCTAAATTTATTCAAATTTAGCTCCTGCATCAAAAAAACTCATCAAAATCCAAAAAAATCAAATTTAGTTTACAACCTCTAAATCACAATTTGACTAAAAATTTATATAAAATCCGAACTATATGTGTTTATTTCATCTAAATTTATTCAAATTTAGCTCCTCCATCAAAAAAAAACATCAAAATCCATAAAAATCGAATTTAGTTCAAAACTTCTAATTCACGATTTGACTAAAAATTTATATAAAATCCGATCTATAGGTGTTTATTTCATCTAAATTTATTTAAATTTAGCTCCTCCATCAAAAAAACTCATCAAAATCCAAAAAAATCGAATTTAGTTTAAAACCTCTAAATCACAATTTGACTAAAAATTTATATAAAATCCGTACTATAGGTGTTTATTTCATCTAAATTTATTCAAATTTAGCTCCTGCATCAAAAAAACTCATCAAAATCCAAAAAAATCAAATTTAGTTTACAACCTCTAAATCACAATTTGACTAAAAATTTATATAAAATCCGATCTATAGGAGTTTATTTCATCTAAATTTATTCAAATTTAGCTCCTCCATCAAAAAAACTCATCAAAATCCAAAAAAATCAAATTTAGTTTACAACCTCTAAATCACAATTTGACTAAAAATTTATATAAAATCCGATCTATAGGTGTTTATTTCATCTAAATTTATTCAAATTTAGCTCCTCCATCAAAAAAACTCATCAAAATCCAAAAAAATCGAATTTAGTTTAAACCCCCTAAATCACAATTTGACTAAAAATTTATATAAAATCCGAACTATAGGTGTTTATTTCATCTAAATTTATTCAAATTTAGCTCCTGCATCAAAAAAACTCATCAAAATCCAAAAAAATCAAATTTAGTTTACAACCTCTAAATCACAATTTGACTAAAAATTTATATAAAATCCGAAATATACGTGTTTATTTCATCTAAATTTATTCAAATTTAGCTCCTTCATCAAAAAAACTCATCAAAATCCAAAAAAATCAAATTTAGTTTAAAACCTCCAAATCACAATTTGACTAAAAATTTATATAAAATCCGATCTATAGGTGTTTATTTCATCTAAATTTATTCAAATTTAGCTGCTCCATCAAAAAAACTCATCAAAATCCAAAAAAATCAAATTTAGTTTTAAACCTCCAAATCACAATTTGACTAAAAATTTATATAAAATCCGATCGATAGGTGTTTATTTCATCTAAATTTATTCAAATTTAGCTGCTCCATCAAAAAACTCATCAAAATCCAAAAAAATCGAATTTACTTTACAACCTTTAAATCTCAATTTGACTAAAAATTTATATAAATTCCGAACTATAGGTGTTTATTTCATCTAAATTTATTCAAATTTAGCTCCTCCATCAAAAAAACTCATCAAAATCCAAAAAGATCGAATTTTGTTTACAACCTCTAAATCTCAATTTGACTAAAAATTTATATAAAATCCGAACTATAGGTGTTTATTTCATCTAAATTTATTCAAATTTAGCTCCTCCATCAAAAAAACTCATCAAAATCCAAAAAAATCAAATTTAGTTTTAAACCTCCAAATCACAATTTGACTAAAAATTTATATAAAATCCGATCTATAGGTGTTTATTTCATCTAAATTTATTCAAATTTAGCTGCTCCATCAAAAAAACTCATCAAAATCCAAAAAAATCGAATTTACTTTACAACCTTTAAATCTCAATTTGACTAAAAATTTATATAAAATCCGATCTATAGGTGTTTATTTCATCTAAATTTATTTAAATTTAGCTCCTCCATCAAAAAAACTCATCAAAATCCAAAAAAATCGAATTTAGTTTAAAACCTCTAAATCACAATTTGACTAAAAATTTATATAAAATCCGAAATATACGTGTTTATTTCATCTAAATTTATTCACATTTAGCTCCTTCATCAAAAAAACTCATCAAAATCCAAAAAAATCAAATTTAGTTTACAACCTCTAAATCACAATTTGACTAAAAATTTATATAAAATCCGAACTATATGTGTTTATGTCATCAAAATTTATATAAAATCCGATCTATAGGTGTTTATTTCACCTAAATTTATTCAAATTTAGCTCCTCCATCAAAAGAACTCATCAAAATCCAAAAAAATCGAAATTAGTTTACAACCTCTAAATCACAATTTGACTAAAAATTTATATAAAATCCGATCTATAGGTGTTTATTTTATCTAAATTTATTCAAATTTAGCTCCTCCATCAAAAAAACTCATCAAAATCCAAAAAAATCGAATTTAGTTTAAACCCTCTAAATCACAATTTGACTAAAAATTTATATAAAATCCGATCTATAGGTGTTTATTTCATCTAAATTTATTCAAATTTAGCTCCTCCATCAAAAAAACTCATCAAAATCCAAAAAAATCGAATTTAGTTTAAACCCCCTAAATCACAATTTGACTAAAAATTTATATAAAATCCGAACTATAGGTGTTTCTTTCATCTAAATTTATTCAAATTTAGCTCCTGCATCAAAAAAACTCATCAAAATCCAAAAAAATCAAATTTAGTTTACAACCTCTAAATCACAATTTGACTAAAAATTTATATAAAATCCGAAATATACGTGTTTATTTCATCTAAATTTATTCAAATTTAGCTCCTTCATCAAAAAAACTCATCAAAATCCAAAAAAATCAAATTTAGTTTAAAACCTCCAAATCACAATTTGACTAAAAATTTATATAAAATCCGATCTATAGGTGTTTATTTCATCTAAATTTATTCAAATTTAGCTGCTCCATCAAAAAAACTCATCAAAATCCAAAAAAATCAAATTTAGTTTTAAACCTCCAAATCACAATTTGACTAAAAATTTATATAAAATCCGATCTATAGGTGTTTATTTCATCTAAATTTATTCAAATTTAGCTGCTCCATCAAAAAACTCATCAAATTCCAAAAAAATCGAATTTACTTTACAACCTTTAAATCTCAATTTGACTAAAAATTTATATAAATTCCGAACTATAGGTGTTTATTTCATCTAAATTTATTCAAATTTAGCTCCTCCATCAAAAAAACTCATCAAAATCCAAAAAGATCGAATTTTGTTTACAACCTCTAAATCTCAATTTGACTAAAAATTTATATAAAATCCGAACTATAGGTGTTTATTTCATCTAAATTTATTCAAATTTAGCTCCTCCATCAAAAAAACTCATCAAAATCCAAAAAAATCAAATTTAGTTTTAAACCTCCAAATCACAATTTGACTAAAAATTTATATAAAATCCGATCTATAGGTGTATATTTCATCTAAATTTATTCAAATTTAGCTGCTCCATCAAAAAAACTCATCAAAATCCAAAAAAAATCGAATTTACTTTACAACCTTTAAATCTCAATTTGACTAAAAATTTATATAAAATCCGATCTATAGGTGTTTATTTCATCTAAATTTATTTAAATTTAGCTCCTCCATCAAAAAAACTCATCAAAATCCAAAAAAATCGAATTTAGTTTAAAACCTCTAAATCACAATTTGACTAAAAATTTATATAAAATCCGAAATATACGTGTTTATTTCATCTAAATTTATTCACATTTAGCTCCTTCATCAAAAAACTCATCAAAATCCAAAAAAATCAAATTTAGTTTACAACCTCTAAATCACAATTTGACTAAAAATTTATATAAAATCCGAACTATATGTGTTTATGTCATCAAAATTTATATAAAATCCGATCTATAGGTGTTTATTTCACCTAAATTTATTCAAATTTAGCTCCTCCATCAAAAGAACTCATCAAAATCCAAAAAAATCGAAATTAGTTTACAACCTCTAAATCACAATTTGACTAAAAATTTATATAAAATCCGATCTATAGGTGTTTATTTTATCTAAATTTATTCAAATTTAGCTCCTCCATCAAAAAAACTCATCAAAATCCAAAAAAATCGAATTTAGTTTAAACCCTCTAAATCACAATTTGACTAAAAATTTATATAAAATCCGATCTATAGGTGTTTATTTCATCTAAATTTATTCAAATTTAGCTCCTCCATCAAAAAAACTCATCAAAATCCAAAAAAATCGAATTTAGTTTAAACCCCCTAAATCACAATTTGACTAAAAATTTATATAAAATCCGAACTATAGGTGTTTCTTTCATCTAAATTTATTCAAATTTAGCTCCTGCATCAAAAAAACTCATCAAAATCCAAAAAAATCAAATTTAGTTTACAACCTCTAAATCACAATTTGACTAAAAATTTATATAAAATCCGAAATATACGTGTTTATTTCATCTAAATTTATTCAAATTTGGCTCCTTCATCAAAAAAACTCATCAAAATCCAAAAAAATCAAATTTAGTTTAAAACCTCCAAATCACAATTTGACTAAAAATTTATATAAAATCCGATCTATAGGTGTTTATTTCATCTAAATTTATTCAAATTTAGCTGCTCCATCAAAAAACTCATCAAAATCCAAAAAAATCGAATTTACTTTACAACCTTTAAATCTCAATTTGACTAAAAATTTATATAAAATCCGAACTATAGGTGTTTATTTCATCTAAATTTATTCAAATTTAGCTCCTCCATCAAAAAAACTCATCAAAATCAAAAAAAATCGTATTTTGTTTACAACCTCTAAATCTCAATTTGACTAAAAATGTATATAAAATCCGAACTATAGGTGTTTATTTCATCTAAATTTATTCAAATTTAGCTCCTCCATCAAAAAAACTCATCAAAATCCAAAAAAATCAAATTTAGTTTAAAACCTCCAAATCACAATTTGACTAAAAATTTATATAAAATTCGCACTATAGGTGTTTATTTCATCTAAATTTATTCAAATTTAGCTCCTCCATCAAAAAAACTCATCAAAATCCAAAAAAATAAAATTTAGTTTAAAACCTCCAAATCACAATTTGACTAAACATTTATATAAAATCCGAACTATAGGTGTTTATTTCATCTAAATTTATTCAAATTTAGCTCCTGCATCAAAAAAACTCATCAAAATCCAAAAAAATCAAATTTAGTTTACAACCTCTAAATCACAATTTGACTAAAAATTTATATAAAATCCGAACTATATGTGTTTATTTCATCTAAATTTATTCAAATTTAGCTCCTCCATCAAAAAAAAACATCAAAATCCATAAAAATCGAATTTAGTTCAAAACTTCTAATTCACGATTTGACTAAAAATTTATATAAAATCCGATCTATAGGTGTTTATTTCATCTAAATTTATTTAAATTTAGCTCCTCCATCAAAAAAACTCATCAAAATCCAAAAAAATCGAATTTAGTTTAAAACCTCTAAATCACAATTTGACTAAAAATTTATATAAAATCCGTACTATAGGTGTTTATTTCATCTAAATTTATTCAAATTTAGCTCCTGCATCAAAAAAACTCATCAAAATCCAAAAAAATCAAATTTAGTTTACAACCTCTAAAACACAATTTGACTAAAAATTTATATAAAATCCGAACTATAGGTGTTTATTTCATCTAAATTTATTCAAATTTAGCTCCTCCATCAAAAAAACTCATCAAAATCCAAAAAAATCAAATTTAGTTTAAACCCCCTAAATCACAATTTGACTAAAAATTTATATAAAATCCGAACTATAGGTGTTTATTTCATCTAAATTTATTCAAATTTAGCTCCTGCATCAAAAAAAACTCATCAAAATCCAAAAAAATCAAATTTAGTTTACAACCTCTAAATCACAATTTGACTAAAAATTTATATAAAATCCTAAATATACGTGTTTATTTCATCTAAATTTATTCAAATTTAGCTCCTTCATCAAAAAAACTCATCAAAATCCAAAAAAATCAAATTTAGTTTAAAACCTCCAAATCACAATTTGACTAAAAATTTATATAAAATCCGATCTATAGGTGTTTATTTCATCTAAATTTATTCAAATTTAGCTGCTCCATCAAAAAAACTCATCAAAATCCAAAAAAATCAAATTTAGTTTTAAACCTCCAAATCACAATTTGACTAAAAATTTATATAAAATCCGATCTATAGGTGTTTATTTCATCTAAATTTATTCAAATTTAGCTCCTCCATCAAAAAAACTCATCAAAATCCAAAAAAATCGAATTTAGTTTAAAACCTCTAAATCACAATTTGACTAAAAATTTATATAAAATCCGAAATATACGTGTTTATTTCATCTAAATTTATTCACATTTAGCTCCTTCATCAAAAAACTCATCAAAATCCAAAAAAATCAAATTTAGTTTACAACCTCTAAATCACAATTTGACTAAAAATTTATATAAAATCCGAACTATATGTGTTTATGTCATCAAAAATTTATATAAAATCCGATCTATAGGTGTTTATTTCACCTAAATTTATTCAAATTTAGCTCCTCCATCAAAAGAACTCATCAAAATCCAAAAAAATCGAAATTAGTTTACAACCTCTAAATCACAATTTGACTAAAAATTTATATAAAATCCGATCTATAGGTGTTTATTTTATCTAAATTTATTCAAATTTAGCTCCTCCATCAAAAAAACTCATCAAAATCCAAAAAAATCGAATTTAGTTTAAACCCTCTAAATCACAATTTGACTAAAAATTTATATAAAATCCGATCTATAGGTGTTTATTTCATCTAAATTTATTCAAATTTAGCTCCTCCATCAAAAAAACTCATCAAAATCCAAAAAAATCGAATTTAGTTTAAACCCCCTAAATCACAATTTGACTAAAAATTTATATAAAATCCGAACTATAGGTGTTTCTTTCATCTAAATTTATTCAAATTTAGCTCCTGCATCAAAAAAACTCATCAAAATCCAAAAAAATCAAATTTAGTTTACAACCTCTAAATCACAATTTGACTAAAAATTTATATAAAATCCGAAATATACGTGTTTATTTCATCTAAATTTATTCAAATTTGGCTCCTTCATCAAAAAAACTCATCAAAATCCAAAAAAATCAAATTTAGTTTAAAACCTCCAAATCACAATTTGACTAAAAATTTATATAAAATCCGATCTATAGGTGTTTATTTCATCTAAATTTATTCAAATTTAGCTGCTCCATCAAAAAACTCATCAAAATCCAAAAAAATCGAATTTACTTTACAACCTTTAAATCTCAATTTGACTAAAAATTTATATAAAATCCGAACTATAGGTGTTTATTTCATCTAAATTTATTCAAATTTAGCTCCTCCATCAAAAAAACTCATCAAAATCAAAAAAAATCGTATTTTGTTTACAACCTCTAAATCTCAATTTGACTAAAAATGTATATAAAATCCGAACTATAGGTGTTTATTTCATCTAAATTTATTCAAATTTAGCTCCTCCATCAAAAAAACTCATCAAAATCCAAAAAAATCAAATTTAGTTTAAAACCTCCAAATCACAATTTGACTAAAAATTTATATAAAATTCGCACTATAGGTGTTTATTTCATCTAAATTTATTCAAATTTAGCTCCTCCATCAAAAAAACTCATCAAAATCCAAAAAAATAAAATTTAGTTTAAAACCTCCAAATCACAATTTGACTAAACATTTATATAAAATCCGAACTATAGGTGTTTATTTCATCTAAATTTATTCAAATTTAGCTCCTGCATCAAAAAAACTCATCAAAATCCAAAAAAATCAAATTTAGTTTACAACCTCTAAATCACAATTTGACTAAAAATTTATATAAAATCCGAACTATATGTGTTTATTTCATCTAAATTTATTCAAATTTAGCTCCTCCATCAAAAAAAAACATCAAAATCCATAAAAATCGAATTTAGTTCAAAACTTCTAATTCACGATTTGACTAAAAATTTATATAAAATCCGATCTATAGGTGTTTATTTCATCTAAATTTATTTAAATTTAGCTCCTCCATCAAAAAAACTCATCAAAATCCAAAAAAATCGAATTTAGTTTAAAACCTCTAAATCACAATTTGACTAAAAATTTATATAAAATCCGTACTATAGGTGTTTATTTCATCTAAATTTATTCAAATTTAGCTCCTGCATCAAAAAAACTCATCAAAATCCAAAAAAATCAAATTTAGTTTACAACCTCTAAATCACAATTTGACTAAAAATTTATATAAAATCCGATCTATAGGTGTTTATTTCATCTAAATTTATTCAAATTTAGCTCCTCCATCAAAAAAACTCATCAAAATCCAAAAAAATCGAATTTAGTTTAAACCCCCTAAATCACAATTTGACTAAAAATTTATATAAAATCCGAACTATAGGTGTTTATTTCATCTAAATTTATTCAAATTTAGCTCCTGCATCAAAAAAAACTCATCAAAATCCAAAAAAATCAAATTTAGTTTACAACCTCTAAATCACAATTTGACTAAAAATTTATATAAAATCCTAAATATACGTGTTTATTTCATCTAAATTTATTCAAATTTAGCTCCTTCATCAAAAAAACTCATCAAAATCCAAAAAAATCAAATTTAGTTTAAAACCTCCAAATCACAATTTGACTAAAAATTTATATAAAATCCGATCTATAGGTGTTTATTTCATCTAAATTTATTCAAATTTAGCTGCTCCATCAAAAAAACTCATCAAAATCCAAAAAAATCAAATTTAGTTTTAAACCTCCAAATCACAATTTGACTAAAAATTTATATAAAATCCGATCTATAGGTGTTTATTTCATCTAAATTTATTCAAATTTAGCTGCTCCATCAAAAAAACTCATCAAAATCCAAAAAAATCGAATTTACTTTACAACCTTTAAATCTCAATTTGACTAAAAATTTATATAAATTCCGAACTATAGGTGTTTATTTCATCTAAATTTATTCAAATTTAGCTCCTCCATCAAAAAAACTCATCAAAATCCAAAAAGATCGAATTTTGTTTACAACCTCTAAATCTCAGTTTGACTAAAAATTTATATAAAATCCGAACTATAGGTGTTTATTTCATCTAAATTTATTCAAATTTAGCTCCTCCATCAAAAAAACTCATCAAAATCCAAAAAAATCAAATTTAGTTTTAAACCTCCAAATCACAATTTGACTAAAAATTTATATAAAATCCGATCTATAGGTGTTTATTTCATCTAAATTTATTCAAATTTAGCTGCTCCATCAAAAAAACTCATCAAAATCCACAAAAATCGAATTTACTTTACAACCTTTAAATCTCAATTTGACTAAAAATTTATATAAAATCCGATCTATAGGTGTTTATTTCATCTAAATTTATTTAAATTTAGCTCCTCCATCAAAAAAACTCATCAAAATCCAAAAAAATCGAATTTAGTTTAAAACCTCTAAATCACAATTTGACTAAAAATTTATATAAAATCCGTACTATAGGTGTTTATTTCATCTAAATTTATTCAAATTTAGCTCCTGCATCAAAAAAACTCATCAAAATCCAAAAAAATAAAATTTAGTTTACAACCTCTAAATCACAATTTGACTAAAAATTTATATAAAATCCGATCTATAGGAGTTTATTTCATCTAAATTTATTCAAATTTAGCTCCTGCATCAAAAAAACTCATCAAAATCCAAAAAAATCAAATTTAGTTTACAACCTCTAAATCACAATTTGACTAAAAATTTATATAAAATCCGAACTATATGTGTTTATTTCATCTAAATTTATTCAAATTTAGCTCCTCCATCAAAAAAAAACATCAAAATCCATAAAAATCGAATTTAGTTCAAAACTTCTAATTCACGATTTGACTAAAAATTTATATAAAATCCGATCTATAGGTGTTTATTTCATCTAAATTTATTTAAATTTAGCTCCTCCATCAAAAAAACTCATCAAAATCCAAAAAAATCGAATTTAGTTTAAAACCTCTAAATCACAATTTGACTAAAAATTTATATAAAATCCGTACTATAGGTGTTTATTTCATCTAAATTTATTCAAATTTAGCTCCTGCATCAAAAAAACTCATCAAAATCCAAAAAAATCAAATTTAGTTTACAACCTCTAAATCACAATTTGACTAAAAATTTATATAAAATCCGATCTATAGGTGTTTATTTCATCTAAATTTATTCAAATTTAGCTCCTCCATCAAAAAAACTCATCAAAATCCAAAAAAATCGAATTTAGCTTAAACCCCCTAAATCACAATTTGACTAAAAATTTATATAAAATCCGAACTATAGGTGTTTATTTCATCTAAATTTATTCAAATTTAGCTCCTGCATCAAAAAAAACTCATCAAAATCCAAAAAAATCAAATTTAGTTTACAACCTCTAAATCACAATTTGACTAAAAATTTATATAAAATCCTAAATATACGTGTTTATTTCATCTAAATTTATTCAAATTTAGCTCCTTCATCAAAAAAACTCATCAAAATCCAAAAAAATCAAATTTAGTTTAAAACCTCCAAATCACAATTTGACTAAAAATTTATATAAAATCCGATCTATAGGTGTTTATTTCATCTAAATTTATTCAAATTTAGCTGCTCCATCAAAAAAACTCATCAAAATCCAAAAAAATCAAATTTAGTTTTAAACCTCCAAATCACAATTTGACTAAAAATTTATATAAAATCCGATCTATAGGTGTTTATTTCATCTAAATTTATTCAAATTTAGCTGCTCCATCAAAAAAACTCATCAAAATCCAAAAAAATCGAATTTACTTTACAACCTTTAAATCTCAATTTGACTAAAAATTTATATAAATTCCGAACTATAGGTGTTTATTTCATCTAAATTTATTCAAATTTAGCTCCTCCATCAAAAAAACTCATCAAAATCCAAAAAGATCGAATTTTGTTTACAACCTCTAAATCTCAGTTTGACTAAAAATTTATATAAAATCCGAACTATAGGTGTTTATTTCATCTAAATTTATTCAAATTTAGCTCCTCCATCAAAAAAACTCATCAAAATCCAAAAAAATCAAATTTAGTTTTAAACCTCCAAATCACAATTTGACTAAAAATTTATATAAAATCCGATCTATAGGTGTTTATTTCATCTAAATTTATTCAAATTTAGCTGCTCCATCAAAAAAACTCATCAAAATCCACAAAAATCGAATTTACTTTACAACCTTTAAATCTCAATTTGACTAAAAATTTATATAAAATCCGATCTATAGGTGTTTATTTCATCTAAATTTATTTAAATTTAGCTCCTCCATCAAAAAAACTCATCAAAATCCAAAAAAATCGAATTTAGTTTAAAACCTCTAAATCACAATTTGACTAAAAATTTATATAAAATCCGTACTATAGGTGTTTATTTCATCTAAATTTATTCAAATTTAGCTCCTGCATCAAAAAAACTCATCAAAATCCAAAAAAATCAAATTTAGTTTACAACCTCTAAATCACAATTTGACTAAAAATTTATATAAAATCCGATCTATAGGAGTTTATTTCATCTAAATTTATTCAAATTTAGCTCCTCCATCAAAAAAACTCATCAAAATCCAAAAAAATCAAATTTAGTTTACAACCTCTAAATCACAATTTGACTAAAAATTTATATAAAATCCGATCTATAGGTGTTTATTTCATCTAAATTTATTCAAATTTAGCTCCTCCATCAAAAAAACTCATCAAAATCCAAAAAAATCGAATTTAGTTTAAACCCCCTAAATCACAATTTGACTAAAAATTTATATAAAATCCGAACTATAGGTGTTTATTTCATCTAAATTTATTCAAATTTAGCTCCTGCATCAAAAAAACTCATCAAAATCCAAAAAAAATCAAATTTAGTTTTAAACCTCCAAATCACAATTTGACTAAAAATTTATATAAAATCCGATCTATAGGTGTTTATTTCATCTAAATTTAATCAAATTTAGCTCCTCCATCAAAAAAACTCATCAAAATCCAAAAAAATCGAATTTAGTTTAAACCCCCTAAATCACAATTTGACTAAAAATTTATATAAAATCCGAACTATAGGTGTTTATTTCATCTAAATTTATTCAAATTTAGCTCCTGCATCAAAAAAACTCATCAAAATCCAAAAAAATCAAATTTAGTTTACAACCTCTAAATCACAATTTGACTAAAAATTTATATAAAATCCGAAATATACGTGTTTATTTCATCTAAATTTATTCAAATTTAGCTCCTCCATCAAAAAAACTCATCAAAATCCATAAAAATCGAATTTAGTTCAAAACTTCTAATTCACAATTTGACTAAAAATTTATATAAAATCCGATCTATAGGTGTTTATTTCATCTAAATTTATTTAAATTTAGCTCCTCCATCAAAAAAACTCATCAAAATTCAAAAAAATCGAATTTAGTTTAAAACCTCTAAATCACAATTTGACTAAAAATTTATATAAAATCCGTACTTTAGGTGTTTATTTCATCTAAATTTATTCAAATTTAGCTCCTGCATCAAAAAAACTCATCAAAATCCAAAAAAATCAAATTTAGTTTACAACCTCTAAATCACAATTTGACTAAAAATTTATATAAAATCCGAAATATACGTGTTTATTTCATCTAAATTTATTCAAATTTAGCTCCTTCATCAAAAAAACTCATCAAAATCCAAAAAAATCAAATTTAGTTTACAACCTATAAATCACAATTTGACTAAAAATTTATATAAAATCCGATCTATAGGTGTTTATTTCATCTAAATTTATTCAAATCTAGCTCCTCCATCAAAAAAACTCATCAAAATCCAAAAAAATCAAATTTAGTTTAAAACCTCCAAATCACAATTTGACTAAAAATTTATATAAAATCCGATCTATAGGTGTTTATTTCATCTAAATTTATTCAAATTTAGCTGCTCCATCAAAAAAACTCATCAAAATCCAAAAAAATCAAATTTAGTTTTAAACCTCCAAATCACAATTTGACTAAAAATTTATATAAAATCCGATCTATAGGTGTTTATTTCATCTAAATTTATTCAAATTTAGCTGCTCCATCAAAAAAACTCATCAAAATCCAAAAAAATCGAATTTACTTTACAACCTTTAAATCTCAATTTGACTAAAAATTTATATAAATTCCGAACTATAGGTGTTTATTTCATCTAAATTTATTCAAATTTAGCTCCTCCATCAAAAAAACTCATCAAAATCCAAAAAGATCGAATTTTGTTTACAACCTCTAAATCTCAGTTTGACTAAAAATTTATATAAAATCCGAACTATAGGTGTTTATTTCATCTAAATTTATTCAAATTTAGCTCCTCCATCAAAAAAACTCATCAAAATCCAAAAAAATCAAATTTAGTTTTAAACCTCCAAATCACAATTTGACTAAAAATTTATATAAAATCCGATCTATAGGTGTTTATTTCATCTAAATTTATTCAAATTTAGCTGCTCCATCAAAAAAACTCATCAAAATCCACAAAAATCGAATTTACTTTACAACCTTTAAATCTCAATTTGACTAAAAATTTATATAAAATCCGATCTATAGGTGTTTATTTCATCTAAATTTATTTAAATTTAGCTCCTCCATCAAAAAAACTCATCAAAATCCAAAAAAATCGAATTTAGTTTAAAACCTCTAAATCACAATTTGACTAAAAATTTATATAAAATCCGTACTATAGGTGTTTATTTCATCTAAATTTATTCAAATTTAGCTCCTGCATCAAAAAAACTCATCAAAATCCAAAAAAATCAAATTTAGTTTACAACCTCTAAATCACAATTTGACTAAAAATTTATATAAAATCCGATCTATAGGAGTTTATTTCATCTAAATTTATTCAAATTTAGCTCCTCCATCAAAAAAACTCATCAAAATCCAAAAAAATCAAATTTAGTTTACAACCTCTAAATCACAATTTGACTAAAAATTTATATAAAATCCGATCTATAGGTGTTTATTTCATCTAAATTTATTCAAATTTAGCTCCTCCATCAAAAAAACTCATCAAAATCCAAAAAAATCGAATTTAGTTTAAACCCCCTAAATCACAATTTGACTAAAAATTTATATAAAATCCGAACTATAGGTGTTTATTTCATCTAAATTTATTCAAATTTAGCTCCTGCATCAAAAAAACTCATCAAAATCCAAAAAAAATCAAATTTAGTTTTAAACCTCCAAATCACAATTTGACTAAAAATTTATATAAAATCCGATCTATAGGTGTTTATTTCATCTAAATTTATTCAAATTTAGCTCCTCCATCAAAAAAACTCATCAAAATCCAAAAAAATCGAATTTAGTTTAAACCCCCTAAATCACAATTTGACTAAAAATTTATATAAAATCCGAACTATAGGTGTTTATTTCATCTAAATTTATTCAAATTTAGCTCCTGCATCAAAAAAACTCATCAAAATCCAAAAAAATCAAATTTAGTTTACAACCTCTAAATCACAATTTGACTAAAAATTTATATAAAATCCGAAATATACGTGTTTATTTCATCTAAATTTATTCAAATTTAGCTCCTCCATCAAAAAAACTCATCAAAATCCATAAAAATCGAATTTAGTTCAAAACTTCTAATTCACAATTTGACTAAAAATTTATATAAAATCCGATCTATAGGTGTTTATTTCATCTAAATTTATTTAAATTTAGCTCCTCCATCAAAAAAACTCATCAAAATTCAAAAAAATCGAATTTAGTTTAAAACCTCTAAATCACAATTTGACTAAAAATTTATATAAAATCCGTACTATAGGTGTTTATTTCATCTAAATTTATTCAAATTTAGCTCCTGCATCAAAAAAACTCATCAAAATCCAAAAAAATCAAATTTAGTTTACAACCTCTAAATCACAATTTGACTAAAAATTTATATAAAATCCGAAATATACGTGTTTATTTCATCTAAATTTATTCAAATTTAGCTCCTTCATCAAAAAAACTCATCAAAATCCAAAAAAATCAAATTTAGTTTACAACCTATAAATCACAATTTGACTAAAAATTTATATAAAATCCGATCTATAGGTGTTTATTTCATCTAAATTTATTCAAATCTAGCTCCTCCATCAAAAAAACTCATCAAAATCCAAAAAAATCAAATTTAGTTTACAACCTCTAAATCACAATTTGACTAAAAATTTATATAAAATCCGATCTATAGGTGTTTATTTCATCTAAATTTATTCAAATTTAGCTCCTCCATCAAAAAAACTCATCAAAATCCAAAAAAATCGAATTTACTTTACAACCTTTAAATCTCAATTTGACTAAAAATTTATATAAAATCCGAACTATAGGTGTTTATTTCATCTAAATTTATTCAAATTTAGCTCCTCCATCAAAAAAACTCATCAAAATCCAAAAAAATCGAATTTTGTTTACAACCTCTAAATCTCAATTTGACTAAAAATTTATATAAAATCCGAACTATAGGTGTTTATTTCATCTAAATTTATTCAAATTTAGCTCCTCCATCAAAAAAACTCATCAAAATCCAAAAAAATCAAATTTAGTTTAAAACCTCCCAATCACAATTTGACTAAAAATTTATATAAAATTCGCACTATAGGTGTATATTTCATCTAAATTTATTCAAATTTAGCTCCTCCATCAAAAAACTCATCAAAATCCAAAAAAATAAAATTTAGTTTAAAACCTCCAAATCACAATTTGACTAAACATTTATATAAAATCCGAACTATAGGTGTTTATTTCATCTAAATTTATTCAAATTTAGCTCCTGCATCAAAAAAACTCATCAAAATCCAAAAAAATCAAATTTAGTTTAAAACCTCCAAATCACAATTTGACTAAAAATTTATATAAAATCCGATCTATAGGTGTTTATTTCATCTAAATTTGTTCAAATTTAGCTGCTCCATCAAAAAAACTCATCAAAATCCAAAAAAATCCAATTTAGTTTTAAACCTCCAAATCACAATTTGACTAAAAATTTATATAAAATCCGATCTATAGGTGTTTATTTCATCTAAATTTATTCAAATTTAGCTGCTCCATCAAAAAAACTCATCAAAATCCAAAAAAATCGAATTTACTTTACAACCTTTAAATCTCAATTTGACTAAAAATTTATATAAATTCCGAACTATAGGTGTTTATTTCATCTAAATTTATTCAAATTTAGCTCCTCCATCAAAAAAACTCATCAAAATCCAAAAAAATCGAATTTTGTTTACAACCTCTAAATCTCAATTTGACTAAAAATTTATATAAAATCCGAACTATAGGTGTTTATTTCATCTAAATTTATTCAAATTTAGCTCCTCCGTCAAAAAAAACTCATCAAAATCCAAAAAAATCGAATTTAGTTTAAAACCTCTAAATCACCTTTTTGACTAAAAATTTATATAAAATCCGAACTATATGTGTTTATTTCATTTAAATTTATTCAAATTTAGCTCCTCCATCAAAAAAACTCATCAAAATCCATAAAAATCGAATTTAGTTCAAAACTTCTAATTCACAATTTGACTAAAAATTTATATAAAATCCGATCTATAGGTGTTTATTTCATCTAAATTTATTTAAATTTAGCTCCTCCATCAAAAAAACTCATCAAAATTCAAAAAAATCGAATTTAGTTTAAAACCTCTAAATCACAATTTGACTAAAAATTTATATAAAATCCGTACTATAGGTGTTTATTTCATCTAAATTTATTCAAATTTAGCTCCTGCATCAAAAAAACTCATCAAAATCCAAAAAAATCAAATTTAGTTTAAAACCTCCAAATCACAATTTGACTAAAAATTTATATAAAATCCGATCTATAGGTGTTTATTTCATCTAAATTTATTCAAATTTAGCTGCTCCATCAAAAAAACTCATCAAAATCCAAAAAAATCAAATTTAGTTTTAAACCTCCAAATCACAATTTGACTAAAAATTTATATAAAATCCGATCTATAGGTGTTTATTTCATCTAAATTTATTCAAATTTAGCTGCTCCATCAAAAAACTCATCAAAATCCAAAAAAATCGAATTTAGTTCAAAACTTCTAATTCACAATTTGACTAAAAATTTATATAAAATCCGATCTATAGGTGTTTATTTCATCTAAATTTATTTAAATTTAGCTCCTCCATCAAAAAAACTCATCAAAATCCAAAAAAATCGAATTTAGTTTAAAACCTCTAAATCACAATTTGACTAAAAATTTATATAAAATCCGTACTATAGGTGTTTATTTCATCTAAATTTATTCAAATTTAGCTCCTGCATCAAAAAAACTCATCAAAATCCAAAAAAATCAAATTTAGTTTACAATCTCTAAATCACAATTTGACAAAAAATTTATATAAAATCCGATCTATAGGTGTTTATTTCATCTAAATTTATTTAAATTTAGCTCCTCCATCAAAAAAACTCATCAAAATCCAAAAAAATCGAATTTAGTTTAAAACCTCTAAATCACATTTTGACTAAAAATTTATATAAAATCCGAAATATACGTGTTTATTTCATCTAAATTTATTCACATTTAGCTCCTTCATCAAAAAACTCATCAAAATCCAAAAAAATCAAATTTAGTTTACAACCTCTAAATCACAATTTGACTAAAAATTTATATAAAATCCGAACTATATGTGTTTATGTCATCAAAATTTATATAAAATCCGATCTATAGGTGTTTATTTCACCTAAATTTATTCAAATTTAGCTCCTCCATCAAAAGAACTCATCAAAATCCAAAAAAATCGAAATTAGTTTACAACCTCTAAATCACAAATTGACTAAAAATTTATATAAAATCCGATCTATAGGTGTTTATTTTATCTAAATTTATTCAAATTTAGCTCCTCCATCAAAAAAACTCATCAAAATCCAAAAAAATCGAATTTAGTTTAAACCCTCTAAATCACAATTTGACTAAAAATTTATATAAAATCCGATCTATAGGTGTTTATTTCATCTAAATTTATTCAAATTTAGCTCCTCCATCAAAAAAACTCATCAAAATCCAAAAAAATCGAATTTAGTTTAAACCCCCTAAATCACAATTTGACTAAAAATTTATATAAAATCCGAACTATAGGTGTTTCTTTCATCTAAATTTATTCAAATTTAGCTCCTGCATCAAAAAAACTCATCAAAATCCAAAAAAATCAAATTTAGTTTACAACCTCTAAATCACAATTTGACTAAAAATTTATATAAAATCCGAAATATACGTGTTTATTTCATCTAAATTTATTCAAATTTGGCTCCTTCATCAAAAAAACTCATCAAAATCCAAAAAAATCAAATTTAGTTTAAAACCTCCAAATCACAATTTGACTAAAAATTTATATAAAATCCGATCTATAGGTGTTTATTTCATCTAAATTTATTCAAATTTAGCTGCTCCATCAAAAAACTCATCAAAATCCAAAAAAATCGAATTTACTTTACAACCTTTAAATCTCAATTTGACTAAAAATTTATATAAAATCCGAACTATAGGTGTTTATTTCATCTAAATTTATTCAAATTTAGCTCCTCCATCAAAAAAACTCATCAAAATCAAAAAAAATCGTATTTTGTTTACAACCTCTAAATCTCAATTTGACTAAAAATGTATATAAAATCCGAACTATAGGTGTTTATTTCATCTAAATTTATTCAAATTTAGCTCCTCCATCAAAAAAACTCATCAAAATCCAAAAAAATCAAATTTAGTTTAAAACCTCCAAATCACAATTTGACTAAAAATTTATATAAAATTCGCACTATAGGTGTTTATTTCATCTAAATTTATTCAAATTTAGCTCCTCCATCAAAAAAACTCATCAAAATCCAAAAAAATAAAATTTAGTTTAAAACCTCCAAATCACAATTTGACTAAACATTTATATAAAATCCGAACTATAGGTGTTTATTTCATCTAAATTTATTCAAATTTAGCTCCTGCATCAAAAAAACTCATCAAAATCCAAAAAAATCAAATTTAGTTTACAACCTCTAAATCACAATTTGACTAAAAATTTATATAAAATCCGAACTATATGTGTTTATTTCATCTAAATTTATTCAAATTTAGCTCCTCCATCAAAAAAAAACATCAAAATCCATAAAAATCGAATTTAGTTCAAAACTTCTAATTCACGATTTGACTAAAAATTTATATAAAATCCGATCTATAGGTGTTTATTTCATCTAAATTTATTTAAATTTAGCTCCTCCATCAAAAAAACTCATCAAAATCCAAAAAAATCGAATTTAGTTTAAAACCTCTAAATCACAATTTGACTAAAAATTTATATAAAATCCGTACTATAGGTGTTTATTTCATCTAAATTTATTCAAATTTAGCTCCTGCATCAAAAAAACTCATCAAAATCCAAAAAAATCAAATTTAGTTTACAACCTCTAAATCACAATTTGACTAAAAATTTATATAAAATCCGATCTATAGGTGTTTATTTCATCTAAATTTATTCAAATTTAGCTCCTCCATCAAAAAAACTCATCAAAATCCAAAAAAATCGAATTTAGTTTAAACCCCCTAAATCACAATTTGACTAAAAATTTATATAAAATCCGAACTATAGGTGTTTATTTCATCTAAATTTATTCAAATTTAGCTCCTGCATCAAAAAAAACTCATCAAAATCCAAAAAAATCAAATTTAGTTTACAACCTCTAAATCACAATTTGACTAAAAATTTATATAAAATCCTAAATATACGTGTTTATTTCATCTAAATTTAGTCAAATTTAGCTCCTTCATCAAAAAAACTCATCAAAATCCAAAAAAATCAAATTTAGTTTAAAACCTCCAAATCACAATTTGACTAAAAATTTATATAAAATCCGATCTATAGGTGTTTATTTCATCTAAATTTATTCAAATTTAGCTGCTCCATCAAAAAAACTCATCAAAATCCAAAAAAATCAAATTTAGTTTTAAACCTCCAAATCACAATTTGACTAAAAATTTATATAAAATCCGATCTATAGGTGTTTAATTCATCTAAATTTATTCAAATTTAGCTGCTCCATCAAAAAAACTCATCAAAATCCAAAAAAATCGAATTTACTTTACAACCTTTAAATCTCAATTTGACTAAAAATTTATATAAATTCCGAACTATAGGTGTTTATTTCATCTAAATTTATTCAAATTTAGCTCCTCCATCAAAAAAACTCATCAAAATCCAAAAAGATCGAATTTTGTTTACAACCTCTAAATCTCAGTTTGACTAAAAATTTATATAAAATCCGAACTATAGGTGTTTATTTCATCTAAATTTATTCAAATTTAGCTCCTCCATCAAAAAAACTCATCAAAATCCAAAAAAATCAAATTTAGTTTTAAACCTCCAAATCACAATTTGACTAAAAATTTATATAAAATCCGATCTATAGGTGTTTATTTCATCTAAATTTATTCAAATTTAGCTGCTCCATCAAAAAAACTCATCAAAATCCACAAAAATCGAATTTACTTTACAACCTTTAAATCTCAATTTGACTAAAAATTTATATAAAATCCGATCTATAGGTGTTTATTTCATCTAAATTTATTTAAATTTAGCTCCTCCATCAAAAAAACTCATCAAAATCCAAAAAAATCGAATTTAGTTTAAAACCTCTAAATCACAATTTGACTAAAAATTTATATAAAATCCGTACTATAGGTGTTTATTTCATCTAAATTTATTCAAATTTAGCTCCTGCATCAAAAAAACTCATCAAAATCCAAAAAAATCAAATTTAGTTTACAACCTCTAAATCACAATTTGACTAAAAATTTATATAAAATCCGATCTATAGGAGTTTATTTCATCTAAATTTATTCAAATTTAGCTCCTCCATCAAAAAAACTCATCAAAATCCAAAAAAATCAAATTTAGTTTACAACCTCTAAATCACAATTTGACTAAAAATTTATATAAAATCCGATCTATAGGTGTTTATTTCATCTAAATTTATTCAAATTTAGCTCCTCCATCAAAAAAACTCATCAAAATCCAAAAAAATCGAATTTAGTTTAAACCCCCTAAATCACAATTTGACTAAAAATTTATATAAAATCCGAACTATAGGTGTTTATTTCATCTAAATTTATTCAAATTTAGCTCCTGCATCAAAAAAACTCATCAAAATCCAAAAAAAATCAAATTTAGTTTTAAACCTCCAAATCACAATTTGACTAAAAATTTATATAAAATCCGATCTATAGGTGTTTATTTCATCTAAATTTATTCAAATTTAGCTCCTCCATCAAAAAAACTCATCAAAATCCAAAAAAATCGAATTTAGTTTAAACCCCCTAAATCACAATTTGACTAAAAATTTATATAAAATCCGAACTATAGGTGTTTATTTCATCTAAATTTATTCAAATTTAGCTCCTGCATCAAAAAAACTCATCAAAATCCAAAAAAATCAAATTTAGTTTACAACCTCTAAATCACAATTTGACTAAAAATTTATATAAAATCCGAAATATACGTGTTTATTTCATCTAAATTTATTCAAATTTAGCTCCTCCATCAAAAAAACTCATCAAAATCCATAAAAATCGAATTTAGTTCAAAACTTCTAATTCACAATTTGACTAAAAATTTATATAAAATCCGATCTATAGGTGTTTATTTCATCTAAATTTATTTAAATTTAGCTCCTCCATCAAAAAAACTCATCAAAATCCAAAAAAATCGAATTTAGTTTAAAACCTCTAAATCACAATTTGACTAAAAATTTATATAAAATCCGTACTATAGGTGTTTATTTCATCTAAATTTATTCAAATTTAGCTCCTGCATCAAAAAAACTCATCAAAATCCAAAAAAATCAAATTTAGTTTACAACCTCTAAATCACAATTTGACTAAAAATTTATATAAAATCCGAAATATACGTGTTTATTTCATCTAAATTTATTCAAATTTAGCTCCTTCATCAAAAAAACTCATCAAAATCCAAAAAAATCAAATTTAGTTTACAACCTATAAATCACAATTTGACTAAAAATTTATATAAAATCCGATCTATAGGTGTTTATTTCATCTAAATTTATTCAAATCTAGCTCCTCCATCAAAAAAACTCATCAAAATCCAAAAAAATCAAATTTAGTTTAAAACCTCCAAATCACAATTTGACTAAAAATTTATATAAAATCCGATCTATAGGTGTTTATTTCATCTAAATTTATTCAAATTTAGCTGCTCCATCAAAAAAACTCATCAAAATCCAAAAAAATCAAATTTAGTTTTAAACCTCCAAATCACAATTTGACTAAAAATTTATATAAAATCCGATCTATAGGTGTTTATTTCATCTAAATTTATTCAAATTTAGCTGCTCCATCAAAAAAACTCATCAAAATCCAAAAAAATCGAATTTACTTTACAACCTTTAAATCTCAATTTGACTAAAAATTTATATAAATTCCGAACTATAGGTGTTTATTTCATCTAAATTTATTCAAATTTAGCTCCTCCATCAAAAAAACTCATCAAAATCCAAAAAGATCGAATTTTGTTTACAACCTCTAAATCTCAGTTTGACTAAAAATTTATATAAAATCCGAACTATAGGTGTTTATTTCAACTAAATTTATTCAAATTTAGCTCCTCCATCAAAAAAACTCATCAAAATCCAAAAAAATCAAATTTAGTTTTAAACCTCCAAATCACAATTTGACTAAAAATTTATATAAAATCCGATCTATAGGTGTTTATTTCATCTAAATTTATTCAAATTTAGCTGCTCCATCAAAAAAACTCATCAAAATCCACAAAAATCGAATTTACTTTACAACCTTTAAATCTCAATTTGACTAAAAATTTATATAAAATCCGATCTATAGGTGTTTATTTCATCTAAATTTATTTAAATTTAGCTCCTCCATCAAAAAAACTCATCAAAATCCAAAAAAATCGAATTTAGTTTAAAACCTCTAAATCACAATTTGACTAAAAATTTATATAAAATCCGTACTATAGGTGTTTATTTCATCTAAATTTATTCAAATTTAGCTCCTGCATCAAAAAAACTCATCAAAATCCAAAAAAATCAAATTTAGTTTACAACCTCTAAATCACAATTTGACTAAAAATTTATATAAAATCCGATCTATAGGAGTTTATTTCATCTAAATTTATTCAAATTTAGCTCCTCCATCAAAAAAACTCATCAAAATCCAAAAAAATCAAATTTAGTTTACAACCTCTAAATCACAATTTGACTAAAAATTTATATAAAATCCGATCTATAGGTGTTTATTTCATCTAAATTTATTCAAATTTAGCTCCTCCATCAAAAAAACTCATCAAAATCCAAAAAAATCGAATTTAGTTTAAACCCCCTAAATCACAATTTGACTAAAAATTTATATAAAATCCGAACTATAGGTGTTTATTTCATCTAAATTTATTCAAATTTAGCTCCTGCATCAAAAAAACTCATCAAAATCCAAAAAAAATCAAATTTAGTTTTAAACCTCCAAATCACAATTTGACTAAAAATTTATATAAAATCCGATCTATAGGTGTTTATTTCATCTAAATTTATTCAAATTTAGCTCCTCCATCAAAAAAACTCATCAAAATCCAAAAAAATCGAATTTAGTTTAAACCCCCTAAATCACACTGTGACTAAAAATTTATATAAAATCCGAACTATAGGTGTTTATTTCATCTAAATTTATTCAAATTTAGCTCCTGCATCAAAAAAACTCATCAAAATCCAAAAAAATCAAATTTAGTTTACAACCTCTAAATCACAATTTGACTAAAAATTTATATAAAATCCGAAATATACGTGTTTATTTCATCTAAATTTATTCAAATTTAGCTCCTCCATCAAAAAAACTCATCAAAATCCATAAAAATCGAATTTAGTTCAAAACTTCTAATTCACAATTTGACTAAAAATTTATATAAAATCCGATCTATAGGTGTTTATTTCATCTAAATTTATTTAAATTTAGCTCCTCCATCAAAAAAACTCATCAAAATTCAAAAAAATCGAATTTAGTTTAAAACCTCTAAATCACAATTTGACTAAAAATTTATATAAAATCCGTACTATAGGTGTTTATTTCATCTAAATTTATTCAAATTTAGCTCCTGCATCAAAAAAACTCATCAAAATCCAAAAAAATCAAATTTAGTTTACAACCTCTAAATCACAATTTGACTAAAAATTTATATAAAATCCGAAATATACGTGTTTATTTCATCTAAATTTATTCAAATTTAGCTCCTTCATCAAAAAAACTCATCAAAATCCAAAAAAATCAAATTTAGTTTACAACCTATAAATCACAATTTGACTAAAAATTTATATAAAATCCGATCTATAGGTGTTTATTTCATCTAAATTTATTCAAATCTAGCTCCTCCATCAAAAAAACTCATCAAAATCCAAAAAAATCAAATTTAGTTTACAACCTCTAAATCACAATTTGACTAAAAATTTATATAAAATCCGATCTATAGGTGTTTATTTCATCTAAATTTATTCAAATTTAGCTCCTCCATCAAAAAAACTCATCAAAATCCAAAAAAATCGAATTTACTTTACAACCTTTAAATCTCAATTTGACTAAAAATTTATATAAAATCCGAACTATAGGTGTTTATTTCATCTAAATTTATTCAAATTTAGCTCCTCCATCAAAAAAACTCATCAAAATCCAAAAAAATCGAATTTTGTTTACAACCTCTAAATCTCAATTTGACTAAAAATTTATATAAAATCCGAACTATAGGTGTTTATTTCATCTAAATTTATTCAAATTTAGCTCCTCCATCAAAAAAACTCATCAAAATCCAAAAAAATCAAATTTAGTTTAAAACCTCCCAATCACAATTTGACTAAAAATTTATATAAAATTCGCACTATAGGTGTATATTTCATCTAAATTTATTCAAATTTAGCTCCTCCATCAAAAAACTCATCAAAATCCAAAAAAATAAAATTTAGTTTAAAACCTCCAAATCACAATTTGACTAAACATTTATATAAAATCCGAACTATAGGTGTTTATTTCATCTAAATTTATTCAAATTTAGCTCCTGCATCAAAAAAACTCATCAAAATCCAAAAAAATCAAATTTAGTTTAAAACCTCCAAATCACAATTTGACTAAAAATTTATATAAAATCCGATCTATAGGTGTTTATTTCATCTAAATTTGTTCAAATTTAGCTGCTCCATCAAAAAAACTCATCAAAATCCAAAAAAATCCAATTTAGTTTTAAACCTCCAAATCACAATTTGACTAAAAATTTATATAAAATCCGATCTATAGGTGTTTATTTCATCTAAATTTATTCAAATTTAGCTGCTCCATCAAAAAAACTCATCAAAATCCAAAAAAATCGAATTTACTTTACAACCTTTAAATCTCAATTTGACTAAAAATTTATATAAATTCCGAACTATAGGTGTTTATTTCATCTAAATTTATTCAAATTTAGCTCCTCCATCAAAAAAACTCATCAAAATCCAAAAAAATCGAATTTTGTTTACAACCTCTAAATCTCAATTTGACTAAAAATTTATATAAAATCCGAACTATAGGTGTTTATTTCATCTAAATTTATTCAAATTTAGCTCCTCCGTCAAAAAAAACTCATCAAAATCCAAAAAAATCGAATTTAGTTTAAAACCTCTAAATCACCTTTTTGACTAAAAATTTATATAAAATCCGAACTATATGTGTTTATTTCATTTAAATTTATTCAAATTTAGCTCCTCCATCAAAAAAACTCATCAAAATCCATAAAAATCGAATTTAGTTCAAAACTTCTAATTCACAATTTGACTAAAAATTTATATAAAATCCGATCTATAGGTGTTTATTTCATCTAAATTTATTTAAATTTAGCTCCTCCATCAAAAAAACTCATCAAAATTCAAAAAAATCGAATTTAGTTTAAAACCTCTAAATCACAATTTGACTAAAAATTTATATAAAATCCGTACTATAGGTGTTTATTTCATCTAAATTTATTCAAATTTAGCTCCTGCATCAAAAAAACTCATCAAAATCCAAAAAAATCAAATTTAGTTTACAACCTCTAAATCACAATTTGACTAAAAATTTATATAAAATCCGAAATATACGTGTTTATTTCATCTAAATTTATTCAAATTTAGCTCCTTCATCAAAAAAACTCATCAAAATCCAAAAAAATCAAATTTAGTTTACAACCTATAAATCACAATTTGACTAAAAATTTATATAAAATCCGATCTATAGGTGTTTATTTCATCTAAATTTATTCAAATCTAGCTCCTCCATCAAAAAAACTCATCAAAATTCAAAAAAATCGAATTTAGTTTAAAACCTCTAAATCTCAATTTGACTAAAAATTTATATAAAATCCGAACTATAGGTGTTTATTTCATCTAAATTTATTCAAATTTAGCTCCTCCATCAAAAAAACTCATCAAAATCCAAAAAAATCAAATTTAGTTTTAAACCTCCAAATCACAATTTGACTAAAAATTTATATAAAATCCGATCTATAGGTGTTTATTTCATCTAAATTTATTCAAATTTAGCTGCTCCATCAAAAAAACTCATCAAAATCCAAAAAAATCGAATTTACTTTACAACCTTTAAATCTCAATTTGACTAAAAATTTATATAAATTCCGAACTATAGGTGTTTATTTCATCTAAATTTATTCAAATTTAGCTCCTCCATCAAAAAAACTCATCAAAATCCAAAAAAATCGAATTTTGTTTACAACCTCTAAATCTCAATTTGACTAAAAATTTATATAAAATCCGAACTATAGGTGTTTATTTCATCTAAATTTATTCAAATTTAGCTCCTCCATCAAAAAAACTCATCAAAATCCAAAAAAATCGAATTTAGTTTAAACCCCCTAAATCACAATTTGACTAAAAATTTATATAAAATCCGAACTATAGGTGTTTATTTCATCTAAATTTATTCAAATTTAGCTCCTGCATCAAAAAAACTCATCAAAATCCAAAAAAATCAAATTTAGTTTACAACCTCTAAATCACAATTTGACTAAAAATTTATATAAAATCCGAAATATACGTGTTTATTTCATCTAAATTTATTCAAATTTAGCTCCTCCATCAAAAAAACTCATCAAAATCCAAAAAAAATCAAATTTAGTTTAAAACCTCCAAATCACAATTTGACTAAAAATTTATATAAAATCCGATCTATAGGTGTTTATTTCATCTAAATTTATTCAAATTTAGCTGCTCCATCAAAAAAACTCATCAAAATCCAAAAAAATCAAATTTAGTTTTAAACCTCCAAATCACAATTTGACTAAAAATTTATATAAAATCCGATCTATAGGTGTTTATTTCATCTAAATTTATTCAAATTTAGCTGCTCCATCAAAAAAACTCATCAAAATCCAAAAAAATCGAATTTACTTTACAACCTTTAAATCTCAATTTGACTAAAAATTTATATAAATTCCGAACTATAGGTGTTTATTTCATCTAAATTTATTCAAATTTAGCTCCTCCATCAAAAAAACTCATCAAAATCCAAAAAAATCGAATTTTGTTTACAACCTCTAAATCTCAATTTGACTAAAAATTTATATAAAATCCGAACTATAGGTGTTTATTTCATCTAAATTTA
The DNA here is from genome assembly GCA_929113495.1 of Andrena minutula. Lineage (NCBI taxonomy): Eukaryota > Metazoa > Arthropoda > Insecta > Hymenoptera > Andrenidae > Andrena > Andrena minutula. The sequence continues at coordinate 12,880,787 of OV815997.1, read as the reverse complement.
TTCAAATTTAGCTCCTCCATCAAAAAAAACTCATCAAAATCCAAAAAAATCGAATTTAGTTTAAAACCTCTAAATCACCTTTTTGACTAAAAATTTATATAAAATCCGAACTATATGTGTTTATTTAATTTAAATTTATTCAAATTTAGCTCCTCCATCAAAAAAACTCATCAAAATCCATAAAAATCGAATTTAGTTCAAAACTTCTAATTCACAATTTGACTAAAAATTTATATAAAATCCGATCTATAGGTGTTTATTTCATCTAAATTTATTTAAATTTAGCTCCTCCATCAAAAAAACTCATCAAAATCCAAAAAAATCGAATTTAGTTTAAAACCTCTAAATCACAATTTGACTAAAAATTTATATAAAATCCGTACTATAGGTGTTTATTTCATCTAAATTTATTCAAATTTAGCTCCTGCATCAAAAAATCTCATCAAAATCCAAAAAAATCAAATTTAGTTTACAATCTCTAAATCACAATTTGACTAAAAATTTATATAAAATCCGATCTATAGGTGTTTATTTCATCTAAATTTATTCAAATTCAGCTCCTCCATCAAAAAAACTCATCAAAATCCAAAAAAATCAAATTTAGTTTACAACCTCTAAATCACAATTTGACTAAAAATTTATATAAAATCCGAAATATACGTGTTTATTTCATCTAAATTTATTCAAATTTAGCTCCTTCATCAAAAAAACTCATCAAAATCCAAAAAAATCGAATTTACTTTACAACCTTTAAATCTCAATTTGACTAAAAATTTATATAAAATCCGAACTATAGGTGTTTATTTCATCTAAATTTATTCAAATTTAGCTCCTCCATCAAAAAAACTCATCAAAATCCAAAAAAATCGAATTTTGTTTACAACCTCTAAATCTCAATTTGACTAAAAATTTATATAAAATCCGAACTATATGTGTTTATTTCATCTAAATTTATTCAAATTTAGCTCCTCCATCAAAAAAAACTCATCAAAATCCAAAAAAATCGAATTTAGTTTAAAACCTCTAAATCACAATTTGACTAAAAATTTATATAAAATCCGTACTATAGGTGTTTATTTCATCTAAATTTATTCAAATTTAGCTCCTGCATCAAAAAAACTCATCAAAATCCAAAAAAATCAAATTTAGTTTACAACCTCTAAATCACAATTTGACTAAAAATTTATATAAAATCCGATCTATAGGTGTTTATTTCATCTAAATTTATTCAAATTCAGCTCCTCCATCAAAAAAACTCATCAAAATCCAAAAAAATCAAATTTAGTTTAAAACCTCCCAATCACAATTTGACTAAAAATTTATATAAAATTCGCACTATAGGTGTTTATTTCATCTAAATTTATTCAAATTTAGCTCCTCCATCAAAAAACTCATCAAAATCCAAAAAAATCGAATTTAGTTTAAAACCTCTAAATCACCTTTTTGACTAAAAATTTATATAAAATCCGAACTATATGTGTTTATTTCATTTAAATTTATTCAAATTTAGCTCCTCCATCAAAAAAACTCATCAAAATCCATAAAAATCGAATTTAGTTCAAAACTTCTAATTCACAATTTGACTAAAAATTTATATAAAATCCGATCTATAGGTGTTTATTTCATCTAAATTTATTTAAATTTAGCTCCTCCATCAAAAAAACTCATCAAAATCCAAAAAAATCGAATTTAGTTTAAAACCTCTAAATCACAATTTGACTAAAAATTTATATAAAATCCGTACTATAGGTGTTTATTTCATCTAAATTTATTCAAATTTAGCTCCTGCATCAAAAAAACTCATCAAAATCCAAAAAAATCAAATTTAGTTTACAATCTCTAAATCACAATTTGACTAAAAATTTATATAAAATCCGATCTATAGGTGTTTATTTCATCTAAATTTATTCAAATTCAGCTCCTCCATCAAAAAAACTCATCAAAATCCAAAAAAATCAAATTTAGTTTACAACCTCTAAATCACAATTTGACTAAAAATTTATATAAAATCCGAACTATAGGTGTTTATTTCATCTAAATTTATTCAAATTTAGCTCCTCCGTCAAAAAAAACTCATCAAAATCCAAAAAAATCGAATTTAGTTTAAAACCTCTAAATCACCTTTTTGACTAAAAATTTATATAAAATCCGAACTATATGTGTTTATTTCATTTAAATTTATTCAAATTTAACTCCTCCATCAAAAAAACTCATCAAAATCCATAAAAATCGAATTTAGTTCAAAACTTCTAATTCACAATTTGACTAAAAATTTATATAAAATCCGATCTATAGGTGTTTATTTCATCTAAATTTATTTAAATTTAGCTCCTCCATCAAAAAAACTCATCAAAATCCAAAAAAATCGAATTTAGTTTAAAACCTCTAAATCACAATTTGACTAAAAATTTATATAAAATCCGTACTATAGGTGTTTATTTCATCTAAATTTATTCAAATTTAGCTCCTGCATCAAAAAAACTCATCAAAATCCAAAAAAATCAAATTTAGTTTACAATCTCTAAATCACAATTTGACTAAAAATTTATATAAAATCCGATCTATAGGTGTTTATTTCATCTAAATTTATTCAAATTCAGCTCCTCCATCAAAAAAACTCATCAAAATCCAAAAAAATCAAATTTAGTTTACAACCTCTAAATCACAATTTGACTAAAAATTTATATAAAATCCGAAATATACGTGTTTATTTCATCTAAATTTATTTAAATTTAGCTCCTCCATCAAAAAAACTCATCAAAATTCAAAAAAATCGAATTTAGTTTAAAACCTCTAAATCTCAATTTGACTAAAAATTTATATAAAATCCGAACTATAAGTGTTTATTTCATCTAAATTTATTCAAATTTAGCTCCTCCATCAAAAAAACTCATCAAAATCCAAAAAAATCAAATTTAGTTTTAAACCTCCAAATCACAATTTGACTAAAAATTTATATAAAATCCGATCTATAGGTGTTTATTTCATCTAAATTTATTCAAATTCAGCTCCTCCATCAAAAAAACTCATCAAAATCCAAAAAAATCAAATTTAGTTTACAACCTCTAAATCTCAATTTGACTAAAAATTTATATAAATTCCGAAATATACGTGTTTATTTCATCTAAATTTATTCAAATTTAGCTCCTTCATCAAAAAAACTCATCAAAATCCAAAAAAATCGAATTTACTTTACAACCTTTAAATCTCAATTTGACTAAAAATTTATATAAAATCCGAACTATAGGTGTTTATTTCATCTAAATTTATTCAAATTTAGCTCCTCCATCAAAAAAACTCATCAAAATCCAAAAAAATCGAATTTTGTTTACAACCTCTAAATCTCAATTTGACTAAAAATTTATATAAAATCCGAACTATATGTGTTTATTTCATCTAAATTTATTCAAATTTAGCTCCTCCATCAAAAAAAACTCATCAAAATCCAAAAAAATCGAATTTAGTTTAAAACCTCTAAATCACAATTTGACTAAAAATTTATATAAAATCCGTACTATAGGTGTTTATTTCATCTAAATTTATTCAAATTTAGCTCCTGCATCAAAAAAACTCATCAAAATCCAAAAAAATCAAATTTAGTTTACAACCTCTAAATCACAATTTGACTAAAAATTTATATAAAATCCGATCTATAGGTGTTTATTTCATCTAAATTTATTCAAATTCAGCTCCTCCATCAAAAAAACTCATCAAAATCCAAAAAAATCAAATTTAGTTTAAAACCTCCCAATCACAATTTGACTAAAAATTTATATAAAATTCGCACTATAGGTGTTTATTTCATCTAAATTTATTCAAATTTAGCTCCTCCATCAAAAAACTCATCAAAATCCAAAAAAATCGAATTTAGTTTAAAACCTCTAAATCACCTTTTTGACTAAAAATTTATATAAAATCCGAACTATATGTGTTTATTTCATTTAAATTTATTCAAATTTAGCTCCTCCATCAAAAAAACTCATCAAAATCCATAAAAATCGAATTTAGTTCAAAACTTCTAATTCACAATTTGACTAAAAATTTATATAAAATCCGATCTATAGGTGTTTATTTCATCTAAATTTATTTAAATTTAGCTCCTCCATCAAAAAAACTCATCAAAATCCAAAAAAATCGAATTTAGTTTAAAACCTCTAAATCACAATTTGACTAAAAATTTATATAAAATCCGTACTATAGGTGTTTATTTCATCTAAATTTATTCAAATTTAGCTCCTGCATCAAAAAAACTCATCAAAATCCAAAAAAATCAAATTTAGTTTACAATCTCTAAATCACAATTTGACTAAAAATTTATATAAAATCCGATCTATAGGTGTTTATTTCATCTAAATTTATTCAAATTCAGCTCCTCCATCAAAAAAACTCATCAAAATCCAAAAAAATCAAATTTAGTTTACAACCTCTAAATCACAATTTGACTAAAAATTTATATAAAATCCGAACTATAGGTGTTTATTTCATCTAAATTTATTCAAATTTAGCTCCTCCGTCAAAAAAAACTCATCAAAATCCAAAAAAATCGAATTTAGTTTAAAACCTCTAAATCACCTTTTTGACTAAAAATTTATATAAAATCCGAACTATATGTGTTTATTTCATTTAAATTTATTCAAATTTAACTCCTCCATCAAAAAAACTCATCAAAATCCATAAAAATCGAATTTAGTTCAAAACTTCTAATTCACAATTTGACTAAAAATTTATATAAAATCCGATCTATAGGTGTTTATTTCATCTAAATTTATTTAAATTTAGCTCCTCCATCAAAAAAACTCATCAAAATCCAAAAAAATCGAATTTAGTTTAAAACCTCTAAATCACAATTTGACTAAAAATTTATATAAAATCCGTACTATAGGTGTTTATTTCATCTAAATTTATTCAAATTTAGCTCCTGCATCAAAAAAACTCATCAAAATCCAAAAAAATCAAATTTAGTTTACAATCTCTAAATCACAATTTGACTAAAAATTTATATAAAATCCGATCTATAGGTGTTTATTTCATCTAAATTTATTCAAATTCAGCTCCTCCATCAAAAAAACTCATCAAAATCCAAAAATATCAAATTTAGTTTACAACCTCTAAATCACAATTTGACTAAAAATTTATATAAAATCCGAAATATACGTGTTTATTTCATCTAAATTTATTTAAATTTAGCTCCTCCATCAAAAAAACTCATCAAAATTCAAAAAAATCGAATTTAGTTTAAAACCTCTAAATCTCAATTTGACTAAAAATTTATATAAAATCCGAACTATAAGTGTTTATTTCATCTAAATTTATTCAAATTTAGCTCCTCCATCAAAAAAACTCATCAAAATCCAAAAAAATCAAATTTAGTTTTAAACCTCCAAATCACAATTTGACTAAAAATTTATATAAAATCCGATCTATAGGTGTTTATTTCATCTAAATTTATTCAAATTTAGCTGCTCCATCAAAAAAATTCATCAAAATCCAAAAAAATCGAATTTACTTTACAACCTTTAAATCTCAATTTGACTAAAAATTTATATAAATTCCGAACTATAGGTGTTTATTTCATCTAAATTTATTCAAATTTAGCTCCTCCATCAAAAAAACTCATCAAAATCCATAAAAATCGAATTTAGTTCAAAACTTCTAATTCACAATTTGACTAAAAATTTATATAAAATCCGATCTATAGGTGTTTATTTCATCTAAATTTATTTAAATTTAGCTCCTCCATCAAAAAAACTCATCAAAATCCAAAAAAATCGAATTTTGTTTACAACCTCTAAATCTCAATTTGACTAAAAATTTATATAAAATCCGAACTATATGTGTTTATTTCATCTAAATTTATTCAAATTCAGCTCCTCCATCAAAAAAACTCATCAAAATCCAAAAAAATCAAATTTAGTTTACAACCTCTAAATCACAATTTGACTAAAAATTTATATAAAATCCGAAATATACGTGTTTATTTCATCTAAATTTATTCAAATTTAGCTCCTTCATCAAAAAAACTCATCAAAATCCAAAAAAATCGAATTTACTTTACAACCTTTAAATCTCAATTTGACTAAAAATTTATATAAAATCCGAACTATAGGTGTTTATTTCATCTAAATTTATTCAAATTTAGCTCCTGCATCAAAAAAACTCATCAAAATCCAAAAAAATCAAATTTAGTTTACAATCTCTAAATCACAATTTGACTAAAAATTTATATAAAATCCGATCTATAGGTGTTTATTTCATCTAAATTTATTCAAATTCAGCTCCTCCATCAAAAAAACTCATCAAAATCCAAAAAAATCAAATTTAGTTTACAACCTCTAAATCACAATTTGACTAAAAATTTATATAAAATCCGAAATATACGTGTTTATTTCATCTAAATTTATTCAAATTTAGCTCCTTCATCAAAAAAACTCATCAAAATCCAAAAAAATCGAATTTACTTTACAACCTTTAAATCTCAATTTGACTAAAAATTTATATAAAATCCGAACTATAGGTGTTTATTTCATCTAAATTTATTCAAATTTAGCTCCTCCATCAAAAAAACTCATCAAAATCCAAAAAAATCGAATTTTGTTTACAACCTCTAAATCTCAATTTGACTAAAAATTTATATAAAATCCGAACTATAGGTGTTTATTTCATCTAAATTTATTCAAATTTAGCTCCTCCATCAAAAAAAACTCATCAAAATCCAAAAAAATCGAATTTAGTTTAAAACCTCTAAATCACAATTTGACTAAAAATTTATATAAAATCCGTACTATAGGTGTTTATTTCATCTAAATTTATTCAAATTTAGCTCCTGCATCAAAAAAACTCATCAAAATCCAAAAAAATCAAATTTAGTTTAAAACCTCCAAATCACAATTTGACTAAAAATTTATATAAAATCCGAACTATATGTGTTTATTTCATCTAAATTTATTCAAATTTAACTCCTTCATCAAAAAAACTCATCAAAATCCAAAAAAATCAAATTTAGTTTAAAACCTCCAAATCACAATTTGACTAAAAATTTATATAAAATCCGATCTATAGGTGTTTATTTCATCTAAATTTATTCAAATTTAGCTGCTCCATCAAAAAAACTCATCAAAATCCAAAAAAATCAAATTTAGTTTTAAACCTCCAAATCACAATTTGACTAAAAATTTATATAAAATCCGATCTATAGGTGTTTATTTCATCTAAATTTATTCAAATTTAGCTGCTCCATCAAAAAAACTCATCAAAATCCAAAAAAATCGAATTTACTTTACAACCTTTAAATCTCAATTTGACTAAAAATTTATATAAATTCCGAACTATAGGTGTTTATTTCATCTAAATTTATTCAAATTTAGCTCCTCCATCAAAAAAACTCATCAAAATCCAAAAAAATCGAATTTTGTTTACAACCTCTAAATCTCAATTTGACTAAAAATTTATATAAAATCCGAACTATAGGTGTTTATTTCATCTAAATTTATTCAAATTTAGCTCCTCCATCAAAAAAAACTCATCAAAATCCAAAAAAATCGAATTTAGTTTAAAACCTCTAAATCACCTTTTTGACTAAAAATTTATATAAAATCCGAACTATATGTGTTTATTTCATTTAAATTTATTCAAATTTAGCTCCTCCATCAAAAAAACTCATCAAAATCCATAAAAATCGAATTTAGTTCAAAACTTCTAATTCACAATTTGACTAAAAATTTATATAAAATCCGATCTATAGGTGTTTATTTCATCTAAATTTATTTAAATTTAGCTCCTCCATCAAAAAAACTCATCAAAATCCAAAAAAATCGAATTTAGTTTAAAACCTCTAAATCACAATTTGACTAAAAATTTATATAAAATCCGTACTATAGGTGTTTATTTCATCTAAATTTATTCAAATTTAGCTCCTGCATCAAAAAATCTCATCAAAATCCAAAAAAATCAAATTTAGTTTACAATCTCTAAATCACAATTTGACTAAAAATTTATATAAAATCCGATCTATAGGTGTTTATTTCATCTAAATTTATTCAAATTCAGCTCCTCCATCAAAAAAACTCATCAAAATCCAAAAAAATCAAATTTAGTTTACAACCTCTAAATCACAATTTGACTAAAAATTTATATAAAATCCGAAATATACGTGTTTATTTCATCTAAATTTATTCAAATTTAGCTCCTTCATCAAAAAAACTCATCAAAATCCAAAAAAATCGAATTTACTTTACAACCTTTAAATCTCAATTTGACTAAAAATTTATATAAAATCCGAACTATAGGTGTTTATTTCATCTAAATTTATTCAAATTTAGCTCCTCCATCAAAAAAACTCATCAAAATCCAAAAAAATCGAATTTTGTTTACAACCTCTAAATCTCAATTTGACTAAAAATTTATATAAAATCCGAACTATATGTGTTTATTTCATCTAAATTTATTCAAATTTAGCTCCTCCATCAAAAAAAACTCATCAAAATCCAAAAAAATCGAATTTAGTTTAAAACCTCTAAATCACAATTTGACTAAAAATTTATATAAAATCCGTACTATAGGTGTTTATTTCATCTAAATTTATTCAAATTTAGCTCCTGCATCAAAAAAACTCATCAAAATCCAAAAAAATCAAATTTAGTTTACAACCTCTAAATCACAATTTGACTAAAAATTTATATAAAATCCGATCTATAGGTGTTTATTTCATCTAAATTTATTCAAATTCAGCTCCTCCATCAAAAAAACTCATCAAAATCCAAAAAAATCAAATTTAGTTTAAAACCTCCCAATCACAATTTGACTAAAAATTTATATAAAATTCGCACTATAGGTGTTTATTTCATCTAAATTTATTCAAATTTAGCTCCTCCATCAAAAAACTCATCAAAATCCAAAAAAATCGAATTTAGTTTAAAACCTCTAAATCACCTTTTTGACTAAAAATTTATATAAAATCCGAACTATATGTGTTTATTTCATTTAAATTTATTCAAATTTAGCTCCTCCATCAAAAAAACTCATCAAAATCCATAAAAATCGAATTTAGTTCAAAACTTCTAATTCACAATTTGACTAAAAATTTATATAAAATCCGATCTATAGGTGTTTATTTCATCTAAATTTATTTAAATTTAGCTCCTCCATCAAAAAAACTCATCAAAATCCAAAAAAATCGAATTTAGTTTAAAACCTCTAAATCACAATTTGACTAAAAATTTATATAAAATCCGTACTATAGGTGTTTATTTCATCTAAATTTATTCAAATTTAGCTCCTGCATCAAAAAAACTCATCAAAATCCAAAAAAATCAAATTTAGTTTACAATCTCTAAATCACAATTTGACTAAAAATTTATATAAAATCCGATCTATAGGTGTTTATTTCATCTAAATTTATTCAAATTCAGCTCCTCCATCAAAAAAACTCATCAAAATCCAAAAAAATCAAATTTAGTTTACAACCTCTAAATCACAATTTGACTAAAAATTTATATAAAATCCGAACTATAGGTGTTTATTTCATCTAAATTTATTCAAATTTAGCTCCTCCGTCAAAAAAAACTCATCAAAATCCAAAAAAATCGAATTTAGTTTAAAACCTCTAAATCACCTTTTTGACTAAAAATTTATATAAAATCCGAACTATATGTGTTTATTTCATTTAAATTTATTCAAATTTAGCTCCTCCATCAAAAAAACTCATCAAAATCCATAAAAATCGAATTTAGTTCAAAACTTCTAATTCACAATTTGACTAAAAATTTATATAAAATCCGATCTATAGGTGTTTATTTCATCTAAATTTATTTAAATTTAGCTCCTCCATCAAAAAAACTCATCAAAATCCAAAAAAATCGAATTTAGTTTAAAACCTCTAAATCACAATTTGACTAAAAATTTATATAAAATCCGTACTATAGGTGTTTATTTCATCTAAATTTATTCAAATTTAGCTCCTGCATCAAAAAAACTCATCAAAATCCAAAAAAATCCAATTTAGTTTACAATCTCTAAATCACAATTTGACTAAAAATTTATATAAAATCCGATCTATAGGTGTTTATTTCATCTAAATTTATTCAAATTCAGCTCCTCCATCAAAAAAACTCATCAAAATCCAAAAAAATCAAATGTAGTTTACAACCTCTAAATCACAATTTGACTAAAAATTTATATAAAATCCGAAATATACGTGTTTATTTCATCTAAATTTATTTAAATTTAGCTCCTCCATCAAAAAAACTCATCAAAATTCGAAAAAATCGAATTTAGTTTAAAACCTCTAAATCTCAATTTGACTAAAAATTTATATAAAATCCGAACTATAGGTGTTTATTTCATCTAAATTTATTCAAATTTAGCTCCTCCATCAAAAAAACTCATCAAAATCCAAAAAAATCAAATTTAGTTTTAAACCTCCAAATCACAATTTGACTAAAAATTTATATAAAATCCGATCTATAGGTGTTTATTTCATCTAAATTTATTCAAATTTAGCTGCTCCATCAAAAAAATTCATCAAAATCCAAAAAAATCGAATTTACTTTACAACCTTTAAATCTCAATTTGACTAAAAATTTATATAAATTCCGAACTATAGGTGTTTATTTCATCTAAATTTATTCAAATTTAGCTCCTCCATCAAAAAAACTCATCAAAATCCATAAAAATCGAATTTAGTTCATAACTTCTAATTCACAATTTGACTAAAAATTTATATAAAATCCGATCTATAGGTGTTTATTTCATCTAAATTTATTTAAATTTAGCTCCTCCATCAAAAAAACTCATCAAAATTCAAAAAAATCGAATTTAGTTTAAAACCTCTAAATCACAATTTGACTAAAAATTTATATAAAATCCGTACTATAGGTGTTTATTTCATCTAAATTTATTCAAATTTAGCTCCTGCATCAAAAAAACTCATCAAAATCCAAAAAAATCGAATTTACTTTACAACCTTTAAATCTCAATTTGACTAAAAATTTATATAAAATCCGAACTATAGGTGTTTATTTCATCTAAATTTATTCAAATTTAGCTCCTCCATCAAAAAAACTCATCAAAATCCAAAAAAATCGAATTTTGTTTACAACCTCTAAATCTCAATTTGACTAAAAATTTATATAAAATCCGAACTATAGGTGTTTATTTCATCTAAATTTATTCAAATTTAGCTCCTCCATCAAAAAAACTCATCAAAATCCAAAAAAATCAAATTTAGTTTAAAACCTCCAAATCACAATTTGACTAAAAATTTATATAAAATTCGCACTATAGGTGTTTATTTCATCTAAATTTATTCAAATTTAGCTCCTCCATCAAAAAACTCATCAAAATCCAAAAAAATAAAATTTAGTTTAAAACCTCCAAATCACAATTTGACTAAACATTTATATAAAATCCGAACTATAGGTGTTTATTTCATCTAAATTTATTCAAATTTAGCTCCTGCATCAAAAAAACTCATCAAAATCCAAAAAAATCAAATTTAGTTTACAACCTCTAAATCACAATTTGACTAAAAATTTATATAAAATCCGAACTATATGTGTTTATTTCATCTAAATTTATTCAAATTTAACTCCTTCATCAAAAAAACTCATCAAAATCCAAAAAAATCAAATTTAGTTTAAAACCTCCAAATCACAATTTGACTAAAAATTTATATAAAATCCGATCTATAGGTGTTTATTTCATCTAAATTTATTCAAATTTAGCTGCTCCATAAAAAAAACTCATCAAAATCCAAAAAAATCAAATTTAGTTTTAAACCTCCAAATCACAATTTGACTAAAAATTTATATAAAATCCGATCTATAGGTGTTTATTTCATCTAAATTTATTCAAATTTAGCTGCTCCATCAAAAAAACTCATCAAAATCCAAAAATATCGAATTTACTTTACAACCTTTAAATCTCAATTTGACTAAAAATTTATATAAATTCCGAACTATAGGTGTTTATTTCATCTAAATTTATTCAAATTTAGCTCCTCCATCAAAAAAACTCATCAAAATCCAAAAAAATCGAATTTTGTTTACAACCTCTAAATCTCAATTTGACTAAAAATTTATATAAAATCCGAACTATAGGTGTTTATTTCATCTAAATTTATTCAAATTTAGCTCCTCCATAAAAAAAAACTCATCAAAATCCAAAAAAATCGAATTTAGTTTAAAACCTCTAAATCACCTTTTTGACTAAAAATTTATATAAAATCCGAACTATATGTGTTTATTTCATTTAAATTTATTCAAATTTAGCTCCTCCATCAAAAAAACTCATCAAAATCCATAAAAATCGAATTTAGTTCAAAACTTCTAATTCACAATTTGACTAAAAATTTATATAAAATCCGATCTATAGGTGTTTATTTCATCTAAATTTATTTAAATTTAGCTCCTCCATCAAAAAAACTCATCAAAATCCAAAAAAATCGAATTTAGTTTAAAACCTCTAAATCACAATTTGACTAAAAATTTATATAAAATCCGTACTATAGGTGTTTATTTCATCTAAATTTATTCAAATTTAGCTCCTGCATCAAAAAAACTCATCAAAATCCAAAAAAATCAAATTTAGTTTACAATCTCTAAATCACAATTTGACTAAAAATTTATATAAAATCCGATCTATAGGTGTTTATTTCATCTAAATTTATTCAAATTCAGCTCCTCCATCAAAAAAACTCATCAAAATCCAAAAAAATCAAATGTAGTTTACAACCTCTAAATCACAATTTGACTAAAAATTTATATAAAATCCGAAATATACGTGTTTATTTCATCTAAATTTATTTAAATTTAGCTCCTCCATCAAAAAAACTCATCAAAATTCAAAAAAATCGAATTTAGTTTAAAACCTCTAAATCTCAATTTGACTAAAAATTTATATAAAATCCGAACTATAGGTGTTTATTTCATCTAAATTTATTCAAATTTAGCTCCTCCATCAAAAAAACTCATCAAAATCCAAAAAAATCAAATTTAGTTTTAAACCTCCAAATCACAATTTGACTAAAAATTTATATAAAATCCGATCTATAGGTGTTTATTTCATCTAAATTTATTCAAATTTAGCTGCTCCATCAAAAAAATTCATCAAAATCCAAAAAAATCGAATTTACTTTACAACCTTTAAATCTCAATTTGACTAAAAATTTATATAAATTCCGAACTATAGGTGTTTATTTCATCTAAATTTATTCAAATTTAGCTCCTCCATCAAAAAAACTCATCAAAATCCATAAAAATCGAATTTAGTTCATAACTTCTAATTCACAATTTGACTAAAAATTTATATAAAATCCGATCTATAGGTGTTTATTTCATCTAAATTTATTTAAATTTAGCTCCTCCATCAAAAAAACTCATCAAAATTCAAAAAAATCGAATTTAGTTTAAAACCTCTAAATCACAATTTGACTAAAAATTTATATAAAATCCGTACTATAGGTGTTTATTTCATCTAAATTTATTCAAATTTAGCTCCTGCATCAAAAAAACTCATCAAAGTCCAAAAAAATCAAATTTAGTTTACAACCTCTAAATCACAATTTGACTAAAAATTTATATAAAATCCGATCTATAGGCGTTTATTTCATCTAAATTTATTCAAATTTAGCTCCTCCATCAAAAAAACTCATCAAAATCCAAAAAAATCGAATTTACTTTACAACCTTTAAATCTCAATTTGACTAAAAATTTATATAAAATCCGAACTATAGGTGTTTATTTCATCTAAATTTATTCAAATTTAGCTCCTCCATCAAAAAAACTCATCAAAATCCAAAAAAATCGAATTTTGTTTACAACCTCTAAATCTCAATTTGACTAAAAATTTATATAAAATCCGAACTATAGGTGTTTATTTCATCTAAATTTATTCAAATTTAGCTCCTCCATCAAAAAAACTCATCAAAATCCAAAAAAATCAAATTTAGTTTAAAACCTCCAAATCACAATTTGACTAAAAATTTATATAAAATTCGCACTATAGGTGTTTATTTCATCTAAATTTATTCAAATTTAGCTCCTCCATCAAAAAACTCATCAAAATCCAAAAAAATAAAATTTAGTTTAAAACCTCCAAATCACAATTTGACTAAACATTTATATAAAATCCGAACTATAGGTGTTTATTTCATCTAAATTTATTCAAATTTAGCTCCTGCATCAAAAAAACTCATCAAAATCCAAAAAAATCAAATTTAGTTTACAACCTCTAAATCACAATTTGACTAAATATTTATATAAAATCCGAACTATATGTGTTTATTTCATCTAAATTTATTCAAATTTAACTCCTTCATCAAAAAAACTCATCAAAATCCAAAAAAATCAAATTTAGTTTAAAACCTCCAAATCACAATTTGACTAAAAATTTATATAAAATCCGATCTATAGGTGTTTATTTCATCTAAATTTATTCAAATTTAGCTGCTCCATCAAAAAAACTCATCAAAATCCAAAAAAATCAAATTTAGTTTTAAACCTCCAAATCACAATTTGACTAAAAATTTATATAAAATCCGATCTATAGGTGTTTATTTCATCTAAATTTATTCAAATTTAGCTGCTCCATCAAAAAAACTCATCAAAATCCAAAAATATCGAATTTACTTTACAACCTTTAAATCTCAATTTGACTAAAAATTTATATAAATTCCGAACTATAGGTGTTTATTTCATCTAAATTTATTCAAATTTAGCTCCTCCATCAAAAAAACTCATCAAAATCCAAAAAAATCGAATTTTGTTTACAACCTCTAAATCTCAATTTGACTAAAAATTTATATAAAATCCGAACTATAGGTGTTTATTTCATCTAAATTTATTCAAATTTAGCTCCTCCATAAAAAAAAACTCATCAAAATCCAAAAAAATCGAATTTAGTTTAAAACCTCTAAATCACCTTTTTGACTAAAAATTTATATAAAATCCGAACTATATGTGTTTATTTCATTTAAATTTATTCAAATTTAGCTCCTCCATCAAAAAAACTCATCAAAATCCATAAAAATCGAATTTAGTTCAAAACTTCTAATTCACAATTTGACTAAAAATTTATATAAAATCCGATCTATAGGTGTTTATTTCATCTAAATTTATTTAAATTTAGCTCCTCCATCAAAAAAACTCATCAAAATCCAAAAAAATCGAATTTAGTTTAAAACCTCTAAATCACAATTTGACTAAAAATTTATATAAAATCCGTACTATAGGTGTTTATTTCATCTAAATTTATTCAAATTTAGCTCCTGCATCAAAAAAACTCATCAAAATCCAAAAAAATCAAATTTAGTTTACAATCTCTAAATCACAATTTGACTAAAAATTTATATAAAATCCGATCTATAGGTGTTTATTTCATCTAAATTTATTCAAATTCAGCTCCTCCATCAAAAAAACTCATCAAAATCCAAAAAAATCAAATTTAGTTTACAACCTCTAAATCACAATTTGACTAAAAATTTATATAAAATCCGAAATATACGTGTTTATTTCATCTAAATTTATTCAAATTTAGCTCCTTCATCAAAAAAACTCATCAAAATCCAAAAAAATCGAATTTACTTTACAACCTTTAAATCTCAATTTGACTAAAAATTTATATAAAATCCGAACTATAGGTGTTTATTTCATCTAAATTTATTCAAATTTAGCTCCTCCATCAAAAAAACTCATCAAAATCCAAAAGAATCGAATTTTGTTTACAACCTCTAAATCTCAATTTGACTAAAAATTTATATAAAATCCGAACTATAGGTGTTTATTTCATCTAAATTTATTCAAATTTAGCTCCTCCATCAAAAAAAACTCATCAAAATCCAAAAAAATCGAATTTAGTTTAAAACCTCTAAATCACAATTTGACTAAAAATTTATATAAAATCCGTACTATAGGTGTTTATTTCATCTAAATTTATTCAAATTTAGCTCCTGCATAAAAAAAACTCATCAAAATCCAAAAAAATCAAATTTAGTTTAAAACCTCCAAATCACAATTTGACTAAAAATTTATATAAAATCCGAACTATATGTGTTTATTTCATCTAAATTTATTCAAATTTAACTCCTTCATCAAAAAAACTCATCAAAATCCAAAAAAATCAAATTTAGTTTAAAACCTCCAAATCACAATTTGACTAAAAATTTATATAAAATCCGATCTATAGGTGTTTATTTCATCTAAATTTATTCAAATTTAGCTGCTCCATCAAAAAAACTCATCAAAATCCAAAAAAATCAAATTTAGTTTTAAACCTCCAAATCACAATTTGACTAAAAATTTATATAAAATCCGATCTATAGGTGTTTATTTCATCTAAATTTATTCAAATTTAGCTGCTCCATCAAAAAAACTCATCAAAATCCAAAAAAATCGAATTTACTTTACAACCTTTAAATCTCAATTTGACTAAAAATTTATATAAATCCCGAACTATAGGTGTTTATTTCATCTAAATTTATTCAAATTTAGCTCCTCCATCAAAAAAACTCATCAAAATCCAAAAAAATCGAATTTTGTTTACAACCTCAAAATCTCAATTTGACTAAAAATTTATATAAAATCCGAACTATAGGTGTTTATTTCATCTAAATTTATTCAAATTTAGCTCCTCCATCAAAAAAAACTCATCAAAATCCAAAAAAATCGAATTTAGTTTAAAACCTCTAAATCACCTTTTTGACTAAAAATTTATATAAAATCCGAACTATATGTGTTTATTTCATTTAAATTTATTCAAATTTAGCTCCTCCATCAAAAAAACTCATCAAAATCCATAAAAATCGAATTTAGTTCAAAACTTCTAATTCACAATTTGACTAAAAATTTATATAAAATCCGATCTATAGGTGTTTATTTCATCTAAATTTATTTAAATTTAGCTCCTCCATCAAAAAAACTCATCAAAATCCAAAAAAATCGAATTTAGTTTAAAACCTCTAAATCACAATTTGACTAAAAATTTATATAAAATCCGTACTATAGGTGTTTATTTCATCTAAATTTATTCAAATTTAGCTCCTGCATCAAAAAATCTCATCAAAATCCAAAAAAATCAAATTTAGTTTACAATCTCTAAATCACAATTTGACTAAAAATGTATATAAAATCCGATCTATAGGTGTTTATTTCATCTAAATTTATTCAAATTCAGCTCCTCCATCAAAAAAACTCATCAAAATCCAAAAAAATCAAATTTAGTTTACAACCTCTAAATCACAATTTGACTAAAAATTTATATAAAATCCGAAATATACGTGTTTATTTCATCTAAATTTATTCAAATTTAGCTCCTACATCAAAAAAACTCATCAAAATCCAAAAAAATCGAATTTACTTTACAACCTTTAAATCTCAATTTGACTAAAAATTTATATAAAATCCGAACTATAGGTGTTTATTTCATCTAAATTTATTCAAATTTAGCTCCTCCATCAAAAAAACTCATCAAAATCCAAAAAAATCGAATTTTGTTTACAACCTCTAAATCTCAATTTGACTAAAAATTTATATAAAATCCGAACTATATGTGTTTATTTCATCTAAATTTATTCAAATTTAGCTCCTCCATCAAAAAAAACTCATCAAAATCCAAAAAAATCGAATTTAGTTTAAAACCTCTAAATCACAATTTGACTAAAAATTTATATAAAATCCGTACTATAGGTGTTTATTTCATCTAAATTTATTCAAATTTAGCTCCTGCATCAAAAAAACTCATCAAAATCCAAAAAAATCAAATTTAGTTTACAACCTCTAAATCACAATTTGACTAAAAATTTATATAAAATCCGATCTATAGGTGTTTATTTCATCTAAATTTATTCAAATTCAGCTCCTCCATCAAAAAAACTCATCAAAATCCAAAAAAATCAAATTTAGTTTAAAACCTCCCAATCACAATTTGACTAAAAATTTATATAAAATTCGCACTATAGGTGTTTATTTCATCTAAATTTATTCAAATTTAGCTCCTCCATCAAAAAACTCATCAAAATCCAAAAAAATCGAATTTAGTTTAAAACCTCTAAATCACCTTTTTGACTAAAAATTTATATAAAATCCGAACTATATGTGTTTATTTCATTTAAATTTATTCAAATTTAGCTCCTCCATCAAAAAAACTCATCAAAATCCATAAAAATCGAATTTAGTTCAAAACTTCTAATTCACAATTTGACTAAAAATTTATATAAAATCCGATCTATAGGTGTTTATTTCATCTAAATTTATTTAAATTTAGCTCCTCCATCAAAAAAACTCATCAAAATCCAAAAAAATCGAATTTAGTTTAAAACCTCTAAATCACAATTTGACTAAAAATTTATATAAAATCCGTACTATAGGTGTTTATTTCATCTAAATTTATTCAAATTTAGCTCCTGCATCAAAAAAACTCATCAAAATCCAAAAAAATCAAATTTAGTTTACAATCTCTAAATCACAATTTGACTAAAAATTTATATAAAATCCGATCTATAGGTGTTTATTTCATCTAAATTTATTCAAATTCAGCTCCTCCATCAAAAAAACTCATCAAAATCCAAAAAAAATCAAATTTAGTTTACAACCTCTAAATCACAATTTGACTAAAAATTTATATAAAATCCGAACTATAGGTGTTTATTTCATCTAAATTTATTCAAATTTAGCTCCTCCGTAAAAAAAAACTCATCAAAATCCAAAAAAATCGAATTTAGTTTAAAACCTCTAAATCACCTTTTTGACTAAAAATTTATATAAAATCCGAACTATATGTGTTTATTTCATTTAAATTTATTCAAATTTAACTCCTCCATCCAAAAAACTCATCAAAATCCATAAAAATCGAATTTAGTTCAAAACTTCTAATTCACAATTTGACTAAAAATTTATATAAAATCCGATCTATAGGTGTTTATTTCATCTAAATTTATTTAAATTTAGCTCCTCCATCAAAAAAACTCATCAAAATCCAAAAAAATCGAATTTAGTTTAAAACCTCTAAATCACAATTTGACTAAAAATTTATATAAAATCCGTACTATAGGTGTTTATTTCATCTAAATTTATTCAAATTTAGCTCCTGCATCAAAAAAACTCATCAAAATCCAAAAAAATCAAATTTAGTTTACAATCTCTAAATCACAATTTGACTAAAAATTTATATAAAATCCGATCTATAGGTGTTTATTTCATCTAAATTTATTCAAATTCAGCTCCTCCATCAAAAAAACTCATCAAAATCCAAAAAAATCAAATTTAGTTTACAACCTCTAAATCACAATTTGACTAAAAATTTATATAAAATCCGAAATATACGTGTTTATTTCATCTAAATTTATTTAAATTTAGCTCCTCCATCAAAAAAACTCATCAAAATTCAAAAAAATCGAATTTAGTTTAAAACCTCTAAATCTCAATTTGACTAAAAATTTATATAAAATCCGAACTATAAGTGTTTATTTCATCTAAATTTATTCAAATTTAGCTCCTCCATCAAAAAAACTCATCAAAATCCAAAAAAATCAAATTTAGTTTTAAACCTCCAAATCACAATTTGACTAAAAATTTATATAAAATCCGATCTATAGGTGTTTATTTCATCTAAATTTATTCAAATTCAGCTCCTCCATCAAAAAAACTCATCAAAATCCAAAAAAAATCAAATTTAGTTTACAACCTCTAAATCACAATTTGACTAAAAATTTATATAAAATCCGAAATATACGTGTTTATTTCATCTAAATTTATTCAAATTTAGCTCCTTCATCAAAAAAACTCATCAAAATCCAAAAAAATCGAATTTACTTTACAACCTTTAAATCTCAATTTGACTAAAAATTTATATAAAATCCGAACTATAGGTGTTTATTTCATCTAAATTTATTCAAATTTAGCTCCTCCATCAAAAAAACTCATCAAAATCCAAAAAAATCGAATTTTGTTTACAACCTCTAAATCTCAATTTGACTAAAAATTTATATAAAATCCGAACTATAGGTGTTTATTTCATCTAAATTTATTCAAATTTAGCTCCTCCATCAAAAAAAACTCATCAAAATCCAAAAAAATCGAATTTAGTTTAAAACCTCTAAATCACAATTTGACTAAAAATTTATATAAAATCCGTACTATAGGTGTTTATTTCATCTAAATTTATTCAAATTTAGCTCCTGCATCAAAAAAACTCATCAAAATCCAAAAAAATCAAATTTAGTTTAAAACCTCCAAATCACAATTTGACTAAAAATTTATATAAAATCCGAACTATATGTGTTTATTTCATCTAAATTTATTCAAATTTAACTCCTTCATCAAAAAAACTCATCAAAATCCAAAAAAATCAAATTTAGTTTAAAACCTCCAAATCACAATTTGACTAAAAATTTATATAAAATCCGATCTATAGGTGTTTATTTCATCTAAATTTATTCAAATTTAGCTGCTCCATCAAAAAAACTCATCAAAATCCAAAAAAATCAAATTTAGTTTTAAACCTCCAAATCACAATTTGACTAAAAATTTATATAAAATCCGATCTATAGGTGTTTATTTCATCTAAATTTATTCAAATTTAGCTGCTCCATCAAAAAAACTCATCAAAATCCAAAAAAATCGAATTTACTTTACAACCTTTAAATCTCAATTTGACTAAAAATTTATATAAATTCCGAACTATAGGTGTTTATTTCATCTAAATTTATTCAAATTTAGCTCCTCCATCAAAAAAACTCATCAAAATCCAAAAAAATCGAATTTTGTTTACAACCTCTAAATCTCAATTTGACTAAAAATTTATATAAAATCCGAACTATAGGTGTTTATTTCATCTAAATTTATTCAAATTTAGCTCCTCCATCAAAAAAAACTCATCAAAATCCAAAAAAATCGAATTTAGTTTAAAACCTCTAAATCACCTTTTTGACTAAAAATTTATATAAAATCCGAACTATATGTGTTTATTTCATTTAAATTTATTCAAATTTAGCTCCTCCATCAAAAAAACTCATCAAAATCCATAAAAATCGAATTTAGTTCAAAACTTCTAATTCACAATTTGACTAAAAATTTATATAAAATCCGATCTATAGGTGTTTATTTCATCTAAATTTATTTAAATTTAGCTCCTCCATCAAAAAAACTCATCAAAATCCAAAAAAATCGAATTTAGTTTAAAACCTCTAAATCACAATTTGACTAAAAATTTATATAAAATCCGTACTATAGGTGTTTATTTCATCTAAATTTATTCAAATTTAGCTCCTGCATCAAAAAATCTCATCAAAATCCAAAAAAATCAAATTTAGTTTACAATCTCTAAATCACAATTTGACTAAAAATTTATATAAAATCCGATCTATAGGTGTTTATTTCATCTAAATTTATTCAAATTCAGCTCCTCCATCAAAAAAACTCATCAAAATCCAAAAAAATCAAATTTAGTTTACAACCTCTAAATCACAATTTGACTAAAAATTTATATAAAATCCGAAATATACGTGTTTATTTCATCTAAATTTATTCAAATTTAGCTCCTTCATCAAAAAAACTCATCAAAATCCAAAAAAATCGAATTTACTTTACAACCTTTAAATCTCAATTTGACTAAAAATTTATATAAAATCCGAACTATAGGTGTTTATTTCATCTAAATTTATTCAAATTTAGCTCCTCCATCAAAAAAACTCATCAAAATCCAAAAAAATCGAATTTTGTTTACAACCTCTAAATCTCAATTTGACTAAAAATTTATATAAAATCCGAACTATATGTGTTTATTTCATCTAAATTTATTCAAATTTAGCTCCTCCATCAAAAAAAACTCATCAAAATCCAAAAAAATCGAATTTAGTTTAAAACCTCTAAATCACAATTTGACTAAAAATTTATATAAAATCCGTACTATAGGTGTTTATTTCATCTAAATTTATTCAAATTTAGCTCCTGCATCAAAAAAACTCATCAAAATCCAAAAAAATCAAATTTAGTTTACAACCTCTAAATCACAATTTGACTAAAAATTTATATAAAATCCGATCTATAGGTGTTTATTTCATCTAAATTTATTCAAATTCAGCTCCTCCATCAAAAAAACTCATCAAAATCCAAAAAAATCAAATTTAGTTTAAAACCTCCCAATCACAATTTGACTAAAAATTTATATAAAATTCGCACTATAGGTGTTTATTTCATCTAAATTTATTCAAATTTAGCTCCTCCATCAAAAAACTCATCAAAATCCAAAAAAATCGAATTTAGTTTAAAACCTCTAAATCACCTTTTTGACTAAAAATTTATATAAAATCCGAACTATATGTGTTTATTTCATTTAAATTTATTCAAATTTAGCTCCTCCATCAAAAAAACTCATCAAAATCCATAAAAATCGAATTTAGTTCAAAACTTCTAATTCACAATTTGACTAAAAATTTATATAAAATCCGATCTATAGGTGTTTATTTCATCTAAATTTATTTAAATTTAGCTCCTCCATCAAAAAAACTCATCAAAATCCAAAAAAATCGAATTTAGTTTAAAACCTCTAAATCACAATTTGACTAAAAATTTATATAAAATCCGTACTATAGGTGTTTATTTCATCTAAATTTATTCAAATTTAGCTCCTGCATCAAAAAAACTCATCAAAATCCAAAAAAATCAAATTTAGTTTACAATCTCTAAATCACAATTTGACTAAAAATTTATATAAAATCCGATCTATAGGTGTTTATTTCATCTAAATTTATTCAAATTCAGCTCCTCCATCAAAAAAACTCATCAAAATCCAAAAAAATCAAATTTAGTTTACAACCTCTAAATCACAATTTGACTAAAAATTTATATAAAATCCGAACTATAGGTGTTTATTTCATCTAAATTTATTCAAATTTAGCTCCTCCGTCAAAAAAAACTCATCAAAATCCAAAAAAATCGAATTTAGTTTAAAACCTCTAAATCACCTTTTTGACTAAAAATTTATATAAAATCCGAACTATATGTGTTTATTTCATTTAAATTTATTCAAATTTAGCTCCTCCATCAAAAAAACTCATCAAAATCCATAAAAATCGAATTTAGTTCAAAACTTCTAATTCACAATTTGACTAAAAATTTATATAAAATCCGATCTATAGGTGTTTATTTCATCTAAATTTATTTAAATTTAGCTCCTCCATCAAAAAAACTCATCAAAATCCAAAAAAATCGAATTTAGTTTAAAACCTCTAAATCACAATTTGACTAAAAATTTATATAAAATCCGAACTATAGGTGTTTATTTCATCTAAATTTATTCAAATTTAGCTCCTGCATCAAAAAAACTCATCAAAATCCAAAAAAATCAAATTTTGTTTACAACCTCTAAATCTCAATTTGACTAAAAATTTATATAAAATCCGAACTATAGGTGTTTATTTCATCTAAATTTATTCAAATTTAGCTCCTCCATCAAAAAAACTCATCAAAATCCAAAAAAATCAAATTTAGTTTAAAACCTCCAAATCACAATTTGACTAAAAATTTATATAAAATTCGCACTATAGGTGTTTATTTCATCTAAATTTATTCAAATTTAGCTCCTCCATCAAAAAACTCATCAAAATCCAAAAAAATAAAATTTAGTTTAAAACCTCCAAATCACAATTTGACTAAACATTTATATAAAATCCGAACTATAGGTGTTTATTTCATCTAAATTTATTCAAATTTAGCTCCTGCATCAAAAAAACTCATCAAAATCCAAAAA
Source organism: Andrena minutula (assembly GCA_929113495.1). NCBI lineage: Eukaryota > Metazoa > Arthropoda > Insecta > Hymenoptera > Andrenidae > Andrena > Andrena minutula. Next base: position 12,857,048 of record OV815997.1, on the reverse strand, counting down.
AATCAAATTTAGTTTACAACCTCTAAATCACAATTTGACTAAAAATTTATATAAAATCCGAACTATATGTGTTTATTTCATCTAAATTTATTCAAATTTAACTCCTTCATCAAAAAAACTCATCAAAATCCAAAAAAATCAAATTTAGTTTAAAACCTCCAAATCACAATTTGACTAAAAATTTATATAAAATCCGATCTATAGGTGTTTATTTCATCTAAATTTATTCAAATTTAGCTGCTCCATCAAAAAAACTCATCAAAATCCAAAAAAATCAAATTTAGTTTTAAACCTCCAAATCACAATTTGACTAAAAATTTATATAAAATCCGATCTATAGGTGTTTATTTCATCTAAATTTATTCAAATTTAGCTGCTCCATCAAAAAAACTCATCAAAATCCAAAAATATCGAATTTACTTTACAACCTTTAAATCTCAATTTGACTAAAAATTTATATAAATTCCGAACTATAGGTGTTTATTTCATCTAAATTTATTCAAATTTAGCTCCTGCATCAAAAAAACTCATCAAAATCCAAAAAAATCAAATTTAGTTTACAACCTCTAAATCACAATTTGACTAAAAATTTATATAAAATCCGAAATATACGTGTTTATTTCATCTAAATTTATTCAAATTTAGCTCCTCCATCAAAAAAACTCATCAAAATTCAAAAAAATCGAATTTAGTTTAAAACCTCTAAATCACAATTTGACTAAAAATTTATATAAAATCCGTACTATAGGTGTTTATTTCATCTAAATTTATTCAAATTTAGCTCCTGCATCAAAAAAACTCATCAAAATCCAAAAAAATCGAATTTTGTTTACAACCTCTAAATCTCAATTTGACTAAAAATTTATATAAAATCCGAACTATAGGTGTTTATTTCATCTAAATTTATTCAAATTTAGCTCCTCCATCAAAAAAAACTCATCAAAATCCAAAAAAATCGAATTTAGTTTAAAACCTCTAAATCACCTTTTTGACTAAAAATTTATATAAAATCCGAACTATATGTGTTTATTTCATTTAAATTTATTCAAATTTAGCTCCTCCATCAAAAAAACTCATCAAAATCCATAAAAATCGAATTTAGTTCAAAACTTCTAATTCACAATTTGACTAAAAATTTATATAAAATCCGATCTATAGGTGTTTATTTCATCTAAATTTATTTAAATTTAGCTCCTCCATCAAAAAAACTCATCAAAATCCAAAAAAATCGAATTTAGTTTAAAACCTCTAAATCACAATTTGACTAAAAATTTATATAAAATCCGTACTATAGGTGTTTATTTCATCTAAATTTATTCAAATTTAGCTCCTGCATCAAAAAAAACTCATCAAAATCCAAAAAAATCAAATTTAGTTTACAATCTCTAAATCACAATTTGACTAAAAATTTATATAAAATCCGATCTATAGGTGTTTATTTCATCTAAATTTATTCAAATTCAGCTCCTCCATCAAAAAAACTCATCAAAATCCAAAAAAATCAAATTTAGTTTACAACCTCTAAATCACAATTTGACTAAAAATTTATATAAAATCCGAAATATACGTGTTTATTTCATCTAAATTTATTCAAATTTAGCTCCTTCATCAAAAAAACTCATCAAAATCCAAAAAAATCGAATTTACTTTACAACCTTTAAATCTCAATTTGACTAAAAATTTATATAAAATCCGAACTATAGGTGTTTATTTCATCTAAATTTATTCAAATTTAGCTCCTGCATCAAAAAAACTCATCAAAATCCAAAAAAATCGAATTTTGTTTACAACCTCTAAATCTCAATTTGACTAAAAATTTATATAAAATCCGAACTATAGGTGTTTATTTCATCTAAATTTATTCAAATTTAGCTCCTCCATCAAAAAAAACTCATCAAAATCCAAAAAAATCGAATTTAGTTTAAAACCTCTAAATCACAATTTGACTAAAAATTTATATAAAATCCGTACTATAGGTGTTTATTTCATCTAAATTTATTCAAATTTAGCTCCTGCATCAAAAAAACTCATCAAAATCCAAAAAAATCAAATTTAGTTTAAAACCTCCAAATCACAATTTGACTAAAAATTTATATAAAATCCGAACTATATGTGTTTATTTCATCTAAATTTATTCAAATTTAACTCCTTCATCAAAAAAACTCATCAAAATCCAAAAAAATCGAATTTAGTTTAAAACCTCTAAATCACAATTTGACTAAAAATTTATATAAAATCCGTACTATAGGTGTTTATTTCATCTAAATTTATTCAAATTTAGCTCCTGCATCAAAAAAACTCATCAAAATCCAAAAAAATCAAATTTAGTTTAAAACCTCCAAATCACAATTTGACTAAAAATTTATATAAAATCCGAACTATATGTGTTTATTTCATCTAAATTTATTCAAATTTAACTCCTTCATCAAAAAAACTCATCAAAATCCAAAAAAATCAAATTTAGTTTAAAACCTCCAAATCACAATTTGACTAAAAATTTATATAAAATCCGATCTATAGGTGTTTATTTCATCTAAATTTATTCAAATTTAGCTGCTCCATCAAAAAAACTCATCAAAATCCATAAAAATCGAATTTAGTTCATAACTTCTAATTCACAATTTGACTAAAAATTTATATAAAATCCGATCTATAGGTGTTTATTTCATCTAAATTTATTTAAATTTAGCTCCTCCATCAAAAAAACTCATCAAAATTCAAAAAAATCGAATTTAGTTTAAAACCTCTAAATCACAATTTGACTAAAAATTTATATAAAATCCGTACTATAGGTGTTTATTTCATCTAAATTTATTCAAATTTAGCTCCTGCATCAAAAAAACTCATCAAAATCCAAAAAAATCAAATTTAGTTTACAACCTCTAAATCACAATTTGACTAAAAATTTATATAAAATCCGATCTATAGGCGTTTATTTCATCTAAATTTATTCAAATTTAGCTCCTCCATCAAAAAAACTCATCAAAATCCAAAAAAATCGAATTTACTTTACAACCTTTAAATCTCAATTTGACTAAAAATTTATATAAAATCCGAACTATAGGTGTTTATTTCATCTAAATTTATTCAAATTTAGCTCCTCCATCAAAAAAACTCATCAAAATCCAAAAAAATCGAATTTTGTTTACAACCTCTAAATCTCAATTTGACTAAAAATTTATATAAAATCCGAACTATAGGTGTTTATTTCATCTAAATTTATTCAAATTTAGCTCCTCCATCAAAAAAACTCATCAAAATCCAAAAAAATCAAATTTAGTTTAAAACCTCCAAATCACAATTTGACTAAAAATTTATATAAAATTCGCACTATAGGTGTTTATTTCATCTAAATTTATTCAAATTTAGCTCCTCCATCAAAAAACTCATCAAAATCCAAAAAAATAAAATTTAGTTTAAAACCTCCAAATCACAATTTGACTAAACATTTATATAAAATCCGAACTATAGGTGTTTATTTCATCTAAATTTATTCAAATTTAGCTCCTGCATCAAAAAAACTCATCAAAATCCAAAAAAATCAAATTTAGTTTACAACCTCTAAATCACAATTTGACTAAAAATTTATATAAAATCCGAACTATATGTGTTTATTTCATCTAAATTTATTCAAATTTAACTCCTTCATCAAAAAAACTCATCAAAATCCAAAAAAATCAAATTTAGTTTAAAACCTCCAAATCACAATTTGACTAAAAATTTATATAAAATCCGATCTATAGGTGTTTATTTCATCTAAATTTATTCAAATTTAGCTGCTCCATCAAAAAAACTCATCAAAATCCAAAAAAATCAAATTTAGTTTTAAACCTCCAAATCACAATTTGACTAAAAATTTATATAAAATCCGATCTATAGGTGTTTATTTCATCTAAATTTATTCAAATTTAGCTGCTCCATCAAAAAAACTCATCAAAATCCAAAAATATCGAATTTACTTTACAACCTTTAAATCTCAATTTGACTAAAAATTTATATAAATTCCGAACTATAGGTGTTTATTTCATCTAAATTTATTCAAATTTAGCTCCTCCATCAAAAAAACTCATCAAAATCCAAAAAAATCGAATTTTGTTTACAACCTCTAAATCTCAATTTGACTAAAAATTTATATAAAATCCGAACTATAGGTGTTTATTTCATCTAAATTTATTCAAATTTAGCTCCTCCATCAAAAAAAACTCATCAAAATCCAAAAAAATCGAATTTAGTTTAAAACCTCTAAATCACCTTTTTGACTAAAAATTTATATAAAATCCGAACTATATGTGTTTATTTCATTTAAATTTATTCAAATTTAGCTCCTCCATCAAAAAAACTCATCAAAATCCATAAAAATCGAATTTAGTTCAAAACTTCTAATTCACAATTTGACTAAAAATTTATATAAAATCCGATCTATAGGTGTTTATTTCATCTAAATTTATTTAAATTTAGCTCCTCCATCAAAAAAACTCATCAAAATCCAAAAAAATCGAATTTAGTTTAAAACCTCTAAATCACAATTTGACTAAAAATTTATATAAAATCCGTACTATAGGTGTTTATTTCATCTAAATTTATTCAAATTTAGCTCCTGCATCAAAAAAACTCATCAAAATCCAAAAAAATCAAATTTAGTTTACAATCTCTAAATCACAATTTGACTAAAAATTTATATAAAATCCGATCTATAGGTGTTTATTTCATCTAAATTTATTCAAATTCAGCTCCTCCATCAAAAAAACTCATCAAAATCCAAAAAAATCAAATTTAGTTTACAACCTCTAAATCACAATTTGACTAAAAATTTATATAAAATCCGAAATATACGTGTTTATTTCATCTAAATTTATTCAAATTTAGCTCCTTCATCAAAAAAACTCATCAAAATCCAAAAAAATCGAATTTACTTTACAACCTTTAAATCTCAATTTGACTAAAAATTTATATAAAATCCGAACTATAGGTGTTTATTTCATCTAAATTTATTCAAATTTAGCTCCTCCATCAAAAAAACTCATCAAAATCCAAAAAAATCGAATTTTGTTTACAACCTCTAAATCTCAATTTGACTAAAAATTTATATAAAATCCGAACTATAGGTGTTTATTTCATCTAAATTTATTCAAATTTAGCTCCTCCATCAAAAAAAACTCATCAAAATCCAAAAAAATCGAATTTAGTTTAAAACCTCTAAATCACAATTTGACTAAAAATTTATATAAAATCCGTACTATAGGTGTTTATTTCATCTAAATTTATTCAAATTTAGCTCCTGCATCAAAAAAACTCATCAAAATCCAAAAAAATCAAATTTAGTTTAAAACCTCCAAATCACAATTTGACTAAAAATTTATATAAAATCCGAACTATATGTGTTTATTTCATCTAAATTTATTCAAATTTAACTCCTTCATCAAAAAAACTCATCAAAATCCAAAAAAATCGAATTTAGTTTAAAACCTCTAAATCACAATTTGACTAAAAATTTATATAAAATCCGTACTATAGGTGTTTATTTCATCTAAATTTATTCAAATTTAGCTCCTGCATCAAAAAAACTCATCAAAATCCAAAAAAATCAAATTTAGTTTAAAACCTCCAAATCACAATTTGACTAAAAATTTATATAAAATCCGAACTATATGTGTTTATTTCATCTAAATTTATTCAAATTTAACTCCTTCATCAAAAAAACTCATCAAAATCCAAAAAAATCAAATTTAGTTTAAAACCTCCAAATCACAATTTGACTAAAAATTTATATAAAATCCGATCTATAGGTGTTTATTTCATCTAAATTTATTCAAATTTAGCTGCTCCATCAAAAAAACTCATCAAAATCCAAAAAAATCAAATTTAGTTTTAAACCTCCAAATCACAATTTGACTAAAAATTTATATAAAATCCGATCTATAGGTGTTTATTTCATCTAAATTTATTCAAATTTAGCTGCTCCATCAAAAAAACTCATCAAAATCCAAAAAAATCGAATTTACTTTACAACCTTTAAATCTCAATTTGACTAAAAATTTATATAAATTCCGAACTATAGGTGTTTATTTCATCTAAATTTATTCAAATTTAGCTCCTCCATCAAAAAAACTCATCAAAATCCAAAAAAATCGAATTTTGTTTACAACCTCAAAATCTCAATTTGACTAAAAATTTATATAAAATCCGAACTATAGGTGTTTATTTCATCTAAATTTATTCAAATTTAGCTCCTCCATCAAAAAAAACTCATCAAAATCCAAAAAAATCGAATTTAGTTTAAAACCTCTAAATCACCTTTTTGACTAAAAATTTATATAAAATCCGAACTATATGTGTTTATTTCATTTAAATTTATTCAAATTTAGCTCCTCCATCAAAAAAACTCATCAAAATCCATAAAAATCGAATTTAGTTCAAAACTTCTAATTCACAATTTGACTAAAAATTTATATAAAATCCGATCTATAGGTGTTTATTTCATCTAAATTTATTTAAATTTAGCTCCTCCATCAAAAAAACTCATCAAAATCCAAAAAAATCGAATTTAGTTTAAAACCTCTAAATCACAATTTGACTAAAAATTTATATAAAATCCGTACTATAGGTGTTTATTTCATCTAAATTTATTCAAATTTAGCTCCTGCATCAAAAAATCTCATCAAAATCCAAAAAAATCAAATTTAGTTTACAATCTCTAAATCACAATTTGACTAAAAATGTATATAAAATCCGATCTATAGGTGTTTATTTCATCTAAATTTATTCAAATTCAGCTCCTCCATCAAAAAAACTCATCAAAATCCAAAAAAATCAAATTTAGTTTACAACCTCTAAATCACAATTTGACTAAAAATTTATATAAAATCCGAAATATACGTGTTTATTTCATCTAAATTTATTCAAATTTAGCTCCTTCATCAAAAAAACTCATCAAAATCCAAAAAAATCGAATTTACTTTACAACCTTTAAATCTCAATTTGACTAAAAATTTATATAAAATCCGAACTATAGGTGTTTATTTCATCTAAATTTATTCAAATTTAGCTCCTCCATCAAAAAAACTCATCAAAATCCAAAAAAATCGAATTTTGTTTACAACCTCTAAATCTCAATTTGACTAAAAATTTATATAAAATCCGAACTATATGTGTTTATTTCATCTAAATTTATTCAAATTTAGCTCCTCCATCAAAAAAAACTCATCAAAATCCAAAAAAATCGAATTTAGTTTAAAACCTCTAAATCACAATTTGACTAAAAATTTATATAAAATCCGTACTATAGGTGTTTATTTCATCTAAATTTATTCAAATTTAGCTCCTGCATCAAAAAAACTCATCAAAATCCAAAAAAATCAAATTTAGTTTACAACCTCTAAATCACAATTTGACTAAAAATTTATATAAAATCCGATCTATAGGTGTTTATTTCATCTAAATTTATTCAAATTCAGCTCCTCCATCAAAAAACTCATCAAAATCCAAAAAAATCGAATTTAGTATAAACCCTCTAAATCACAATTTGACTAAAAATTTATATAAAATCCGAACTATAGGTGTTTATTTCATCTAAATTTATTTAAATTTAGCTCCTGCATCAAAAAAACCCATCAAAATCCAAAAAAATCCAATTTAGTTTACAACCTCTAAATCACAATATGACTAAAAATTTATATAAAATCCGAAATATACGTGTTTATTTCATCTAAATTTATTCAAATTTAGCTCCTTCATCAAAAAAAATCATCAAAATCCAAAAAAATCAAATTTAGTTTACAACCTCTAAATCACAATTTGACTAAAAATTTATATAAAATCCGAACTATAGGTGTTTATTTCATCTAAATTTATTCAAATTTAGCTCCTGCATCAAAAAAACTCATCAAAATCCAAAAAAATCAAATTTAGTTTACAACCTCTAAATCACAATTTGACTAAAAATTTATATAAAATCCGAAATATACGAGTTTATTTCATCTAAATTTATTAAAATTTAGCTCCTTCATCAAAAAAACTCATCAAAATCCAAAAAAATCAAATTTAGTTTACAACCTCTAAATCACAATTTGACTAAAAATTTATATAAAATCCGATCTATAGGTGTTTATTTCATCTAAATTTATTCAAATCTAGCTCCTCCATCAAAAAAACTCATCAAAATCCAAAAAAATCAAATTTAGTTTACAACCTCTAAATCACAATTTGACTAAAAATTTATATAAAATCCGATCTATAGGTGTTTATTTCATCTAAATTTATTCAAATTTAGCTGCTCCATCAAAAAAACTCATCAAAATCCAAAAAAATCGAATTTACTTTACAACCTTTAAATCTCAATTTGACTAAAAATTTATATAAAATCCGAACTATAGGTGTTTATTTCATCTAAATTTATTCAAATTTAGCTCCTCCATCAAAAAAACTCATCAAAATCCAAAAAAATCGAATTTTGTTTACAACCTCTAAATCTCAATTTGACTAAAAATTTATATAAAATCCGAACTATAGGTGTTTATTTCATCTAAATTTATTCAAATTTAGCTCCTCCATCAAAAAAAACTCATCAAAATCCAAAAAAATCGAATTTAGTTTAAAACCTCTAAATCACCATTTTGACTAAAAATTTATATAAAATCCGAACTATATGTGTTTATTTCATTTAAATTTATTCAAATTTAGCTCCTCCATCAAAAAAACTCATCAAAATCCATAAAAATCGAATTTAGTTCAAAACTTCTAATTCACAATTTGACTAAAAATTTATATAAAATCCGATCTATAGGTGTTTATTTCATCTAAATTTATTTAAATTTAGCTCCTCCATCAAAAAAACTCATCAAAATCCAAAAAAATCGAATTTAGTTTAAAACCTCTAAATCACAATTTGACTAAAAATTTATATAAAATCCGTACTATAGGTGTTTATTTCATCTAAATTTATTCAAATTTAGCTCCTGCATCAAAAAATCTCATCAAAATCCAAAAAAATCAAATTTAGTTTACAATCTCTAAATCACAATTTGACTAAAAATTTATATAAAATCCGATCTATAGGTGTTTATTTCATCTAAATTTATTCAAATTCAGCTCCTCCATCAAAAAAACTCATCAAAATCCAAAAAAATCAAATTTAGTTTACAACCTCTAAATCACAATTTGACTAAAAATTTATATAAAATCCGAAATATACGTGTTTATTTCATCTAAATTTATTCAAATTTAGCTCCTTCATCAAAAAAACTCATCAAAATCCAAAAAAATCGAATTTACTTTACAACCTTTAAATCTCAATTTGACTAAAAATTTATATAAAATCCGAACTATAGGTGTTTATTTCATCTAAATTTATTCAAATTTAGCTCCTCCATCAAAAAAACTCATCAAAATCCAAAAAAATCGAATTTTGTTTACAACCTCTAAATCTCAATTTGACTAAAAATTTATATAAAATCCGAACTATATGTGTTTATTTCATCTAAATTTATTCAAATTTAGCTCCTCCATCAAAAAAACCCATCAAAATCCAAAAAAATCCAATTTAGTTTACAACCTCTAAATCACAATTTGACTAAAAATTTATATAAAATCCGAAATATACGTGTTTATTTCATCTAAATTTATTCAAATTTAGCTCCTCCATCAAAAAAAACTCATCAAAATCCAAAAAAATCGAATTTAGTTTAAAACCTCTAAATCACAATTTGACTAAAAATTTATATAAAATCCGTACTATAGGTGTTTATTTCATCTAAATTTATTCAAATTTAGCTCCTGCATCAAAAAAACTCATCAAAATCCAAAAAAATCAAATTTAGTTTAAAACCTCCAAATCACAATTTGACTAAAAATTTATATAAAATCCGAACTATATGTGTTTATTTCATCTAAATTTATTCAAATTTAACTCCTTCATCAAAAAAACTCATCAAAATCCAAAAAAATCAAATTTAGTTTAAAACCTCCAAATCACAATTTGACTAAAAATTTATATAAAATCCGATCTATAGGTGTTTATTTCATCTAAATTTATTCAAATTTAGCTGCTCCATCAAAAAAACTCATCAAAATCCAAAAAAATCAAATTTAGTTTTAAACCTCCAAATCACAATTTGACTAAAAATTTATATAAAATCCGATCTATAGGTGTTTATTTCATCTAAATTTATTCAAATTTAGCTGCTCCATCAAAAAAACTCATCAAAATCCAAAAAAATCGAATTTACTTTACAACCTTTAAATCTCAATTTGACTAAAAATTTATATAAATTCCGAACTATAGGTGTTTATTTCATCTAAATTTATTCAAATTTAGCTCCTCCATCAAAAAAACTCATCAAAATCCAAAAAAATCGAATTTTGTTTACAACCTCTAAATCTCAATTTGACTAAAAATTTATATAAAATCCGAACTATAGGTGTTTATTTCATCTAAATTTATTCAAATTTAGCTCCTCCATCAAAAAAAACTCATCAAAATCCAAAAAAATCGAATTTAGTTTAAAACCTCTAAATCACCTTTTTGACTAAAAATTTATATAAAATCCGAACTATATGTGTTTATTTCATTTAAATTTATTCAAATTTAGCTCCTCCATCAAAAAAACTCATCAAAATCCATAAAAATCGAATTTAGTTCAAAACTTCTAATTCACAATTTGACTAAAAATTTATATAAAATCCGATCTATAGGTGTTTATTTCATCTAAATTTATTTAAATTTAGCTCCTCCATCAAAAAAACTCATCAAAATCCAAAAAAATCGAATTTAGTTTAAAACCTCTAAATCACAATTTGACTAAAAATTTATATAAAATCCGTACTATAGGTGTTTATTTCATCTAAATTTATTCAAATTTAGCTCCTGCATCAAAAAATCTCATCAAAATCCAAAAAAATCAAATTTAGTTTACAATCTCTAAATCACAATTTGACTAAAAATTTATATAAAATCCGATCTATAGGTGTTTATTTCATCTAAATTTATTCAAATTCAGCTCCTCCATCAAAAAAACTCATCAAAATCCAAAAAAATCAAATTTAGTTTACAACCTCTAAATCACAATTTGACTAAAAATTTATATAAAATCCGAAATATACGTGTTTATTTCATCTAAATTTATTCAAATTTAGCTCCTTCATCAAAAAAACTCATCAAAATCCAAAAAAATCGAATTTACTTTACAACCTTTAAATCTCAATTTGACTAAAAATTTATATAAAATCCGAACTATAGGTGTTTATTTCATCTAAATTTATTCAAATTTAGCTCCTCCATCAAAAAAACTCATCAAAATCCAAAAAAATCGAATTTTGTTTACAACCTCTAAATCTCAATTTGACTAAAAATTTATATAAAATCCGAACTATATGTGTTTATTTCATCTAAATTTATTCAAATTTAGCTCCTCCATCAAAAAAAACTCATCAAAATCCAAAAAAATCGAATTTAGTTTAAAACCTCTAAATCACAATTTGACTAAAAATTTATATAAAATCCGTACTATAGGTGTTTATTTCATCTAAATTTATTCAAATTTAGCTCCTGCATCAAAAAAACTCATCAAAATCCAAAAAAATCAAATTTAGTTTACAACCTCTAAATCACAATTTGACTAAAAATTTATATAAAATCCGATCTATAGGTGTTTATTTCATCTAAATTTATTCAAATTCAGCTCCTCCATCAAAAAAACTCATCAAAATCCAAAAAAATCAAATTTAGTTTAAAACCTCCCAATCACAATTTGACTAAAAATTTATATAAAATTCGCACTATAGGTGTTTATTTCATCTAAATTTATTCAAATTTAGCTCCTCCATCAAAAAACTCATCAAAATCCAAAAAAATCGAATTTAGTTTAAAACCTCTAAATCACCTTTTTGACTAAAAATTTATATAAAATCCGAACTATATGTGTTTATTTCATTTAAATTTATTCAAATTTAGCTCCTCCATCAAAAAAACTCATCAAAATCCATAAAAATCGAATTTAGTTCAAAACTTCTAATTCACAATTTGACTAAAAATTTATATAAAATCCGATCTATAGGTGTTTATTTCATCTAAATTTATTCAAATTTAGCTCCTCCATCAAAAAAAACTCATCAAAATCCAAAAAAATCGAATTTAGTTTAAAACCTCTAAATCACAATTTGACTAAAAATTTATATAAAATCCGTACTATAGGTGTTTATTTCATCTAAATTTATTCAAATTTAGCTCCTGCATCAAAAAAACTCATCAAAATCCAAAAAAATCAAATTTAGTTTACAACCTCTAAATCACAATTTGACTAAAAATTTATATAAAATCCGATCTATAGGTGTTTATTTCATCTAAATTTATTCAAATTCAGCTCCTCCATCAAAAAAACTCATCAAAATCCAAAAAAATCAAATTTAGTTTAAAACCTCCCAATCACAATTTGACTAAAAATTTATATAAAATTCGCACTATAGGTGTTTATTTCATCTAAATTTATTCAAATTTAGCTCCTCCATCAAAAAACTCATCAAAATCCAAAAAAATCGAATTTAGTTTAAAACCTCTAAATCACCTTTTTGACTAAAAATTTATATAAAATCCGAACTATATGTGTTTATTTCATTTAAATTTATTCAAATTTAGCTCCTCCATCAAAAAAACTCATCAAAATCCATAAAAATCGAATTTAGTTCAAAACTTCTAATTCACAATTTGACTAAAAATTTATATAAAATCCGATCTATAGGTGTTTATTTCATCTAAATTTATTCAAATTTAGCTCCTGCATCAAAAAATCTCATCAAAATCCAAAAAAATCAAATTTAGTTTACAATCTCTAAATCACAATTTGACTAAAAATTTATATAAAATCCGATCTATAGGTGTTTATTTCATCTAAATTTATTCAAATTCAGCTCCTCCATCAAAAAAACTCATCAAAATCCAAAAAAATCAAATTTAGTTTACAACCTCTAAATCACAATTTGACTAAAAATTTATATAAAATCCGAAATATACGTGTTTATTTCATCTAAATTTATTCAAATTTAGCTCCTTCATCAAAAAAACTCATCAAAATCCAAAAAAATCGAATTTACTTTACAACCTTTAAATCTCAATTTGACTAAAAATTTATATAAAATCCGAACTATAGGTGTTTATTTCATCTAAATTTATTCAAATTTAGCTCCTCCATCAAAAAAACTCATCAAAATCCAAAAAAATCGAATTTTGTTTACAACCTCTAAATCTCAATTTGACTAAAAATTTATATAAAATCCGAACTATATGTGTTTATTTCATCTAAATTTATTCAAATTTAGCTCCTCCATCAAAAAAACCCATCAAAATCCAAAAAAATCCAATTTAGTTTACAACCTCTAAATCACAATTTGACTAAAAATTTATATAAAATCCGAAATATACGTGTTTATTTCATCTAAATTTATTCAAATTTAGCTCCTCCATCAAAAAAAACTCATCAAAATCCAAAAAAATCGAATTTAGTTTAAAACCTCTAAATCACAATTTGACTAAAAATTTATATAAAATCCGTACTATAGGTGTTTATTTCATCTAAATTTATTCAAATTTAGCTCCTGCATCAAAAAAACTCATCAAAATCCAAAAAAATCAAATTTAGTTTAAAACCTCCAAATCACAATTTGACTAAAAATTTATATAAAATCCGAACTATATGTGTTTATTTCATCTAAATTTATTCAAATTTAACTCCTTCATCAAAAAAAACTCATCAAAATCCAAAAAAATCAAATTTAGTTTAAAACCTCCAAATCACAATTTGACTAAAAATTTATATAAAATCCGATCTATAGGTGTTTATTTCATCTAAATTTATTCAAATTTAGCTGCTCCATCAAAAAAACTCATCAAAATCCAAAAAAATCAAATTTAGTTTTAAACCTCCAAATCACAATTTGACTAAAAATTTATATAAAATCCGATCTATAGGTGTTTATTTCATCTAAATTTATTCAAATTTAGCTGCTCCATCAAAAAAACTCATCAAAATCCAAAAAAATCGAATTTACTTTACAACCTTTAAATCTCAATTTGACTAAAAATTTATATAAATTCCGAACTATAGGTGTTTATTTCATCTAAATTTATTCAAATTTAGCTCCTCCATCAAAAAAACTCATCAAAATCCAAAAAAATCGAATTTTGTTTACAACCTCTAAATCTCAATTTGACTAAAAATTTATATAAAATCCGAACTATAGGTGTTTATTTCATCTAAATTTATTCAAATTTAGCTCCTCCATCAAAAAAAACTCATCAAAATCCAAAAAAATCGAATTTAGTTTAAAACCTCTAAATCACCTTTTTGACTAAAAATTTATATAAAATCCCAACTATATGTGTTTATTTCATTTAAATTTATTCAAATTTAGCTCCTCCATCAAAAAAACTCATCAAAATCCATAAAAATCGAATTTAGTTCAAAACTTCTAATTCACAATTTGACTAAAAATTTATATAAAATCCGATCTATAGGTGTTTATTTCATCTAAATTTATTTAAATTTAGCTCCTCCATCAAAAAAACTCATCAAAATCCAAAAAAATCGAATTTAGTTTAAAACCTCTAAATCACAATTTGACTAAAAATTTATATAAAATCCGTACTATAGGTGTTTATTTCATCTAAATTTATTCAAATTTAGCTCCTGCATCAAAAAATCTCATCAAAATCCAAAAAAATCAAATTTAGTTTACAATCTCTAAATCACAATTTGACTAAAAATTTATATAAAATCCGATCTATAGGTGTTTATTTCATCTAAATTTATTCAAATTCAGCTCCTCCATCAAAAAAACTCATCAAAATCCAAAAAAATCAAATTTAGTTTACAACCTCTAAATCACAATTTGACTAAAAATTTATATAAAATCCGAAATATACGTGTTTATTTCATCTAAATTTATTCAAATTTAGCTCCTTCATCAAAAAAACTCATCAAAATCCAAAAAAATCGAATTTACTTTACAACCTTTAAATCTCAATTTGACTAAAAATTTATATAAAATCCGAACTATAGGTGTTTATTTCATCTAAATTTATTCAAATTTAGCTCCTCCATCAAAAAAACTCATCAAAATCCAAAAAAATCGAATTTTGTTTACAACCTCTAAATCTCAATTTGACTAAAAATTTATATAAAATCCGAACTATATGTGTTTATTTCATCTAAATTTATTCAAATTTAGCTCCTCCATCAAAAAAAACTCATCAAAATCCAAAAAAATCGAATTTAGTTTAAAACCTCTAAATCACAATTTGACTAAAAATTTATATAAAATCCGTACTATAGGTGTTTATTTCATCTAAATTTATTCAAATTTAGCTCCTGCATCAAAAAAACTCATCAAAATCCAAAAAAATCAAATTTAGTTTACAACCTCTAAATCACAATTTGACTAAAAATTTATATAAAATCCGATCTATAGGTGTTTATTTCATCTAAATTTATTCAAATTCAGCTCCTCCATCAAAAAAACTCATCAAAATCCAAAAAAATCAAATTTAGTTTAAAACCTCCCAATCACAATTTGACTAAAAATTTATATAAAATTCGCACTATAGGTGTTTATTTCATCTAAATTTATTCAAATTTAGCTCCTCCATCAAAAAACTCATCAAAATCCAAAAAAATCGAATTTAGTTTAAAACCTCTAAATCACCTTTTTGACTAAAAATTTATATAAAATCCGAACTATATGTGTTTATTTCATTTAAATTTATTCAAATTTAGCTCCTCCATCAAAAAAACTCATCAAAATCCATAAAAATCGAATTTAGTTCAAAACTTCTAATTCACAATTTGACTAAAAATTTATATAAAATCCGATCTATAGGTGTTTATTTCATCTAAATTTATTTAAATTTAGCTCCTCCATCAAAAAAACTCATCAAAATCCAAAAAAATCGAATTTAGTTTAAAACCTCTAAATCACAATTTGACTAAAAATTTATATAAAATCCGTACTATAGGTGTTTATTTCATCTAAATTTATTCAAATTTAGCTCCTGCATCAAAAAAACTCATCAAAATCCAAAAAAATCAAATTTAGTTTACAATCTCTAAATCACAA
This sequence comes from Andrena minutula, assembly GCA_929113495.1. Classification (NCBI taxonomy): domain Eukaryota; kingdom Metazoa; phylum Arthropoda; class Insecta; order Hymenoptera; family Andrenidae; genus Andrena; species Andrena minutula. Next base: position 12,840,947 of record OV815997.1, on the reverse strand, counting down.
TTTGACTAAAAATTTATATAAAATCCGATCTATAGGTGTTTATTTCATCTAAATTTATTCAAATTCAGCTCCTCCATCAAAAAAACTCATCAAAATCCAAAAAAATCAAATTTAGTTTACAACCTCTAAATCTCAATTTGACTAAAAATTTATATAAAATCCGAACTATAGGTGTTTATTTCATCTAAATTTATTCAAATTTAGCTCCTCCGTCAAAAAAAACTCATCAAAATCCAAAAAAATCGAATTTAGTTTAAAACCTCTAAATCACCTTTTTGACTAAAAATTTATATAAAATCCGAACTATATGTGTTTATTTCATTTAAATTTATTCAAATTTAGCTCCTCCATCAAAAAAACTCATCAAAATCCATAAAAATCGAATTTAGTTCAAAACTTCTAATTCACAATTTGACTAAAAATTTATATAAAATCCGATCTATAGGTGTTTATTTCATCTAAATTTATTTAAATTTAGCTCCTCCATCAAAAAAACTCATCAAAATCCAAAAAAATCGAATTTAGTTTAAAACCTCTAAATCACAATTTGACTAAAAATTTATATAAAATCCGTACTATAGGTGTTTATTTCATCTAAATTTATTCAAATTTAGCTCCTGCATCAAAAAAACTCATCAAAATCCAAAAAAATCAAATTTAGTTTACAATCTCTAAATCACAATTTGACTAAAAATTTATATAAAATCCGATCTATAGGTGTTTATTTCATCTAAATTTATTCAAATTCAGCTCCTCCATCAAAAAAACTCATCAAAATCCAAAAAAATCAAATGTAGTTTACAACCTCTAAATCACAATTTGACTAAAAATTTATATAAAATCCGAAATATACGTGTTTATTTCATCTAAATTTATTTAAATTTAGCTCCTCCATCAAAAAAACTCATCAAAATTCAAAAAAATCGAATTTAGTTTAAAACCTCTAAATCTCAATTTGACTAAAAATTTATATAAAATCCGAACTATAGGTGTTTATTTCATCTAAATTTATTCAAATTTAGCTCCTCCATCAAAAAAACTCATCAAAATCCAAAAAAATCAAATTTAGTTTTAAACCTCCAAATCACAATTTGACTAAAAATTTATATAAAATCCGATCTATAGGTGTTTATTTCATCTAAATTTATTCAAATTTAGCTGCTCCATCAAAAAAATTCATCAAAATCCAAAAAAATCGAATTTACTTTACAACCTTTAAATCTCAATTTGACTAAAAATTTATATAAATTCCGAACTATAGGTGTTTATTTCATCTAAATTTATTCAAATTTAGCTCCTCCATCAAAAAAACTCATCAAAATCCATAAAAATCGAATTTAGTTCATAACTTCTAATTCACAATTTGACTAAAAATTTATATAAAATCCGATCTATAGGTGTTTATTTCATCTAAATTTATTTAAATTTAGCTCCTCCATCAAAAAAACTCATCAAAATTCAAAAAAATCGAATTTAGTTTAAAACCTCTAAATCACAATTTGACTAAAAATTTATATAAAATCCGTACTATAGGTGTTTATTTCATCTAAATTTATTCAAATTTAGCTCCTGCATCAAAAAAACTCATCAAAATCCAAAAAAATCAAATTTAGTTTACAACCTCTAAATCACAATTTGACTAAAAATTTATATAAAATCCGATCTATAGGCGTTTATTTCATCTAAATTTATTCAAATTTAGCTCCTCCATCAAAAAAACTCATCAAAATCCAAAAAAATCGAATTTACTTTACAACCTTTAAATCTCAATTTGACTAAAAATTTATATAAAATCCGAACTATAGGTGTTTATTTCATCTAAATTTATTCAAATTTAGCTCCTCCATCAAAAAAACTCATCAAAATCCAAAAAAATCGAATTTTGTTTACAACCTCTAAATCTCAATTTGACTAAAAATTTATATAAAATCCGAACTATAGGTGTTTATTTCATCTAAATTTATTCAAATTTAGCTCCTCCATCAAAAAAACTCATCAAAATCCAAAAAAATCAAATTTAGTTTAAAACCTCCAAATCACAATTTGACTAAAAATTTATATAAAATTCGCACTATAGGTGTTTATTTCATCTAAATTTATTCAAATTTAGCTCCTCCATCAAAAAACTCATCAAAATCCAAAAAAATAAAATTTAGTTTAAAACCTCCAAATCACAATTTGACTAAACATTTATATAAAATCCGAACTATAGGTGTTTATTTCATCTAAATTTATTCAAATTTAGCTCCTGCATCAAAAAAACTCATCAAAATCCAAAAAAATCAAATTTAGTTTACAACCTCTAAATCACAATTTGACTAAAAATTTATATAAAATCCGAACTATATGTGTTTATTTCATCTAAATTTATTCAAATTTAACTCCTTCATCAAAAAAACTCATCAAAATCCAAAAAAATCAAATTTAGTTTAAAACCTCCAAATCACAATTTGACTAAAAATTTATATAAAATCCGATCTATAGGTGTTTATTTCATCTAAATTTATTCAAATTTAGCTGCTCCATCAAAAAAACTCATCAAAATCCAAAAAAATCAAATTTAGTTTTAAACCTCCAAATCACAATTTGACTAAAAATTTATATAAAATCCGATCTATAGGTGTTTATTTCATCTAAATTTATTCAAATTTAGCTGCTCCATCAAAAAAACTCATCAAAATCCAAAAAAATCGAATTTACTTTACAACCTTTAAATCTCAATTTGACTAAAAATTTATATAAATTCCGAACTATAGGTGTTTATTTCATCTAAATTTATTCAAATTTAGCTCCTCCATCAAAAAAACTCATCAAAATCCAAAAAAATCGAATTTTGTTTACAACCTCAAAATCTCAATTTGACTAAAAATTTATATAAAATCCGAACTATAGGTGTTTATTTCATCTAAATTTATTCAAATTTAGCTCCTCCATCAAAAAAACTCATCAAAATCCAAAAAAATCGAATTTAGTTTAAAACCTCTAAATCACCTTTTTGACTAAAAATTTATATAAAATCCGAACTATATGTGTTTATTTCATTTAAATTTATTCAAATTTAGCTCCTCCATCAAAAAAACTCATCAAAATCCATAAAAATCGAATTTAGTTCAAAACTTCTAATTCACAATTTGACTAAAAATTTATATAAAATCCGATCTATAGGTGTTTATTTCATCTAAATTTATTTAAATTTAGCTCCTCCATCAAAAAAACTCATCAAAATCCAAAAAAATCGAATTTAGTTTAAAACCTCTAAATCACAATTTGACTAAAAATTTATATAAAATCCGTACTATAGGTGTTTATTTCATCTAAATTTATTCAAATTTAGCTCCTGCATCAAAAAATCTCATCAAAATCCAAAAAAATCAAATTTAGTTTACAATCTCTAAATCACAATTTGACTAAAAATGTATATAAAATCCGATCTATAGGTGTTTATTTCATCTAAATTTATTCAAATTCAGCTCCTCCATCAAAAAAACTCATCAAAATCCAAAAAAATCAAATTTAGTTTACAACCTCTAAATCACAATTTGACTAAAAATTTATATAAAATCCGAAATATACGTGTTTATTTCATCTAAATTTATTCAAATTTAGCTCCTTCATCAAAAAAACTCATCAAAATCCAAAAAAATCGAATTTACTTTACAACCTTTAAATCTCAATTTGACTAAAAATTTATATAAAATCCGAACTATAGGTGTTTATTTCATCTAAATTTATTCAAATTTAGCTCCTCCATCAAAAAAACTCATCAAAATCCAAAAAAATCGAATTTTGTTTACAACCTCTAAATCTCAATTTGACTAAAAATTTATATAAAATCCGAACTATATGTGTTTATTTCATCTAAATTTATTCAAATTTAGCTCCTCCATCAAAAAAAACTCATCAAAATCCAAAAAAATCGAATTTAGTTTAAAACCTCTAAATCACAATTTGACTAAAAATTTATATAAAATCCGTACTATAGGTGTTTATTTCATCTAAATTTATTCAAATTTAGCTCCTGCATCAAAAAAACTCATCAAAATCCAAAAAAATCAAATTTAGTTTACAACCTCTAAATCACAATTTGACTAAAAATTTATATAAAATCCGATCTATAGGTGTTTATTTCATCTAAATTTATTCAAATTCAGCTCCTCCATCAAAAAAACTCATCAAAATCCAAAAAAATCGAATTTAGTATAAACCCTCTAAATCACAATTTGACTAAAAATTTATATAAAATCCGAACTATAGGTGTTTATTTCATCTAAATTTATTTAAATTTAGCTCCTGCATCAAAAAAACCCATCAAAATCCAAAAAAATCCAATTTAGTTTACAACCTCTAAATCACAATTTGACTAAAAATTTATATAAAATCCGAAATATACGTGTTTATTTCATCTAAATTTATTCAAATTTAGCTCCTTCATCAAAAAAAATCATCAAAATCCAAAAAAATCAAATTTAGTTTACAACCTCTAAATCACAATTTGACTAAAAATTTATATAAAATCCGAACTATAGGTGTTTATTTCATCTAAATTTATTCAAATTTAGCTCCTGCATCAAAAAAACTCATCAAAATCCAAAAAAATCAAATTTAGTTTACAACCTCTAAATCACAATTTGACTAAAAATTTATATAAAATCCGAAATATACGAGTTTATTTCATCTAAATTTATTAAAATTTAGCTCCTTCATCAAAAAAACTCATCAAAATCCAAAAAAATCAAATTTAGTTTACAACCTCTAAATCACAATTTGACTAAAAATTTATATAAAATCCGATCTATAGGTGTTTATTTCATCTAAATTTATTCAAATCTAGCTCCTCCATCAAAAAAACTCATCAAAATCCAAAAAAATCAAATTTAGTTTACAACCTCTAAATCACAATTTGACTAAAAATTTATATAAAATCCGATCTATAGGTGTTTATTTCATCTAAATTTATTCAAATTTAGCTGCTCCATCAAAAAAACTCATCAAAATCCAAAAAAATCGAATTTACTTTACAACCTTTAAATCTCAATTTGACTAAAAATTTATATAAAATCCGAACTATAGGTGTTTATTTCATCTAAATTTATTCAAATTTAGCTCCTCCATCAAAAAAACTCATCAAAATCCAAAAAAATCGAATTTTGTTTACAACCTCTAAATCTCAATTTGACTAAAAATTTATATAAAATCCGAACTTTAGGTGTTTATTTCATCTAAATTTATTCAAATTTAGCTCCTCCATCAAAAAAACTCATCAAAATCCAAAAAAATCAAATTTTGTTTAAAACCTCCAAATCACAATTTGACTAAAAATTTATATAAAATCTGCACTATAGGTGTTTATTTCATCTAAATTTATTCAAATTTAGCTCCTCCATCAAAAAAACTCATCAAAATCCAAAAAAATCGAATTTAGTTTAAACCCTCTAAATCACAATTTGACTAAAAATTTATATAAAATCCGAACTATAGGTGTTTATTTCATCTAAATTTATTCAAATTTAGCTCCTCGAAGAAAGGGCTTCGTTCCAATTTGTCGTGGTTAGGGGAATATTTTGTGTCTCCTTGACAACCAAACCTACGAAAATTTGTCCCTTTTTATATGATACATGAGCCTTACCCAGAGTGAGTTCGCTTGCTATCGTCAGTTCTCCTGCTTCCTGTAATTGTCTAGCTCCTTCGTCGCAAGGTTTCCCATCGGCACTTAAAAAGAAGACTAACGTTTCTTTACGTAGGGACAATGGGTCGCGACTGACTGACGGTATTATAATGATTTCTCGGTCTGGATCCGCGTCGTAGGCTGTTTCCGGAGGATCGTTCGTCTCGATTATTGATGATTCAGAATCTGACGTTGATTCGTGAGAAGCATTGGATGCCACATCGGAATCTGAGTCGTCTTGTTCCGGCGGTGTTGGCGATTCCGGAAGCGAAATAATCGAATATGGCTCATCTGCAGGTTCTTCTTCTGCTGCTTGTATTTCCTCTTCTATAACATTTCCTGATTCTGGTAGATTTAGCGAGGGGAAGTCCGGTGGCGCTATTATCGGCGTCGGGTCCTTGCGTACTTTTCGGCGTGGTTGTGTCCTCGTAGGCGCCGTTCTGTGGCGAATTTTACTTGTATTTTTTTTCGCAGAGGTGGGTGCTTTGGAGCCCCGAGGCCTCCCTGGGCCTCGTTTAGAAGGGGGGTGATCTTCCCAGTCTTCGTCGGCTTCCTCTCGTGGCCGTATAGGGTACGTTTCCACCGTAGGGGGTTTACGAGATAGAGCGTCGGCAAGCTTGTTACTTTTTCCCGGTTGGTATCGAATTTCGTATTCGTACTCGGCTAATTTTAATCGCCACCTAACGAGGCGCGAAGTTGGGTCCTTTACGTTATGTAACCATATTAAGGGTCGGTGGTCAGTAAATAAAATAAATTTTCTTCCATATATATAAGGTCGGAAGTGCCTAGCACAGTACACTATAGCTAAAAGTTCCTTTTCTATAGTTGCGTAGTTTGTTTCTGCTTTATTTAGGAGGCGAGAAGCGTAAGCGATAGGTAATTCCTTTCCTTCGATAGCCTGACTTAATATTCCTCCTATATCGTAGTCGGAAGCATCTGTAGTGACGTGGAATTCTAGTTCAAAATTTGGATATTGCAGGATAGGTTCCTATTGTAATGCTGATGTTAAGTGGTTGAACGCGTTCTGCTGGGGCGATCCCCAGTCGAAAGATACGTCCTTTTTCAATAAGGAAGTCAAAGGGCGAGCTGTCTTAGAAAATTCGGGGATAAATCTTCTATAATAGCCAGTTAGACCGAGGAATTCCTTAATTCCTTTCGGTGTACGAGGTTCAGGGTAGTTTTGAACGGCTTGCATTTTGTTTTGGTCCGGTTTTACCCCTTCCTCGGTAATTACGTGTCCCAGGTAAGCGACTTCCTTACATAGGAATTTACATTTTGTAGGTTGTAATTTTAAATTTGCTTCTCGTAAACGGTGCGCGAGTTTTTTGAATTTGATTAAGTGCTCTGTTAGGGAACTTGCGTAAAGGACGATATCGTCCAGATATACGAACATTTCCGTGCCTTGAAGTCCTGTAAGGGTATGGTCCATTAGGCGTTGGAAGGTAGCTGGAGCATTACAAAGTCCAAATGGCATCCTTTTAAATTCATAGTGTCCATATGGTGTTGAAAAAGCTGTCTTATGTGCATCCTCAGATTTCATGGGTATTTGGTGGAAACCCGAGGCTAGATCAAATACGGAAAAGTACTTAGCTCCTCCCAATTGGTCTAATATTTCGTTGATATTAGGAATTGGATATGCGTCAGGAACTGTCTTTTTGTTTAAATCTCTAAAATCAATCACTACCCGCCACAGGAATTCCCCGTTGGGTCCTGGCTTTTTGGATACAATCCAGATGGGTGAATTGTAAGGTGACATTGATGGTTTTATTATATCCTGGTCTAATAATTTTTGTACTTGGTTTTCAATTTCCTTCTTGTGTACTGGAGGGAAGCGATACTGCTTAGTATTGATAGGCATTGGGTCCGTCGTCTGGATTCCATGCTGGATAGAGTTCGTATGACCCAACTTCTCATCAGGTAGGTGGAAAAGGTCATGATGCTTTCTTAAAATTCCTTGGACATGAAGTTTTTCCTCCGGATTCATATGTTCCGTCGAAATTAATTCGAGCACTTTTTCCATCCTTGTTGAGGGTCTTCCAGAATTTATTTTTATTTCCTCACCCGACGCAACAGCGAGAGACTTTTGGGAAGTTAGGGGAAGGGTCGATTTGCCATTATGCAAAAGGGGTGTGAGTGATTGCGCCTTCACGGGTGCCTCAATAGGATGGATCAGCGGATCCTGGTTTAAGAGGGGCTTAATTTTTGTTAGGGCTGGGATAGGGGAAATGCATTTAGATGTCTTAGTCTCTTTTGGTCGTCTTTGATTGGGTTCTGGAGTCATAATTTCAAATTCTTCCAATTCAACAGTAGGAATTGTGATCGTTGTGTCCTTTTCATTAGAATTTATTATTTGTAAATACGCTTTACCGTTCTGATTACTGACTAGAATGTTACCAGCATGAATACCAGTGCCTAAGTCTAACCGGGATACATACCCTTCCTTTATGTCTGAATTCGATACGTTAACGAAGGAAACGGTTTTTGATCTAGCGGGTAGCACGATTTGAGTTCTATTTACAAACGGAATGGAGTTTCCGTTGAATTCCAACTGCTTCTTCGAATAATGTATGGAGGCATTTAGTTTTATAAAAAATTCAGTTCCTAGTATGCTGTGTGGTTTAATAGGGAAGTCGTTTTCGACTACGTGGAACGTAACTTCGTTGCCCATTAGAGTTTTTTTTATTGTCCCAAGGGTGGAGACGAGGTCCATAGCGATGCCCCTAAGTTGTAATTGTTTGTTCTTATCTATGTCTTGAGTTTGTTTTACGGCGTAAAATTTCAATATATTCACTTCGGAACCAGTATCAATCATTAATTCTGGGGCTATTTCGAAGTCTGGGGACTGGATAATTACGGACGGGGCTTCGTCAACAGTGTTCACCCATGCGGTGGCGATCCTAGTCTTGACATTCCCTGTTCCTCCTGGTTTACTATTATTGGACGCGCTGCAGCTTGGCCCGATCCACGATACGCCTCCATAGTTGACCGTAGGGGCAGGGAATTTCCCGAGTCTCGTTCTTGGAAGGTTCCAGAGCTTCTCTCATTACGATTGAATAAGCGCTTTCTACATTCGGAGATTAGGTGTCCAGGCTTTTTACAATATGCGCAGATACGCAGTTCCGTAGGCCTTGGGGGAGGAGGTCGGTTTTTGTCCCAGTAGGGGAGTAATGTTTGGGGCCTGATTACCATATCCCGCAACTGGGTTTTGGGTATATCGTTCGGTTGGTTGAGATGCTAAATTTTGGTTATTCCTGCAGGACAGTGCGTCGTGTCCTTTCTTATTACAAACTTGACAAATTATTTTTGGAGCCTTTTGCTCGGAAAATCTTTGGCGGTCTCGATCAATTTTCTTATCCACGAGTACAGTTAGCTCGAAAGCATCGTTGACCGTGTCGAAGTTATGTTGCAGTAATCTTGTTCGAATATGGGGAGGAAGTCCATCCACAAATGAGTCCAGCGTCAAACGGTCTAGATCCTCGGGATGATTCCGTGCAAAGTCGCGATAATATTCCCTATCCTCTTCCAAAATAGCGAATCTAAGATCCTTAACGCGCGAGATGTATTCTAATACGTGTTCGTTCGTCCCTTTGATAATATTCGCCAGTTCCCCTTTATAATGATCTGATGTTTTCGCGGGGGAAAATGTTCGTTTGAGTCGTTTCATCAAATCATTTACGGAGTCGAAAACCCTATCCTCAACGGCCAAGGAGGTGTGATCTTGCAGTTTATTGCGTAACAACCTCGCCAGCTGGGGCTCAGCTTGCGGGGGAACCACAGCTTTAGCTCTATTGCAGGCTCTCGCGAATTGCTCCACTGGTATATTATGTCCATTAAAATTAGGGACGGTTTCTATAGCGTCTTTTAATTTGATCTGGGGTGTTGGATCCTGGTCCGGAATATTGTTACGAGTCGATACCTCTGGAATTTTACTAGTATTTAACACCGGTTTTCTATCGAAACGTGAGGAACCCGGCGTAGCAAAATTATTCGCGAGTGGCGGGGGTGCAAGAAATTTTTCTACTAGCCCTTGTATAATTTGCATCTGACCGGAAAGACCCTCCAACGTAAGGCCGCCCGTTTCGGTTTCCACACTCGGTTGTGTAGTAGGTCGCTTGCCGATACCGAATTTTTCGCATATCCCTTCAATTTTCGCTTGATTTTCTTTTAGCAATCGCATCTGTTCTAATATTTCGGCAGTTGCGATGTCTACTCGATCAGTAACTTGGTTCACGTCTTGGTCTATAACGCACGGGTCGTCGGTTTCTCCGTACACAGACATTTTGAAAGCGCCCGTTTCTATATTATTCGTTAGTTTAAGGAATTTTCCTAGGTTTAGGCGTCCGGCAGCCGTCATCTAAATCTCACGGCGTTCTCTACCTTGGTAAACGTTAATTTCGTTACGTCTCCTATTCGAACGAAGATATTTTTCTGTGCACGCGGCACAATTACTAATGGGACGTGCTCTTAATAAATGGTCTCTACAACGGGGGCACTCGGGAAATATGTTTGGCTGCTGGCAATGTACTTGATATATTTCATCTACTTCTACCGGATCCAAATTAAAACATTTTAAACAAATATTTTCGCCTTCCGTGGTCGTAGCTACTCCTCCGGAGGTACAAATTAACGCGTTAGAATATAACAAGACGCCTCTAAATCTACGGCTTGGGTAATATAGTGTGTCTTGATTTCGTTGTTGATCACACATACTAGTCAAAAGAATATTACTGGTATCTTATATTCGACAGATCTATCTCTTGACAATAGTGAACAAACGTTCCACCTTGGGCGACCAAAATTGTGTCGCGTTAGGTTGTCGTTACTTTAAAAATCGAAATCTTCGAAATCGCTGGATAGGTCATAGCTCTCGTCGGAGAGAAGGTAATATTCCGTGCACACGGTGCACCTATTCATTGGGCGAGTTTGAAATATTGCATTATTACAACGAGGGCAAGGGGAATAAGTCTTGGGGTTTCGATAATAGTGAATGATGTATACTTGAACCGTATTTACTGAGTCCAACCAAGAGCAGCACAAGCAAATTTTGCCGCCCTATTTCGTTGTTGCTAGACTTCCTTTTACACAATTTAAATTCTGCATACACGCAGTTGTACTCTGTGCCCTGCGGCTTCGATAGGCTACTGCGATCTGTTGCGTGCGAGTAATGTACATGTTAAATCACGGGGACCGTGTGGAAAAAGAATTTCTTTTCTTTCAACGGTATACGAAGATCCCACCTTATGTGGCCAAAATGATGGTACTTCAGACAACTGTTAATTATTACTTATAAATCTGGAGTTTGTCTACACGGGTAGACGTTGTCGAATTCGTTATAACTCCTTTCAGAAGAGAGATACCAATTTATGCAATCAATGCACTGATCAGCGGGACGTTTGTGGAGCAAGACAATGCCGCACCGTGGGCAATTGGGGAACACGTAAGGCGTTTGGCAATAATGGATTAAATAAGCTCTTTCGGTGTCTGTTGGATCTCGTAGGGAGCAGCTTAAACAAATATCGTCACCGTCAATGGTTGTTGCTATGCTCCCAGAAACGCAGATCATCCACCGCATATACGCAGTCAAACTTTGTAATCTGCGGCTACGATAGTTCAGTACACCCCGATTTGGGCAATTAATGCACATACTAGAAAATAGAGACTTTGTGAGCACCGTATCATAGAATTTCCATCTATCAACGGTAAACGCACATCCCACCGCTGTCACCAATTTTATGTCACGTCCCGGGTGGAGGTCTTTGGGGACAATGACATGGAGAATAAAATCAGGCGCGAATCTATAATCCAACACTCTGAGGGTTTTGAAGGGAGAGTCAGGCGCGAATCTAAAATCCAGCACACTGAGGATTTTGAGGGAATATCAGGCGCGAATCTAAAATCCAGCACACTGAGGGTTTTGATGGGAGAATCAGGCGCGAATCTATAATCCAGCACACTGATCGACCAGGGAAGGTTTAATAACTGGTACTTTCCGTGGAGACAAACGTTATAGCACTTGTTGTGGTTTGGCTTTTTAATCGGATTTACCGTTGCATCGAGGTAAAAGACTCTCGTAATGATTCCACGAAATCTGTTAGTCATATGGTTGTACGCGAGCTATGCAAAAGTGAGTTTGTAAACACCGTAATACTTTCCGCGGTCGTTGCCCGTAATCAGCTGTTCCGGCAGCCTGTTTGGATTTAGGGATTTTCGCAGCCGAAGGATTAACACAATGACTAGAAACGTCTTTTAAGCAAAGCGGTTTATTTGTTTTAACCATGGGCTTGTTCGCACTGTTTATGAAAGTGCTTTGTAGAACTTAGAATGCGTTTAGACATTAAACATTGACACAGAACATTTATATAGATGGTTATCAATATATATAACATGTGATTATGAGCGTGACATACCGTATATGTTTTAAGATAGAATGATATAAGCAGTAAGCATTGATAAGAACATGAAATATGTTTGCGATGAGCGTTAATAATACAATATAATAAAGCAACACGCGTAACAAGACAATATAATATGAAAGCAATTAGAATAGCAATACAAAATAATAGGTGAACGCAATACGCGTAGAAATACAAAATAATATGAATATCAATTAGAATAGCAATACAAAATAATAGGCAAACGCAATACGCGTAGAAATACAAACTAATATGAAAGCAATACGAATAGAAATACACAATAATATGTATGGAGATGATATGCAATATTTTAAATGGTAATATAAATTCTTACGGTAGTTGCCGTTGAACACTGAATTTATGTTTTAAGAGGTGACAATTTCTTGAATTTATACGTTAGGTAACTTTGATAGATTTCCGTAGAACGAGAGCGAGCTCTCGCGGTTCCTCGTATTTATACTAATTACAATCTTTTCGGCTTGAAGGGGGGTGCGCGGTACGCACCTTGACATATTTACGCATATGCGTCGCAGTAACATTTCCGGGGTTTTTGTAAGGACCAAAGGTTGGTCTATATTTGGACTCGCATTTTCGGCACGTACGCCAAATAATCCTCGCGATTATCCTTCTGGGGTTTTTATACATGTGATTTGAAAATGCTCAACTCCTCGAATGGATTTTGGGTGTTTTTGATAGGAAAGGGGTGATAATAGATTTGACTTCTTTGGTCATTTAGTGGGCCTGAGACGTGGTCTCGATTTAAGAGATATAAGGGGCGAGGGACTTGTTTAGATTTGATAGGAGGGAAGAGTTTGTGCCGCGTTGGGCGAATAGGTGGGGAAGATTTAATAGTTGACCGTCTTGAGATGGGGACCGCTAAGGTACATCGCCAAGGCGGTCGAGGTCATGGAAAAGGGGTAAGAATTGAGGTTTGGGGAGATTTGAGTGGAGTTGTATAGTGGTTTATGAGTGAATGTTAGTTTAACTGCGTGCGAAAAATCGTGGGGCGTCACATTACAAAACACCTTTATGTACTTGCAGCTCATTTTGATTTCACTTTTTTTATTTTGTTATTATTATTATCTTCTATTTTTTATGATTTAATTGACTTCATGTACTTGGCGTATTTTTTTTACTTTTTTGAAGTTTTGTTTATTACCAAACTGTGATCATCGTTTGTAACATTTAAATGAATTTCGAATTTTGTGTGTATGCTTGTGACGTCCCACGATTTTGCGGGCGCGGTTAAAACAACTCCCACTCATAAACCATTCTACAACTCCATTCAAATCTCCCCAAACCTCAACTCTTACCCCTTTACCACTGACCACTGGCCACCTTGGCGATGTACCTTAGCGATCCCTATCTCAAGACGGTCAATCAGTGAATCCCCTTCCCTTATTCGCCCTACGAGGCACAAATTCCTCCGTCACATCGAATCTAAACAAGTCCCTCGCCCCACAAATCTCTTAAATCGAGACCACGTCTCACACCCTCTAAATGACCAAAGCAGTCAAAACCACCAACGTCCCTTTCCTATTAAAACACCCAAAATCCATTCGAGGAGTTCAGTATCTCTAATTCACGTGTATAAAAACCCCGGAAGAAAAACCGCGAGACCAAATATACACCAACCTTTGTTCCCTACAAAAACCCCGGAAATGTTACTGTGACGCATGTTCATAATTAGGTCAAGGTGCATACTGCGCACCCCGCTTCATACTGTAAAATATTATATAAATGGGTCAAAGTCCATACCGCGCGTACTCCCGCACCCCTTGGAAAATCATATAAATACAAGGGCTCCGAGACAGAAGTCCTCTTTCGCCAAAATACCAGGACCGAAAAGGCACTCTCTTTCGCCGAAATACCAGGATCAATTAGACACGCTTCTCTTTCAACGAAATACCTTCGGCGAAAGAACGCTCTTCGAACGAAAAGCAACAAAGGAAAGGTCTCGTTCGACAAAGTATTATTTAAAACTAAATTCAACCATCTTCAACCATCAAGCATTGTAAGAGATTATAACTACCATTAATACCACTGTATATCACCATCATCCATATCAATTATTCATATTCTTATGGTTTCATATTATTTCGTATCGCAACGCTTATTGCGCTCATATTATATTGTATTGCTATTCTTAATGCTTATTAACGCTCATTGCGATCATATTATATTGTCTTATTGACGCTTATTGCTTAAATCATTCTAGCTTATTAACATATATTGTATTTCATGTTCACACTCATATCCAATAACTTATAAACACTATATAAATGTTATGTTCATCTCCAACCCGTTATTATAAACCCTAACAACCAGCACAATAACAGTACATGGCATATTACCAAAAAGCTACAAAGTGAATAAACAGTTTTACTTTAAATCACGCTTCGAATTATTGTGTCAATCCTTCGGCTACGAAGATCCCTAAATCCAAACAGGCTGCCGGAACAGCTGATTACGGGCAACGACCGCGGAAAGCATCACGGTGTTTACTAACTTACTTTCGTATAGGTTTCGCTTAATCGTATGACTAGTCGAATTTCGCGAAGTAATTACGTGTGTATTTTACAATAATGCAACGGTAAATCCGATTACCAAGGCAAACCAAAACATGTGTTCTAACGGGTCTCTCCCCAATACAAACCAGTTCATTAAACCTTCCCTGGTCGATTAGTGTGCAGAATTAAACATTACTCGCCTGACTTTCAAAAACGATTAGTGTGCAGAATTAAACATTTCTCGCCTGACTTTCCGTAAATTTTCAAACTCCTGAATCTCATATTCTCTCCTGCCGTTCGAAACGATTAGCGTGCAGAATTTCGCATTTCTCGCCTGACGTTCGAAAAGGCTGGTGTGCAGAATTTCACATTTCTCGCCTGACGTTCGAAACGGTTAGTGTGCAGAATTAAACATTTCTTGCCTGATTTTCCGTAAATCTTCAATCTCCTGAATCTCATATTCTCTCCTGCCGTTCGAAACGATTAGCGTACAGAATTTCGCATTTCTCGCCTGACGTTCGAAAAGGCTGGTGTGCAGAATTACACCATTAAATACCTGATTCCCTCGCCTTCCGGTGCGCTGGACTATAGATTCGCGCCTAGATTTTATGTAAAACTCCACTATGTCATTTGTCCCCTTAAATCCTTAACCGGGACGTGACATGCTGTTTTGCTGTCAGTCAATGTGTACGCGCGCCGAATTCTAAATATACTGTAGGCTTAATTGCATACGCGCCATCTTGCATGCCACACTACTATACGAAACCTTGTTCAAATTATAACTACATTTAATTAAAATATTTCACGTGTTCCAAATTGTATGTGTCCTAAATCTCATCTGTTATAAATTGTATATGTCCTAAACAGAGCCGGCGCACAGTGGGCCGGATTTTAAATTTGCGCCTTTTGGGTCTTTTTTTTAAGATATCGGCATGAAAGTTGCGCTAAAAAAACAGGAAAAAATTATTCCTATCTAATGATGTATAATTTAATTTTTTAAACAATTATTTATTTATATTTTTTTTAATTTTGTTAACTTATTTTTGATAAATAAAATTTTAATTCTGTTTATTTGGTACCTTATTTAATGCCCTTTACAGTGGTGTACGCAAAATTTTGGGAAACATTTCATTTCCAAGTTATACGGAAAATTCGAATAATGAAGGAAAGTAGCAACAAATCGGTTTGTTTAAATTATAGACTAGGTATTTGCGATAAATATCTTCTTTTATTAGTAACTAATATAAACAATCCATTAAAAAATATTTTTATATGCATTAACGAAAATGGCGAATTTTCCAATTTGATTAGGGATATCTTCCAAACGCCGAAAAGTTCCACTTAGGGACCAATTGCAATATTTTCAGCGCACTTTACTCTAAATAATCACGTATCGATCATTTCCCCCCTCGTCCCACTGCTCAAATTATTAGTGTTTAAAGTTATCAACGTTCGGTCAGTCCGTAGGGTAAAGGTGGGATAGTTGAGCAGAATGGAAACATGATCACAGAGATGTTATTATTAATGTATTTGTAATATGCCCCTATTATCGCGTTGTTATGTTCATCTTTGCAATATTAATTGCTCTACTTGTAGGTCTAAATTTTGATTTTTTGTGGTAGATAATCTCATTCGCAGAAAACAACGAAAAGAAAGTAACAAAAACAAAAGCAAATGCAATTTTTCAATTTAACCTAAAATAACGAAGAGCCCTTGTCAAACATTTTTCATTATATCTGAATATGATAGTCATAGTTAATTTTTTACTATTAGTTTGTGGTTTTCTTGTTAAATACATTAGTTTATATTTCATTGTACATCTCTTTGGTAAGTATGAAACACTTAAAGGTCTCATGAACAACACAACGCGACCCACCTTTACCCTACGGACTGACTGAAAGTTAATAACTTTAAACACTAATAATTTGAGCAGTGGGATGAGGGGGGAAATGATCGATACGTGATTATTTAGAGGAAAGTGTGCTGAAAATATTGCAATTGGTCTCAAAGTGGAACTTTTCGGCGTTTGGAAGATATCCCTAATCAAATTTGAAAAATGTCGCCATTTTCGTTAATGCATATAAAAATATTTTTTAATGGATTGTTTGTATTAGTTAATAATAAAAGAAGATATTTATCGCAAAAACCTGGTATTTAATTTAAACAAACCGATTTGTTGTTACTTTCCTTCATTATTCGGATTTTCCTTATAACTTGGAAACGAAAAGTTTCCCAAGATTTTGCGTACACCACTGTAAAGGGCATTAAATAATGTACCAAATAAACAGAATTAAAATTTTTTTTATCAAAATAAGTTAACAAAATTAAAAAATAAATAAATAAAAAATTGTTTAAAAAGTTAAATTATACATCATTAGATAGGAATAATTTTTTCCTGTTTTTTAGCGCAACTTTCATCCCGATATCTGAAAAAAAGTCCCAAAAGGCGGCAAATTTAAAATCCGGCCCACTGTGCGGCGAGAGGATGGATGGCGCATTTATGCAAAGAAAATTTTTGGTAACCCCAAATTTTTGCACCCGTTTTCTATTTAATATGTTTTGCCTTTAAGAGGTACAATAAAAACAGAATTACATTTACATTTTGTTTATATGGGAGTTGGATTCCTTTATTATTAAGTCTGCGATATCGTTTTTAGCGCCCCCTGCGGCTGGCGCCCTTATGCAACGCACTACTTGCATAATGGTTTCCGCCGGACCTGGTCCTAAATCGCATGTGTCCTAAATGGTACGTGCACTATAAATCGCATGTGTTTTAAATCGCATGTGTCCTAAGTTGTATGTGTCCTAAATCGCATGTGTACTAAATTGTATGTGCCCTAAACCGCATGTGTCCTAAATTGTATGTGTCCTAAGTCGCATGTGTCCTAAATTGTATGTGCACTATAAATCACATGTGTTCTTAAATGTATGTGCACTATTTTCTGTCTTCTATCTTGTGTCCTAAATTGTATGTGTCCTAAATCGCATGTGTCCTGAATTGTATGTGTCCTAAATCGCATGTGTCCTAAATTGTATGTGTCCTAAGTTGCATGTGTCCTAAATTGTATGTGCACTATAAATTTCATGTGTTCTAAATTGTATGTGCACTACTTTCTGTGCACTATTCTGATGTGTCCTAAATTGCATGTGTAGTTTTGTACTGTGTCGTTTTGATATGGAGCCCACGTCCCACCGCGATCGGGCCAGATCTTTATTACCCTCACCTTTTGGTTACGCTTTCAGTCTTATTTATTCGGTCCGGATCTTATATAAAGATAAATACTCATGTAGTATGAAAAAAAAATACTATTTCGGGTTTTATCGAATGGACCTTCGTTTTCTAGATATTGTAATTTAAAGTTTTTAACGTACGTAGTAATCCCGATATATAATATCTATAGTAATTAACCCCCAAGAAGGTTCCGTGGACACAACGGTAGTGCGCCCGTGTCGAATCGGTCCATACACAAAACCTCTCTATGGGCAAAAAACAATTGTCTAATACCATTGCAAAAAGAAACAGAAGAACTTACTAATAATTTCAATCAAGACAGACTCAACAACGAAACAATATGCACATTCTCAGACAACAATACGGCAGATATCTCTAATACAGACCTCATTCCCCCAAACTATTTTACCTCAATTTATACACTAAAAAATACTTTTAAGAACCTTGTTTGGGATTGGCCCAAACGGCCACTGGCCAAGGTGGCGCGGACTCGCTGCCGAAACCGCGCGCAATTTAAACGCTCTAAAAACGACCGGATCGCGGCATGTATGATCGCGGTGATGCGATCGGTCGGGCCATCTGTTGACGCGCACCTCACCTAATTAGGCAGCTGTCGCACTTCATCGCTCGAACTGCTTTGTTTAGCCGGTGTAGTCCTTGTCTTACTCAGGGCGAGCAGCTGTTGGGTGGGGTGCTGACGTCACAGATTTCGGCGATAACGGCCCGATCCATCATCGCGACCTCTCTACTTCTTGAAACGTTGACTCAAACAGAACGTCTCTTCGACAAGCGTACTTGCGCTTCAGTGTAACGTCTCAAAGTCTCTTGGCTTTCGAACTACTTGGTTCCGCGCTAACGCTCGCGTACTATACGCTTTTATTATAAGCAGTCTCTGTGTTCTTTGTAACTTAGTTCGACGTCATTGTAATATATTGTGTAATTGTGGTGTAAATACATAGTGTGGGTGATCTTTATTTTGAACTTAACGGCTAGTCTTAACTGTTAGTTCTTAGTTAATCCTTGTACCTAAACCTAGACTAAATCGCGAACGTTTGTTACTCCTACGTTCGGTACTAAATAACCTAAACAATAAAAAATCTCCCAGTTTTGACGGCATTCCTAATATAGCTCTTAAAAACCTCCCACTGTCATATATATCTTACTATACCATCATATTCAATGACTGCCTTAATTTCACATATTATCCACCGATATATATATATATATATATATATATATATATACAGGGTGTCCCAAAAATGTTGCGTTTCCTTAAAGGGGGTGATTCTGGGGGTGATTACAAACAACTTTTTCCTTTGCGAAAATGCTCTCCGATGTTTCGTTAACGAGATATTAATAAAAAGCACCGACCAATCACAGCGCGAGTCTGACGGCCGAGTTCCCGCGGTAGCGTGGCTACGAGCCGCGCTGCGACTGCGACGAGCAAGCAACTCGGCATGCATCGAAGAAACTTGCGTAGAATGGCAAATGAAAAAGACGTAACAAATAAAATCGAACATGTTGTCATGGTTTGTTCGTCATTTAAAGTGAATAATGAATAAAGGATAAATGGATGAAAATCACGTGTAACGTAAAAAGACGAATACGCAGGTTTTTTTTTAGAAGATTCGAAAATAATAATTATTTGAAGTGGGAGGATAAGGAATACGTAAATTTCCTTGTGTTAATAACGTAGCCACGAAAAGGTAATGTAACAGGAAATTAACGAAAGGTGATAGTCGTTCGGTATTGTGATAAAAATCCGTAATTCAATAACGGCCAGCACTGTTGGTGGTAACGAATAAGTATGTTTAAAAAGCCCGAATAAATGTTATCGTACGGGAATTTAGAGAATTATCGCCGGAAATAAGCCATCGCTTGCGTTAAATTTAAAAATGAATTATCACCAATAAAGTAACTAAAACTCACCCTTGTTGGAAATTCACCTGCAGCTTGAAAATCTGTGTCACAGGGTCACCGAACCGATCCTGGTCATCGATGGACGTGCTCCGTGCACAGCTGGTCCCAGGTATCCTTACATTCCCACTACCCAAAGTTAAGGGTCGCAATGTCAGGTGCGTCCAGGTCAACGTACCGAATATTCACTTCACTGCACGGCTACTAACACTGATCACTTTATTTATCCTGAAGTATTCTTGGGCCGTGTACATTTCTGCGACGCGATTGCTAGCTGACTGACAGGATTTTTTCCAAGCAACTTCCGCTACCCCCAAGTAGCTTCTCTGGTTCCATTATGAGTTAACTCCCACCAGGGCAAAAGGCTTTAGGTAAAAAGAAGACAACACATTTTCGGAACACGTGTTTTGCAGCAGTGCAACGAACACTTTCACAAAAGCCCGCGCTCCGTCCTTCTACTGCCAATGTACCCATTGCTTCGAGATAGAAAACAGACACCACGTGTATCGGTTCGAAAGGGTCCGAAGGGAAGAGACAGTCTTCGAGTTGCAATTAAGTCATAAATTATCCGAAACTGTAGGAAACCGTTCTCTACCGCCGACTCGCCGGACAATAAACCGCGACCCTGGCGAAATGCTCTGGCTGATCAGCCTGATTAATTTTGAAGAACTAGAAATTACAGAGTATTATCCAACATCAATACGCCTCGCGGAAAGACACAGGAAGAGACGAGGTAGGCCGCTGACTGCGCGTAGTCCCGCCTGCTTCGTCCTACCTTCAAATTAAAGACGGATCCCTTATCTCTCGAGTATAAACACGCGCTCGAATTTCAAAACAAAAGCACGCGTCGACGTATTCCGTGCTAGAGATGGTGGGCCTTGAGGTCCGATTGGTCCCAAACTAACCAATCGGGCCTGCTTATTTCTCGTGTCTAAACACGCGCTCGAATTTCAAAACAAAAGCACGCGTCGACGTATTCCGTGCGAGAGAAGGTGGGCCTTGGGGAGGAGATATTACTGTGAAGAGGGCCTCTTCAGAACAGTGGCCGTTTGGGAGGGATGCAGGGCAGATTGGTTAGATTAGGGCCAATCGGACTTCAAGCCCACTGTCTCTCGCACGGAATACGTCGACGCGTGCTTTTGTTTTGAAATTCGAGCGCGTGTTTAGACACGAGAAATAAGCAGGCCCGATTGGTTAGTTTGGGACCAATCGGACCTCAAGGCCCACCATCTCTAGCACGGAATACGTCGACGCGTGCTTTTGTTTTGAAATTCGAGCGCGTGTTTATACTCGAGAGATAAGGGATCCGTCTTTAATTTGAAGGTAGGACGAAGCAGGCGGGACTACGCGCAGTCAGCGGCCTACCTCTTCTCTTCCTGTGTCTTTCCGCGAGGCGTATTGATGTTGGATAATACTCTGTAATTTCTAGTTCTTCAAAATTAATCAGGCTGATCAGCCAGAGCATTTCGCCAGGGTCGCGGTTTATTGTCCGGCGAGTCGGCGGTAGAGAACGGTTTCCTACAGTTTCGGATAATTTATGACTTAATTGGTTCCGCCTCGTAGCAGTCGTGAACTCAGGGTATCGGAAAGGGGAAACAGGAATGGTATGCATTTTCTTCTTTATAGCAACTCGAAGACTGTCTCTTCCCTTCGGACCCTTTCGAACCGATACACGTGGTGTCTGTTTTCTATCTCGAAGCAATGGGTACATTGGCAGTAGAAGGACGGAGCGCGGGCTTTTGTGAAAGTGTTCGTTGCACTGCTGCAAAACACGTGTTCCGAAAATGTGTTGTCTTCTTTTTACCTAAAGCCTTTTGCCCTGGTGGGAGTTAACTCATAATGGAACCAGAGAAGCTACTTGGGGGTAGCGGAAGTTGCTTGGAAAAAATCCTGTCAGTCAGCTAGCAATCGCGTCGCAGAAATGTACACGGCCCAAGAATACTTCAGGATAAATAAAGTGATCAGTGTTAGTAGCCGTGCAGTGAAGTGAATATTCGGTACGTTGACCTGGACGCACCTGACATTGCGACCCTTAACTTTGGGTAGTGGGAATGTAAGGATACCTGGGACCAGCTGTGCACGGAGCACGTCCATCGATGACCAGGATCGGTTCGGTGACCCTGTGACACAGATTTTCAAGCTGCAGGTGAATTTCCAACAAGGGTGAGTTTTAGTTACTTTATTGGTGATAATTCATTTTTAAATTTAACGCAAGCGATGGCTTATTTCCGGCGATAATTCTCTAAATTCCCGTACGATAACATTTATTCGGGCTTTTTAAACATACTTATTCGTTACCACCAACAGTGCTGGCCGTTATTGAATTACGGATTTTTATCACAATACCGAACGACTATCACCTTTCGTTAATTTCCTGTTACATTACCTTTTCGTGGCTACGTTATTAACACAAGGAAATTTACGCATTCCTTATCCTCCCACTTCAAATAATTATTATTTTCGAATCTTCTAAAAAAAAAATTCGTATTCGTCTTTTTACGTTACACGTGATTTTCATCCATTTATCCTTTATTCATTATTCACTTTAAATGACGAACAAACCATGACAACATGTTCGATTTTATTTGTTACGTCTTTTTCATTTGCCATTCTACGCAAGTTTCTTCGATGCATGCCGAGTTGCTTGCTCGTCGCAGTCGCAGCGCGGCTCGTAGCCACGCTACCGCGGGAACTCGGCCGTCAGACTCGCGCTGTGATTGGTCGGTGCTTTTTATTAATATCTCGTTAACGAAACATCGGAGAGCATTTTCGCAAAGGAAAAAGTTGTTTGCAATCACCCCCAGAATCACCCCCTTTAAGGAAACGCAACATTTTTGCTGTATATAGGGTGTCCCACAAATGTCGGAGTTCCTTGGAAGTGGTAATTCAGGGGGTGATTTGAAACAACTTTTTCCTTAGCGAAAATATTGTCCGAAGCTTCGTTAAGGAGATATTAACAAAAAAACCCGACCAATCAGAGCGCGCGCCTTCCGCTCGAGCTCTCGCAGTAGCGTTGGCTACGCGGTAGGTGACTACGCTTGTACTACGAACATACGAACAAGCAAGTCAGCATGCATGGAAGGAAACCGCGTTACACTTTTTTTAAAAAGCAGAATCTTAAATAAGAACCATTTAAAGTGACAAGAAGTACGTAAATTTCGTTTTTAAATATGGCATAAACGGAAAGGTAATGTAACAGAAAATGTACGACATGTGATCGTAATTCGTTATTGAGGTAAAAATCCGTAGTTTAATAACGGGCATGTGACGCCCCACGATTTTTCGCGCGCACTTATTTCAACTCTTTTATAAATCAGTCTACAACTCCACTCAAATCTTCCCCAAACCTCAATTCTTACCCCTTTATCAATTCTCCCGGCCGCCTTGGCGATGTACCATAGCGGTCCCCATCTCAAGACGGTCAATCATGAAATCTCCTTCCCTTATTCGCCCAACGCGGCACAAATTCCTCTCTTACGTCGAATCTAAACAAGTCCCTCGCCCCACAAATATCTTAAATCGAGACCACGTCTCACACCCTCTAAATGACCAAAGCAGTCAAAACCACCAACGTCCCTTTCCTATTAAAACACCCAAAATCCATTCGAGGAGTTCAGTATCTCTAATTCACGTGTATGAAAACCCCGGAAGAAAAACCGCGAGACCAAATATACACCAACCTTTGTTCCCTACAAAAACCCCGGAAATGTTACTGTGACGCATGTTCATAATTAGGTCAAGGTGCATACTGCGCACCCCGCTTCATACTGTAAAATATTATATAAATGGGTCAAAGTCCATACCGCGCGTACTCCCGCACCCCTTGGAAAATCATATAAATACAAGGGCTCCGAGACAGAAGTCCTCTTTCGCCAAAATACCAGGACCGAAAAGACACTCTCTTTCGCCGAAATACCAGGATCGAAGGGACACGCTCTCTTTCGCCGCAATACCAGCTCCGAAAGGACGGAGCCAATAAATTCACCCATCTTCAATCATCAAGCATTGTAAGAGATTATAACTACCATTAATACCACGGTATATCACCATCATCCATACCAATTATTCATATTCTTATTGTTTCATATTATTTCATATTGCAACGCTTATTGCGCTTATATTATATTGTATTGCTATTCTTAGTGCTTTTCACATTATTTCGTATTGCAACGCTTATTGCGCTCATACTATTGTGTATTTCTATTTGTATTGCTTATTAACGCTTATTGCGTAAATCATCCTAGCTTATTAATATATATATATATATATATATATATATATATATATATATATATATATATATATATTGTATTTCATGTTCATATTCATAACTTATAACCACTATATAAATGCTATGTTCATCGCCAACATATTATTATAAACCGTAACAATCTGCACAATAATAGTGCATTACATATTATCAAAAGCTATAAAGTGAATAAACAGTTTTACTTTAAATCAGCTACGAATTATTGTGACAATCCTTCGGCTACGAAGATCCCTAAATCCAAACAGGCTGCCGGAACAGCTGATTACGGGCAACGACCGCAGAAAGCGTCACGGTGTTTACTAACTTACTTTCGTATAGGTTTCGCTTAACCGTATGACTAGTCGAATTTCGCGAAGTTATTTCATGTGTCTTTTACAATAATGCAACGGTAAATCCGATTACCTAAGCAAACCAAAACAAGTGCTCTAACGGGTCTCTCCCCAATACAAACCAGTTCATTAAACCTTCCCTGGTCGATTAGTGTGCAGAATTACACATTACTCGCCTGACGTTCAAAAAACGGTTAGTGTGCAGAATTAAACATTGCTCGCCTGATTTCCCCTAAATCCTCAGTGTGCAGAATTAAACATTACTCGCCTGCCGGTCGAAACGATTAGTGTGCAGAATTTCACATTTCTCGCCTGACGTTCGAAATGGTTAGTGTGCAGAATTAAACATTTCTCGCCTGACCTTCCTAAAATCTTCAATCTCCTGAATCTCACATTCTCCCGGCCGTTCGAAACGATTAGCGTGCAGAATTTCACATTTCTTCCCTGACGTTCGAAAAGGCTGGTGTGCAGAATTACATCGTTAAATACCTGATTTCCTCGCCTCCCGGTGCGCTGAACTATAGATTCGCGCCTGGATTTTATGTAAATAACCACCATGTCATTTGTCCCCTTAAATCCTTAACCCGGGACGTGACAGCCATCACAACTAAATTTAAAAAATAATATTAGGTGTATGAATAAATTCTTTCCGACTGGATTTACATAACCAGTATAAAGCTACTGAAGCCAAATCTCTATTTCCGCGCCTCCGTACTTCCACACTTCATTCGGAATCCCATCTCCCCCTCCCGCTTTCCCATCTTTTGGGTTCCTTATCACCTTTCCTATTTCCTCCCTCTCTATATCCGTCTCTCCATCCTCCCTCCTTCTTGTCTCCCCCCCCCCTTCTCACCCTCCATTCTACCCCCCCCCCCAGCAACCCCCTAAAATACCCGTCCCATTCCCCCATTGAAATTCCTTCATTAACTCTTCTTTTCCCTTTCCTTCCCCTGTTTACCACCTTCCACACTTGTCCTTCCGTTCTTACTCCTTCCACTTCCCTCACCCACCTCTCCACCTCCTTCTTCCTTTTTTCCTCCCACAACCTGGCATACTCCCTCTTCCTCTCCTTATATTCTCTCCCATCCCCTCCTTCCTTCCTCCATTTTCTCAACTCCCTCCTTACCTTACTCTTCTCCACTCTACATTCCTTATCCCACCACCCTCCCTTCTTTACCGCCTCCCTCCCCCACCCCCTTTTTACCCAACGCACCCTTAATCCTTTCTCGCATCTCACACCATTCCTCCTCTATTCCCCTCTCCCCCTCACCCCTTTTCCCAAATTTCCTCATAAATTCCCTCCTTCCCTCTTCCGTTCAGTCTCCCCTAAAACCGCCCCTCCTCCCTCCTGCCCTCCTTCTCTCTTCTTCCCTCCTCTCCTCCCTTAACCACACAACCACCGGATGGTGATCTGAGTCAACCCTCTCCCCTATCTCCAACCTTTCCACTTTCTCCCTTGTATCCTCGTTCCCTACCACATAGTCTATTACCGTGTTCCCCTTTCCCCCTGTGAAAGTCCATTCCCCCTCCTCTTCCCCTTCTGTATTCCCATTCAATATTCCCCACCCCCTCTCCTCTAACCACCCACACAGTTTCCTACCTTCCCTATTCTCCTCCTTATCCTTGGATCTCCTTCTCCCTCCCCCTCTCCCTTCATCCTCCTCTTCCCCCTCTATCTCCCCTCCTGCCTCTCCCGTGCGCGCATTAAAATCCCCCCTATCAATACTCTTATCCCTACCTCTCTCTCTTCCGTCCACTCCCCTAAATCCTCTAGCTTCTCCTTCAAGTCCCTGTTCACATACACCCCCACTATTTTCCACCCCCTCCCCAATTTTCACTTTCTTAGCCATTATCCCCTCCTTCCCTCCCCCTCCTCCCTCTCCCACTTCTAACTCCTTTCTCTCCCCCAACAACATTCCTCCTATCGCTCTTCCCTTCTGACTATCTCTCCTGGCACACTGCTTTTCCCATACGTACCCCCTAGGTAGTTTCCTTCCTACACCCCCCAAACTTTTTCTTCCATCCACGTCTCACTTAGCACCATCACATCCCATTCCTCCAGCCCCCTCCAAAATCCTTCATCCCTCCTCTTTACCCCTGCCACATTCCAGAACGCCACCCTCCATAATCCCCCTTCCATTCCCCTCTCCTTCTTCTTTCCCCCTTCCCAGCTCATTCGTTTCCCTGCACCTCCGCCCATTTCTCCCTTATCTCGTCCCACCTTCTTACCTTCCCATCTACCCACATCTTCAGATACCCCACCTGCACTTTCCTTCCCTTCTCCCTCTCCATTTGAGCCTCTCCCTCTATCCTCCATTTTGCCCTCCGTTCCTCCTCTGTGAGGTCATCCTCTATCCTTTCCCTTCTGCCCCTCAGTTTTTTCATTGCCTCCATCACCTCCTTCTTTTCCTCCCTCCCCTCCAACCTCACCAGCGCCATTCCAATCCCCTCCTTTCCTATTTTTCCTATTCTCACCACCTCCTTTATTCCCTTCACCCCCAACCCCATCCTTTCCCATAACCTCCCCACCTCCTCCTCCACCTCCTTTGCTTCTAGCCCCAATCCCCTTATCACCACATTATTCTTTCTCAACTCCCTATCTTTCTTGTCCTGCATTACCTCTATCCTTCTGATTCTCATCCTCCATTCCTCCTCTTCCCCTCCCCCTCCTCTCCCCCCCACTCTCCCTTCTTTCCTTTTCCCACCTTCCTACCTTCTCCATCACCTCCTCCATCCTCCTATCCCATTCTTCTATTTTCCCAAGCTTCTCTACCATCCCTCCTCTTCTCGCCCTCTCTTCCCACTCTTCCCTCATCTTCTCCTTTCCTCTCTCCATTCCTCCTCCCATCTTCTCCTTTCCTCTCTCCACTCCTCCTCTCTTCTTCTTCTGTCCTCCCTTTCCTTTTTCATCTCCTCCCTCTCCTTCCTCATCCCCTCCTCTATCATTCTTCTCTCTACCCTATCCTTTTCCATTTCCTCTCTCATCTTCTTCATCTCCCACACCATTTCCCTCATCATTCCTTCCAGTAGTCCCTCTTCTTCTCCTCCTCCCTCCTTCCTCCCCCCTTTACCACCATTTTCTGGAGACCTCCGCGTCTTCCAGCTTCTCTTAAACCCTCCTACTTTATCCTGCTCCATTGCCCCAGATTCTTCCTCTCTTTCCCTCTTCTTTCCCCACACACTATCTGAACTTCCCGCACTACTCCCCATGCTGTTCTCACTGTCCTTTCTAGTCCTTCCTTCATTTGCCGTCTTTCCTACTTCTTTTTCTCCCCCTTTTTCTCCTCCATCTCTTTCTCTCTTCTCTATCTCCTTTCCCCTTTCTTCCCCTTTCCCACTCTCCTTACCCTGTTACACCTTTATCCTACCCCTTTAACCTTTTTCACCTGCTCCTTTTTTATCCTTTACTTTTTCCTCGTCCTTCCTTGCACTTCTTACTTTCTCCTTCTTTCAAACTTCCCGCCTTCCCACCAGCTCTTCTCTCCTGTTTCACTCTTCTCCCGCCTGCGTCACTACCTGTCACTCTCCACGTTCCTTCCCGCCTTTTTCTCTCTGCCTCTACCGCCTAACCTCCAATGCCTTCCTTATCCCTCCCGTACTTCTGCTACCCCGTAACTCCGCCCTTTCCCTTTATCCCCAGACCCTTCCTCAACTCCCCTCTACCTTTCACTCCACTTTCCACTCTCTCTCTCACCACTTCACCTGCCTTCCACTCTAGCCACAAACTCCACTCACTCCAGCACACAACTATCTCTCACGCGACCGGAAACGGAAGTCGTAATTATTTTACATATATGTATATATAAATTACAAAAATTTTAATATTTTTAAAAATTATCATTTTAATCAATACAACAAATTAAATATTTAACGTTAAAAAAATTACATGTTTATCATCTTAGAGTCATACTACAATAAAATATTTCAACAATTTACCCTACAATAAAGTAATTTAAATATCGACCGTATTTTTATAATAAAACAAATTAATGCTTTCGGCGCACTGGTTCGGTCAGTTTTACAATTATTTTTAGCTAATTTGCAATTTAAATTTAATAATATCCCGACGTTTCGGTCCGTGGTTTGAACCTTTTTCAAGGAAAGATTTGTAAAATTATTGCCTTCGCTATCAAAGTCACACGTTTGAAAAGACGCGTGACTCGCGAGTCAGTTGGAACGTGACTAAAGTAACCATAAACATTCAGGAGCATTTAAAGGTGAAGACAAACTGTGGTCAAAAGGAGTCAAAAGAAAGACCGTTAAAGAATCAGAACATATTTAAAAGTTACTAATCTAACGAACATTTTCAACAACACGACAACCGTCTATATACACTAATTGAAATTAATGTGATACGAGCCAAACAACATTCGGATGTATGATCAGGTGATTACATAATACAATTTTATTATGTATAATTGAGTTGATATTATTGGCCAAATTGAAACAACAACTCTGTTGGAAAAATTACGTCATAAAGCCCTATTGCTTTAATAAAGTTGCGTAGTACCCTACAATTTACCCTACAATTGGAAATATGACTTTTGGCCAGGTTTTCGGGCATTTTCGTCACTGTGCGCCGGGATAAACATAGGAAAATATAAAAAAATATTGGTGGTTATAATTTCCACATTGACAATGCGTTTTTACAAAAATCATTACTATAAGTTATCATTGAAATCACTACTAGCGATCGTTTTAAGTAAATAGTTCATACGATTATTTATGTAAGACCCTGCGTCCACAGTCTCTCTAGCCAAAGTTACCCACTTACTTATTAAGATCGGTATCATATATATTGGCCGGTGAGTTTCGTGAGGGGTATTCTCCCACCACACCGTTTGTTTGCCTCGATGCTCCCTTTCTCAACGTTTTCTGACTCGCTCTCGTTCCATCTCCCTTTCGCCTTCGCAGAACCAGAGTGAGCCAGAAGTGGTGGGGATAGTGCCAAGATTCTGCCGTGTAGGCCAAACCGAACTGTCAGCGTAGAAATACACCCATCAGAATAGGTGTGCGTTAGCAACGAAAAAAATTCAGGAACTTTATTCATTAAAACATTAATTCGTTCTCGATAGCTTCATCTCGTATTGGTTTACGCATAGCTTCGCAACACACAGAACTTTTACGTTAAGGATAAATAGCAGCAAACCGGCTATGTTCAGGCGGAGCCCAGGAGCGTTCTCTTTACCCCACCATACCCTGCGAGGGTCACGCAACTCCACCTGACAAATCAGCGATCGTCAGATGGTGGTGGCTGATTTTTCTTCGGTCGCTGCTCGCGAAACCGAAGTCACCGGCCAATATATTTGATGCCGACCTTAGTGGGATATATGCATATCTTTACTTTATTAAATTTTATATATATATTCTTTTTGTGTTGTTTTGTTTTGTTCGTTCGTGTTATTTCTCTTCATTCTCGCTATTATTTTTTCTCTATTGTTACCATAATACCAAAACTTTATTTTGTAAAGTTTCGTGCCATGCCTTTACAAATATGTACACTCCTATATTAATTAGGTTTCAACTCTCTTCGTTATAAGTATGCAATAGTAGCAATAAGGGCAATATACATGTATGTGATATGTTAGATTACGAGCGTTCATCGCCAGAGCCATTAATCTAGTTTATACCTTGTTCCTTCTTGCTAAACTTTTTGTGCGTTTTAGTTTATTGTACCTTTTTTGTATATATGTATAGTTTGTTTCTACTTGTTATTGGCACAATAAATGCTCGTTAAAAAAAACGGTAATGCGTCAGATTGTCACGAGGGCGGCCGGAGTTCAAGTCTCCCACAAGTTAACATCATCAAAAATATACTCCATTTTTTTAACAATTTTTCCTGTGGAAATATATTTTGTGGATATTACGTATCATATACGTTACATATTACTCTACGCAAATTTTATGGTTACTAAGGTTAAAAATGCATTTATAACATAACATATTATTCTAATCATCTCTGCCACCGGTGTTTTTTCACATTCTTGTACTGCGAAAATATTTCATTCAGTGAAAATAGCCGTACTTTTAACATTAAAATTTGCAGTTCCCGGTTAGACACCGAAGAGTGTAGACGTGTTCTCGTCTTCGTACCGTACCAATGTAAACAACGGTCACGTGTTAGCCAGTAAGCAGAGTACAGTGTTAGAGCCTGTGAATAAGTAAAATCATACTACAAGCCTTGATCAAATCCAAGTTGAATAAACCACACACATACCCATACAGCACACTCCCATGGCAGGAAGGTTCCATGAAAGATCCTATGTCCGCCCTTTGGGAACATTCCACGGAACGTTCCGGGCATTCTCTGGCAATGCTCACGAAACGTTCCGGTCATTCTCTGGCAATGCTCACGGAACGTTCCGGTCATTCTCTGGCAATACTCACGGAGCGTTCCGAACAGTAAAGCCAAAAATAAAAATATCAATATAGTGTAGTATAATGTGTGCAGAAACGTAGTAGTATAACGTCCGTGTGTTTTTAAAAATATAAATTTAATGAAAAATATAAAAAATTCTTTTACACCCCAGTAAAGCCGGGTCCAGACCTGAATGCGTATACGCTGAGCAGGCTGAGCGCGGCACGAATATTCTGATGTGGACGGGTGAAACGGTAGCCAGGGCCGCATGCTTCTACGTCAGAAAGGGTGAGCGTGAACGCATATGCTAGTGTGGACGGGTCCTTCGTAGTGACTCGGCGCATGCGA
The DNA here is from genome assembly GCA_929113495.1 of Andrena minutula. NCBI lineage: Eukaryota > Metazoa > Arthropoda > Insecta > Hymenoptera > Andrenidae > Andrena > Andrena minutula. Next base: position 12,809,905 of record OV815997.1, on the reverse strand, counting down.
CCCGACTCGCGAATGCCGGCGCAGGCACATGGCCTGAGCCGACCGTTGTCGGTTTTCTTCCACACATCAAAGGAAGTTTGGAGTGCATTGCGTTCAGCGTGGAAGATAGGGGCAGATGTGATACTTTTCTAAAATCCTCGATGTCTCGGATTTTCATGATATTGAAATATATATATGGTAGCCCATATGAAATTAGGGAGGGTTAAGTCCTCATTTTTGCAGATTCGAAATTGTTTAAAAAATACAAATTTTCTAAGTTGCCCGCTTTCGGTAATTTTTACGAAACGCCTGCACAAATTAATTTCAATGACTTAAATTATTGAAGGCATAGACTAAATAAATTTAAAAATTACATTTTGAATAATAATAATGCAATTTTTCGGTAATTTTTACGAAACGCCTACACAAATTAATTTCAATGACTTAAATTATTGAAGGCATAGACTAAATAAATTTAAAAATTACATTTTGAATAATAATAATGCAATTACCATATGATAGACTTTAAAGCTCTATTTTACTGAATAATTTGTCTTTCTTTTCTTCACTACACCCTGCATTGTTCTTAATTCATACAGCCAGGCCAACTCGCTGTTGTGTTAAAAAATCACACGAGATTACTCGCGGGGGGCAGCCATACGCCTCGTGGAGGGACGCAGGTAGAAAATGAGGTATCGGCTGACAGCGCGTGATCCCGCCTGTGACGTCTTCCCTTCGAATTGGAGACTGATCCCTTATTTCTTCAGTATAAACACGTGCTACAATATCAAAACCAAACTACGCACTGACATATGCGGTGCGAGACAACGTGGACCATAAAGAGAAAACATTACTATGATGAGGTGAAAACGTTGCGTCTGCAACGAATGCAGATCCGATTGGTCATAATATAATCTCCCTCCTACGCCTCATCCTTTCTCGCAGTACATACGCCGGTGCCTGTTTTTGTTATGATATTGGAGCGCGTAGTTACTCGAAAGATATGGGATTCGTCTTCAATTAGAAGGGAAAACGACGCAGACGGGAACCAGGCGTCCCTCCAGCCTGCAGGTGGCGTATTGATGGTGGACCATACTTTTTAATTGCTATATTGGTAACATCTTTTTCATATGCATGAAGTAATTGTAGTTTTAATATAATTATGAAACACACATTGGGAACACCGCTCCTCGAAAAGGGAGGACCTTCCTTCAGTGAATTCGTTCGTAGAGGAGCAACCCTCTCATCCTTGACGAAGTAGAGGAGGGAAATGCCACATCTGGTTGCCAAAAACTTAGCAGGGTCGATTGGCCGGACCGTTTCACTAAGCTCGCGGTTTATGGCCGTATTATGGCCGTAGTCTATTCATACAGTGACAAATCAAAAGTTGTAGCAATTATCAAATAAGTAATTACATAACCGGTCATTTATTCCAAAAGACGCTCAAAAATGCGAAAAAATTAATTATTATCCTTTAACATAATCCCATCACATCCTATCCTTTCCCGATGGAAGAATACTCACCACCTTCTCGTGGTTTCCATTGAACAATGGTAACTTAAATGTTTCAAACAATAAGTGCCATCGACAGAGTGTGATTTTCCAGTAACTATTAACGGTATTAAACCTTGCAGCGGTCCTCATTAATACCCTATATAAAAATGGCAGGTATAGACGCTCAGCCGCACTGCAGGGGGTTGTCCTAGCCACGGGGTACCAGATGGCAACTCTTTGACAGGCGTCGTTGGACAATCACCTTGTATTGGTAAACGGGATGACTCGGAGGGTTGAGCTGTATGTTTATTTAGCTAACTATGTATCACACCATCTTTAAGACTGCGGAGTGGGCTAAGTTAAGCACAGAAGTTGGTGAAGAAAGACACAATGGCACTTTCGACCCCTCCGCATGCGTCATTCGTGCGCGCACAGCCTGCTCAGCGTATACGCATTCAGGTCTGGACCCGGCTTAAGACTCGAACCCACGACCTCGAGCACCGTAGACGAACACTTTACCGCTGCAGCTACAACCGTTGATTGAATAGATTGCTTACGTATTCGAACTTAAATACATATTGTGTATAACTTTAATTCAAATTATTAAAAAATGAAGGCTCGTTTTGCCATTATTATTAGGGTAAACCAACCAGTGAATAACCGAATTGTTGAATGAGAAGCCCAGTAAATGATCGCATACTTTTATTAAGTATTTATTAATGTTTGTTTAATACGCATAACTAAAAATATGGAATATGTATGTGTATGTGTGCTTTATTGCTTCCCCTAAGGGTTACAAATCTCCTTTACATTTTCCTTAACCTAAACTTATCCTATTTTTATCTTATCATCTATCTTATTTCTCTACTTTCCTCGCGCTCGCCTCGCCCACGCTCGCCTCGCTCGCATTCTCCTCGGTCTCCCTCTCCGCACTCTCGCCCGTCGCTTTCCCCCCTCCCACCCCGCGACTACTCCATTCCCATCTATCCCACGCCAGTCGCTTTCGCCTCTTAGCTCTACGCCTTTTCCGTTCTCGCCTCCTCCCTTTTCCTCCGCCTTCGACTTCCATTTCCTCTCTTTCTCTCCATTCCTCCTTTCATTCACCAGTTCCTTTCTCCCTCCCTCCTTCCCTCCCCTTTCTCCCCGATTCCTCCCTCCCCCTCCCCTCTCATTTCCTCTATCCTCTTCATCCATTCCTCTCCCTTACCTCCTTCGTCCAAAATTTCCTTTATCCTTTCCCCTATTCCTCTCTCCCCTCCTTCTTCTTCCCTTGCACATCTCTCCAATACATGTTCCCACGTCTCTTCTTCCCCCCTACATATCCTGCATCTCCTCTCCTCTTCCTTCTCCCAGTATCTCCCCCCCTCATTTCGTTCCCCAGCCTAAACCTCGCTACCCTCCTGTACCTCTCTTCACTCCATCCAGCTGCCAAGTACTTCGGTATCCCCCTTGCCACTATCTCCCTATACCACCTATTGTACTTGGACTCCCTTATTTTTTCCCTTCTCTCCTCTGCCTGTCTCCTACTGTCTTCCTTCTCCATCTCTTCGTACCCCCCTCTTTCCCTTTCCCTTTCGTTTCCTTCACTTCCTCCTCTCTCCAACCTAAACTCCTTTCTCTCTATTTCCCACCTTGACAGCTCCCTCCCCTCCTCCCTCTCCCCCTCCTTTACCTCTTTCAGGCATAGTCTGGCCAACTCCCCTCCCTCTCCCCTGCTCAGCCTCTCCTCGTACCTCCACGCCCTTCCCCCCGCCCACATCCTCAGTTTTTCCCTCTTCGTCTCCTCCCTCACCATATATCCTGGCGTCCTCCAGTCTACCCCCAACCACCTTATGTACCTTTCCTGTACCCTCTCCACCTCCTCCCTTTCCTTCCATCCCCACACCTCCGCCCCGTACCCCAATACTGTCCACACCAGCGCATCAAACAGCCACATCCTCTTTCCCCAATCCTTTCCAAACTTCCTTTTCCCAATTCCCCAGACCTGTCTCATTACAACCCCTGCCTTTTTTACCCTGTCCTGTATGTGCGCCTCCTGTCCCCCGTTTTTCTTAAACAGATACCCCAAGTACTTAAACTCCTTTACCTCCTCAATCTCCTTTCCTTTCCACTTCCAATCCACCTTTCTGTCCCTCCCTCCCCCTTTTCTAAATCTTACCACCTTTGTCTTCCCCACGTTAACCTCTAAGTTCTTTCCCTCCAGGTACCTTTCTAGCCGCCTGATCATGCTCTCCATCTCTTCTTCTTTTCCCGCCAGCAACACCAGGTCATCCGCATATGCCAGGGAGCATATCCTCCTGCTTCCTATTCTCACCCCTCCCCAATTTCCTTTCCCTAGCTCCTCCTCCACATCCGCTATCAGCAGGTTAAATAGGATGGGGCTTAGCGGGCACCCTTGCCCTAGACCTTTCGATGTCCAGAATTCTTCTCCTATCTCCCCTCCCACCTTTACTTTGCTTGTTGTCTCCCTATATATTTCCTTAACCCTCTCCCTCAGCCCCTCCCTTACCCCTCTCTTTTCCATTGCCTCCCATAATTTCCTCCTGTCCACCGTGTCGAAAGCAGCCTTCAGGTCCACAAACAGCGCTACAAGTTTACCCTTGCCCCTTCTGGACTGCTTCCCTATCATGTGATTTAGCACATAGATTTGGTCCACTGTCCCTCTCCCTCTCCTGAACCCTGTCTGATTTTCCGGGATCATCCCCTTGCCTTCCACCTCCTGCTCCAGTCTCTCTCTAAGCACCGCTGTATACACCTTGTACAGTGTCGGCATGAGTGTTACTCCCCTGTAGTCCTGTACCCCTGTCCCCCTTCCCTTCTTCACCAGTGGTGCTATTAACCCCTCCTTCCACCCCTGCGGCCATCCTTCTCCCTCCCATACCCTCCTGCAGATCTCCCATGCTGCCTCTACCCCCTTCTCTCCGCCAAATTTCCAGGCCTCGTTTGGTATCTCGTCCCCTCCCATCGCCTTTCCGTCCTTCAGTCTCCCCAATACCTTTCTTATTTCCTCTTTGCTTATTCCTTCTTCCACTCCCTTTCTCCTATTTCCCTCCCCTCCCATCCTTACTCTGCTTTCCACTCCCCCTAGCAACCCCATAAAATATTCTTTCCATTCCTCTTTCTTTATCTTTTCGTCCACCCGCTTCCTTCTTTTCCTTCCCCTGTTCACTATCTCCCATACTTTGGACTCTGTTTTCGCTTCCGCCACCTCCCTTATCAGCCTCTCCCTCTCTTCCCCTTTTTCCTCTCGCACAGTTCTTTGTACTCTCTCCTTTTCCTTTTGTACTCTTCCCTCGTTCCCTCTCCCCTTCTCCATCTCCTTAGTTCTCTTCTCACCTGTCTCTTCGTTTCCGTGGTTTCTCCGTCCCACCACCCCTCTTTCCGCCTCGTCTCCTTTTCCCCCGTCTCCTCCCCTTTCCTCATCACCTCCTTAATCCTTTCTACCATCTTACTCACCGTCTCCTGTAGCCCTTCCCCTTCTATGCCCACTCCTTCCATCCCCCTCCTAAACTTCTCTTTCATCCTTGCCGACCACCGCCCTCCTCCTACCTTTCTCTCCCTTCTGTTTCGTCTCCTCTCCCCCACTCCTCCCTCCCTCATCGTCACCACCATCGGGTGGTGATCTGACTCCACTCTGTCTCCTATCTCCATCCTTTCCACCCCCCTTCTCGTCCGCTCATCCCCCAACACGTAGTCGATCATCGGTGTCCCTCTTCCCCCCGTGTAAGTATATTCCCCCTCTTCGTCCCCTTCTATGTTCCCGTTCAAGATTTCCCACCCCGTCTCTTCCATTAGTTTTACTAAGCTTCTTCCATCCCTATTTATCTTCCTATCTTTCCAACTTCTTCCCCCTCCCTCCTCCTCTTCCTCACCTCCCTCTATCCTGCCGCCCAGCGTTCCTGTCCTCGCGTTCAAGTCCCCTCCTATTATCGTCCTCTCTCCCTCTTTCTGTCCCTCCATCCATCCTCTGATCCTTTCTAGCTTCCTCTCCATGTCCCCGTTCACGTATACCGCCACCACCGTCCATTCCTCCTCCCCCGCCTTTATTCTTTCCACCAAAATTCCCTCTTCTTCTCCGTGATCTCGTCCCTGACCTACTTCCATCTCTTCCCTCACCCCTATCACTATGCCCCCATCGCTCTCCCCTTCTTATTCCTTCTCTTAGCCCACTGCGTCTTCCACCTGTATCCTGTCGGCAGCCTGTGTTTAATCCTGCTCCATCCCTTCTCTTCTATCCATGTCTCCAAAAGCACTATTACTTCCCATTCCCCTATCCCCTTCCAAAATTCCTCCTCCTTGTTTGCCACCCCTGCGACATTCCAGAACGCTATCCTCCAGCTTTTCGTTTCTTCCGGTCGTTCTAACGCTCCCCTTTTCTCTCCCTCCCCCCTTAGTTTTTTGACCCTTCAGCTCCCCGCCTCCCTTCTGTCTTTCCCCCCTCTTCCCTGCCCCTTTCTCCCTCTCGTCCCTCTTTTGTTCCCCCTTCTGCCCTTCCCCTCTCTTTCCCTCTCCAATCTCTTAGTACCTCCCCCTGCTCATCCCAGTACCACGTTTTCCCCTCTATCTCTATCTTCCCGTACTTTACTCTCACTCTATTCCCTTTACTTTCCTCCTCCTCTCCTATCTCCCTTAGCAGCCACTGCATCTTTCTTTCTTTCCAGGTCAGGTCGTCTCCTATCCTTTCCTTTCTCCCTTTTAGTTTTCCTTTGTTCTTCATTATTTCCCTCTTCACTTCCATGCTCTCCAATTTCACCTCCAGCATCACTTCCTCCCTCCCTTGCCCTCTTCCTCTGAGCTCCCTCACTCCCTCTATTCCCCCTTGTATCCCTAGAACGTCTAGCACTTCCTTTGCCTTCCTCATCGCCGTTCCCTCCCTGCCTACCCCTTTGATTATAATGTTCTTCCTCCTCTCTTCTTTCTCTTTCCTTTCAAGTTTTATTTCCACCCCCTTTACCCTTGTTTCCCAATCATCCCGTCCTGCGTCTTTCCCCGTCCCTTCCCCTCCCCTTCCTTCTCCTACTCCCTCCTCTTTTTTTCTCCTCATTTCTAGATTCTTCAGCCTCTTCTCCATTTCCTTAATCTTCTCCTCCTCTCTCTCTCTACCTCCTCTAGTCTTTTTTCCACCTTTTCCATTCTATTTCCCAACTCTTTCTTCTCTTTTCTCCACTTCTCCTCCCAATCTTCCATTTTCTCTCTCAGTATCGCCATATCTTCCCTCGCCTTTCTCCCTTGTTCCTTCACCTCCTTCAGACCATTTCTCATCTCTGCCCTCATTTCCATTATTAGCCTCTCTATACCTCCCCCTCTCCTTTTTCCTCCGGCGATCTTCCTACCTTCCTACTCTTTTGGAACGCTTCTATTTCTCTCTCTTCCCCATGACTCTGTTCCTCTTTCTCTCTCTCTTTCTCTTCCACAGTTCCGTAATTTCCCCTGCGCTTCCTCCACTCATGCTCCTTTCCCTTGCCAGTCTCTCTGCATTCGTTTTCCTACCTCTCCTTTTCGCCTCTTCTTCCTTTTCATCAACCTTCCTCTCTGTTTCTACCCTTTCTTTCCCTTTTACCTCTCTCTTTTCTCCGTCTTTCCCTTCCTTCCTATCTTCTTTACCCTCCGCCTATTACCTCTTCTCTCACTCCCTACTTTATCTACTGTCTCCGCTATATCCTTATTTCCTTTCTTCACCACCCGGTGGTCTCTCTCTTCCCTCTTTCTCCACTCTCCCGCCTTTTCCTATCCCGCTCTATCCTTCCCTCCTTACCCTAACCTCAACACTCGCGTGCTTCCACTCTGTTTTCCTCTTCTCTCTCACTTCCCTTTTCCTCGCCCTATCTCTCCCTTCACTCCCAGCTCCCTCTTCTCCCTCTACACCCACTTTTCACTCCCTACCCGCCCTACTAGCACCTTATCACACTTCTATCTCACGCTCCGCTCACTCACACGTCACGCTCCTTACAGACCGGAAATGGAAGTCCCAATATGGAATATTAAAAGTGCAACTACACTCCATTTATGAACATATACACTCCTGGAAAAAATTAAAGGAACACTATAATTTCCCGAAAATTTTGGTCATTTTCAAATGGCTGTATAGCCGCGAAAAATGGTCGCAAAAAATATTTTAAAAAAGCATTTTAAAGCTTGAAGTCTCTAATTTTTTAAACAATGACTCAATTTTTTTCTTCGTCCATTATGATACTGCTTTATCAAAATGAAGCGTAGGAAACGAAGTTTCCGAATTTTTTGCCTAATTTGGACGTATGCACGGGCCAAAAGAATTTTTTTCAAATAAATCCAATGGAGGGCTCTTATAGAGCAAACATTTCTCTTTAATTTCGTTTTTTTGGTTTTGTTGTATGATTTTTGTTGACCGAGTTATTCGCTATCACAGCAAAAAAGGAACTTTTCACTATGAACGCATATAACTTGCGAACGCATGATCATAGAAAATTTTTCACGAGGGTTTTGGAAAGCTAAGAAATTATCCTTTCAAATCCTGTAGTTGCCAATTTAGTGAGATTTTTTTTGCATCCTATAAAATCCATTTTAAAATGATCCCAAAAATGACATATTTACCATTTTTTGGTAAGCATGATGCCACTTCAAGAAAAATCAGGGAATCATTCAAGTGTCCACGTTTTTTGTGAGTTAAGACTACCCGTAAACGCTGTGCAAAAGGCCGGACCAATCAGATTTTTTTTTCCGTATGTCCTCGATGGTCAAACATGCGATATGGTCTGAAAAATTGAAGGATCACCTGTTTTACGTTATATTTCTCTGTCAGAACCCTTTCTTTTGTTCTCGCGGCTTTTGAACGATTGTTGAACATTTTTTTTGTTAGTTCAACGTCATTTTAGAAAAAAGGAAAGATTTAAAAAATTTAAGAAAAACATTTTTATCCAATCTGTTCACAATGACAAAAAATGTACTTCAGTAACTGGCATTAGCACCACCCAAAGCGCGCCACGAGTTGGCGCATGCGCGGACGGATTTACACTTCATTGTGTGTGCGTCAGCATGGAGAGATGAGACCCTGCGGTTCGTCACTCCCGCAGTATTTACTGACTCCAAACTCACCTTCCGATGCGTGTGTGTATGAAGGCGCGCGCGATTGCGCGTTTTGTGTGTGTGTGTGTGTGTGTGTGTTTGGTCTAATAATGGGTGTTGCCACCTCTTCGCACGATTACTTCTCTCAAGCGGTTGCGCATGTTAATGCATTTCCGAATTTTCACTTGAGGAATTCTGTTCCAAATTTGGCGGAGGGCGTCTGCTAATTGCCTCAAATTCGCCAGGTTCGGGTACTGTCGTCGCAAACGTCGCCCAAGAATGTCCCAAACATGCTCAATGGGATTCAGATCTGGACTCACTGCTGGATGGTCGTGCACTGATATTCGATTTTGGCGCAGAAATCGTAGCGTATGGCGTGCCGTATGCGCCCTTGCATTATCCTGCATAAGGACGAAGCGGTTCCCCAGGCGTTGACGCAGAGGGAGTAAAACGGGGCGCAGAATCTCGTCCACGTACCGCTCAGCGGTCAATCCACCAGGTGGAAGGACAATTAATGGGGTACGTGAGTACCGCGATACCCCGGCCCAAACCATAACCGATCCACCATTGAACGCGGTGACCGGTCTTGTATGGTTGACATTATAGCGTTCACCACGACGACGCCAGACCCGAACCCGTCGATCGTTCCCGTGGAGGCAAAATCGGGACTCGTCAGTGAAAAGGACATTTGTCCATTGCTGCTGACCCCAGTGCACATAACGGCGAGCATATGCCAAACGCTGCCGTCGATGTGTGGGAGTGAGCAACGGGACTCGCATTGGGCGCCTCGAACGCAACCCAACGTCCCTCAATCGATTCCTGACGGTCCTGCTAGAGATCGGACGTGGCGGATTTTGTCTGTTGTTCATAAACTGTCCCGTAATAACGCGTGAAGTGATGGTTGGCTCCCGAAGAGCATGTCTGGCAATCATCCTATCGTCTCGCGAACTTGTCGCACGTCTGCGTCCTTGCCCTGATCTGCGAGAATACTGCCCAGTATTTCGAAATCGAGCATAAAGACGATTGACAACCGAGGGACTTACACCAAAAGAATTAGCAACTTGTCGCTGACTGTGGCCCTCCTCCAACAAAGTCACAAGTCGAGCAACTTCGTAGTCAGATAGATGACGCCGGGGCATAATTTGATGCAAAAAGAAGTGAGAGTAGTAATACTATGACAGTTCTAACCCAAATTTGAGTTTGAAGGCCATTTCCCCCTCCCCTCCCCCTGACCTTGAAACTCAAATTTGAGTTTCAAAGTCGGCGGAAAAAACTCTCCGCGAGCGGCGCGTGACCGGGGCGGCGGCGGATGACGTCATCGGGATCGGGCGGCAGCGGATGACATCATCGAGATGGTGGAATGGTGGAATGGTGGGGGGGTTATAGCGCGAGGACCGATATCAAATCAATCGATAACCGAAACGATACCGAAACCGCCGCATCGAGGAGGAGAGCCTGTGACTGTCGGTAAAGAAGGAAATATTAATTTAAGATATTAATATAAATGAAAAAACAGAATCTATGCGACGGGGCTCGAACCCAAGACCTCCGCGGTACGAGTCAGCCGCCTAACCAACTCCCCCAACGTCGGCTCTCTGACATCAGTCTTTAATGAATGATACAATATGCCGAGCGTCACCAAGCATTCGTTTTTCATCGGATAACGTCGGGAAAGATCGGCTTTTTAAACACCGCGTCTTCGGATAGATGGGAAAGAGAGAGCGTGCATTTTAAAGCTAAAATTCTGAGGGAGGGAAAGAGACAGCACTACATGGTGGTACAATCGCATGCTTTAGGAGGTAAAGAGACAGAGCATTATTTTAAAGCTAAATTCTAGGTATGGAAAGAGTAACTTGAGCCATGCCCTCAAGGATAAAAGTTTCGACACGCGCCGAATGTAATATAATACCTGTGGGAACGTTGAACCTTTGAATTATGCGATGTCAGCAGAAATTTCCTCGGATGATCTCGCGCACTAATTTGCCATACGTGTGAATCATAGAAAGAATTATGTTGTATCAGCAGAAATTGCATAGAATCATGTTTGGACCAATCGGCTTTTTGCATGCAATCTTTTGGGGGGAGGAGGTACACCAAAAGAGTTAGACATACGCGTCCATCATAGAAAAATTAAAAGAATATAATTTACCATTTTTTTACTACGAGAATCATCCACAATATGATTGAGAGTACAATCACATTTTATTCTAAAGTTAACAGTATTCTAAAGCGTTCCGATTTAACGTCGCAGCGTCTCGCGTGATCGTATGTAACTTGAGTCCCCTGGAGCAGCCGTGTAGGGTGACGACATTTGACAGCGTGAAGAACGTTCGAATCATAGAAAGAATTATGTGGTGTCAGCAGAAATTTTTTTCCATACCAATATGTGATGGAAATTTTTTCCCCAACACAGAGAAATAATAATTTTTTAATCACCGATATATAACGAACTATTATGTAGCAAACAGATACAGGGTGTAAACAGTATACGTAGCAATATTTTAGGGGGTGGTAGGGGAGGTCCAATGGAACATAAAAGTCCTATGACGTAATGTCCGATCTGTCTCCATTTTACAGTAATAATGCCCTAAAGTTTGCACCATGCGTTTGAAACGGGTAGTAGCTCGCGCATATTGGTGAGACCAACACATTGAAACAGGGTGTTGACTTCTGATCTTTCATGTAATTCCCAAAGTGGTGTGTTTTTCGGAAGGAAAGACTTTTAAGAGTGATCCTCCAGCGACTCGACTCAAGGAGATGCCGCATCATATCCCGTAGCGAAGACAACACACCATGATGCTTCACCGCAAGTTTATGGCTTCCGACCCTTGAAGGGGTTTGAATACCTATTAAGAACCAAACTCTTTCAGCTCCGCATTTCTCATCAGATCTCTGCGAAAACGACGGCAATCGATACCTTTCGTCATCGTTTGGTTGTCATTTAAAGTGAATTACGAGTAAAAGATAAATCGAGGCAAATCATGTCAAACGTAAAAAAGTGAATACACATTTTTTTTAAAACAGAATCGAAAATAATAATTATTTGAAGTGAGAGGACAAGAAATACGTAGATTTCGTTTTCAAATATCGCTTAAATGAAAAAGTAATGTAACAGGAAATAAACAAAACGTGATCGTAGTTCGTTATTGTGATAAGAATCCGTAGTTTAATAACGGCCAACATTGTTGCTGATGATGAATAAGCCTGTTTAAAACCCCCCAAGACAAAATTTAGGTACGGAAATTTAGATAAATATCGCCGGAAATAAGCCATAGCCTGCGTTAAATTTAATAACTAATAATCACCAATAAAGTAACTAAAACTCACTCTTTCGGAAATTAACCTGCAGCTTGAAAACCTGCGTCACTAGGTCACTGAACTGATGCTGGTCAGCGACGGATGCGTCCAGTGCACAGCTGGTCCCAGGTACGCGACACTAACCAAAGTAAAAGGGTCGCAACGTCAAGTGCGATTGGCTTAATGTAGATAACGAATATTCACTTCACTGCACTCTTACTAACACTGATCACTTAATTTATTTTTCATGGAACGCGTTCGTACCTTATAAAAATTGGTGAAAATGAATTTTCACTTGGCGTCCGGTGCTGCGGATATAGCTGCCCAAATGCTCGTACAGCAGTAATTGCGTCTCCGTTGTTCTAGGTTTATGCTCGGAACAACGCGTAATACACTTGTGTAGAAAACACTTCTCTGACGCGATTGCAAACTGACAGGATTTTTCCAAGCAAGTTCCTCTACTCCAAGTAGTTTTTCTCGTTCCATTATGAGTTAACTCCCACCAGGACAAGATGCTTTAGGTAAAAAGAAGCAAGCACATTTTCGAGGCACATGTGCGTTGCAGAAGTGCAACGAACGAACCATCCTACACTTTCACAAAAGCCCGCGCTCCCTTCTTTTACTGCCAATGTACCCATTGCTTAGAGATAGACAGCAGACACCACGTGTTTCGGTTCGAAAGGGTCCGAAGAGACGAGAAACAGAAAAGTCCTCGAATTGTTACAAAAGGAGAAAAGGCATACCAATCCTGTTTCCGTTTCCCGATGCCCTGAGTTCATGTTTGCTACGAGGCGGAACCAGTTAAGCCATAAATTACCCAAAACTGTAGTAAATCGTTCTCTACCAGCCTGATTAATTTTGGAGAACTAGAAATTAAAGAGTATTATCCAACATCAATACGCCTCGCGAAGAGACACAGGAAGAGAAGGGGTAGTCCGCTGACTGCGCGTAGTCCCGCCTGCTTCACCCTACCGTCAAATGCAAGACAGATCCCTTATCTCTCGAGTATAAACACGCGTTCGATTTTCAAAAGAAAAGCACATTCAGGTCAGAGTAGCCACGCATTGACAGCAGCTTGTTGCGTGACAGTTTAGTCACACTAAAAGGAAAGAAACAGTTTTATCACTTTCTGAAAAAAAACAACACGTTTTGCAGTCACGTCGTCAAAGGAATTTACTTCCATGTAAATCAATGCATTCTTCATAAGCATCAAAACTGTCATGCAACAAATTGCCACCACTGCACGCCTGGCCTAAGAACACGTTTAGAGTTTTCGTTCACTTGTTTCTTATTTTCTAGCTGACGACCCTAAGTGCCTCCGCTACTCCAAACAGATCCTCAATGGGACCGCTACTGTAAGGGGCCCGTAGTTACTTGCTTACTGGGTCATCTTGAACAGCTCACAACGGGCGGTCTTTGTGCTACGGCTCATCTGTGTGCGTGTAGCGACGATCTTTTCCACAAACATCTCCGATGTTTAAACCTTTATAACAGCGAAACTGTACGAGATACAACAAAATGTATTCAGACCATTTTACTCTATTGGTGGTCTCCAATGTATGTGCAAAATTATGGAATCTTGCGATTATTAGTTTAGCATATAGACATGTTAACTTTGAGGCATTATTACTGTAAAATGGAGACAGATCGGACATTATGTCATAGGACTTTTATGTTCCATTGGACCTCCCCTACCACCCCCTAAAATATTGCTACGTATACTGTTTACACCCTGTATATTTTTTTTCCGAACCATTATGTAGCCAGCATTCTAAAGCTAACAAGTTCTTAAAACGTTCTGATTTAACGCTGCAGCGTATCGCACGATTGTGTGTAATTTGACTCCTCTGGAGCAGCCGCGCGGGATGATATCATTTCGCAGCGAGATGAAGGCACGAACAAAATATAATACTTTTTCGGAAACGTCGAATCTCAGAATTAGGTGGCAAAGAGAGAAGGAAAATGATGGGTGAATAAAATTAAGAAATAATATAGAATAATACAAGTACAAATATAAAAATATAAAATACAATACAATACAATATGAAAAACAATATAAGTATAAAATGAAATAAAATAATAAAATAAAAGAAAATAAATTAATAAAATAAAAAAGAAAAATATAAAAACATAATATAAAAATAGAATATTTTTTTTTTCCTGGGCGGTTTCCGGGCACTCAGTCCTATGGGGCCATTGTGCCCGAGCCCGTACGGGCAGTCCTAGTTGGGAGGGCTTGCCACTAGGCCGGCCTCTCGTCCGAACTCCAGAAGCCCGCTTAGGGTTGTGTCCTCCAGGTTCGACGTGCGGTGGAAGGCAGCTCCCAGCAGTAACTGCCTTTGGGCCGCCATACCCTCGCACTGCGTCATCAGGTGGAGCGGCGTTTCGTCGTCCTCCCCGCACCGCGGGCACCTAGGTCCCTCACCGATCCCTAGGCGCGCCAGGTGTTTTCTCGTGTGCCAGTGTCCTGTGACCATCCCCACGAGTAGTCGCAGCTGCGACCTATCCAGGCGGCTGAGCGCCGCCCCTATCTTCTTTGAAGGCCGCTTCAGCAGAGCCTTCGCGTGTCTCATCTGTTGGGTCCGTTCCCAGAGTTGTTCGAGTTGCTGTCTGATCCAGCGACTCGTCCACTCCTTCACAGTCCCCATGGAGACACCTACGGTGCACGACGGGTCACGATCCAGATTACGCGCACCTTCTCGAGCCCTGACGTTTGCCCCTTCGTTTCCCTCGATTCCGGCATGCCCCGGAACCCATAGTAGACTGACGCGATTGCTGTTAGCCAATTGCGTCAGCGCGTCCACGCAGTCTAGCACCAGACTGGATCTCACCACCGTGTTGCGGAGGGATCCCAGTGCGGCCCGACTGTCGCTACAGATATAGATGTGCTTGCCCTCATAGCCCCTGTCCAGATTCAATCTGGCACAGGTCCTGATAGCCTGCACCTCCGCCTGAAAGACCGATACGTGTGGGCCCAGGGCGATGGATCTTTCCACCCTGGGCCTCTCCCCACATATCCCGGCTCCGGTTCCGGTTTTGGTTTTGGAACCATCTGTATACCAGATAAGTCCCCCCGGAGAGAGTAACTCCTTCTCGTTTTCTTCCCAGTCCTTCCTGCTTGGAAAGCGAACGACGAAGTTATGTTGGAAGCGGTAGGCTGGGTCACATTGGTCTCCTCCGCAGTCCAGAGCCTCGTACGAGTCCCTTACGTGCTGCAGGATCGCCGCGTGCCCATTCCCCGTGCCTTTCCATCTTCCCGCAATGTGTATCCTCAGGGCAGCCTTCCTAGCCCCGGCCTCCGCAGCCAAGTGCGGCGGCGGCAGGTCCAGCAAGGCCCCCATCGCCAGGGTGGGCGTGGTGGGAAACGCACCCGTTATCCCCAGCAGTGCCAGGCGATACACCTTGCCCAATGTCCTCCTGTGGGTGTCCCTCCTCATGGAGGTCCACCATACCACTGAGGCGTATATTAGTTGGGGCTCCAGGATGGCTGTATAGATCCATTTAACCACCCATGGTTTTAATCCCCATGTGCTGCCGAACATCCTTCTGCAGGCCCAGTAGGTGACAAGCGCCTTCTGGGTCTGCTTCGTGATGTGGCTTTTCCACGTGAGCTTCTTATCCAGGGTCACTCCCAGATATTTTACCTCCGAGGAGGTGTGAAGCTCCGCTCCGAATATTGAGGGGGCCTTAAACTTTAAGTTCCGCTTCCTCGTGAACAGTACCATCTCCGTCTTGGACGGATTTACCCTTAGGTTTTGGTTGTGGCACCATTCCTGAACCAGTGTGAGTGCCTTCTGCATTCTCCTGGCCATGCATGTCGGGCTCGTGCCTCTGACAGCGATCGCTATGTCGTCGGCATAGCCCTGTACTATTACGCCTTCTTCTCCGAGCCCACGCAGTAACTCGTCTACCACCAGGGTCCACAGCAGTGGGGAGAGAACTCCCCCCTGCGGGCAGCCCCTGTTGGCCCGAGCCCTTATCGTGGTCCCTTCCCAGCTGGCCGTCACGGCTCTAGTCCGCAACATGTTGCGGATCCACCTTCCGATCGACTCTTCGACCTTGAAGTTGTCTAGAGCCCTGCTTATGGCATCCAAGGATGTGTTATCGAACGCTCCTTCGATGTCTAGGAATACGCTCAGGACCGACTGTTTCCGCTCCAGGGCCCCTTCTACCACCCCTACCAGGTGGTGGAGCGCCGTCTCCACGGATCTGCCGGCCTGATACGCGTGTTGGGAGTTTTGAACTGGTCTTTCCACCAGCGCATGTTCCCTGATGTGCCTATCCACCAGTCTTTCCAGCGTCTTCAGAAGGAAGGACGTTAGGCTGATAGGCCTGAAGGATTTGGCAGAATCGTAGTCCTTCTTCCCTGGTTTGGGTATGAACACGACTCTAGCCGTTCTCCATGTTTTGGGTATATACCCCAAGGCAAGACAGGATTTGAAGATAAGGTCCAGTCGTTTTATCAGGTCCTCCCCTCCTTCCTGTAAAAGGGCGGGGAAGATCCCGTCTACTCCCGGACTCTTAAATCTCTTAAATGAGTTTATGGCCCATCTGATCCTGTCTCGGTTTACCACTCTGGAGGCCATCCCCCAGTCCTTCGGTCCGTCGCTTTGAGGTTCCAGCTCTACTGTTGGCTGCCCCTGCTGACAGAATCCCGAGCCTGGGAAGTGGACCTCTATCAGGTGTTCTAGGATTTGTTGTCGGTCCTCTGAGTACCTCCCGTCCGGGAGTCTGAGTCCGTTCAGTTTTTCCGGAGGTCCGGTTGCAAAAACCTTTCGAAGCCTAGCCACTAGTGGTAGGGCCTCGGATTCATGGCAGAATCCCCTCCAGCTTTTTCTTTTTGATGCTCTGATGAGCTTTTTGTATGATCTATGGGCTTCCTTGTAGTTTTCCCATTCGACCCTCGTGCCAAGCCTCATGGCTCTGTTTAGCAGTTTCCGGGTTCTGGTCCTGTGCCTGGTCAGCTCCTGGTTCCACCAGGGTACCCGTCTGCTGCTTTTCCTTTGTTTGGCCGGGCATGATGCCTCATACGATTGGGTGATCGCAGCCTGCAGTTTCTCAACCGCCTGCTCGATCCCCCCACCCGTTCTCGGGGGTCCGAAGTTCCCCCCGAGCCTTCCTTCTAGCTCCTCTTTGTAGAGTTGCCAGTCGGTGGCCCTGGGGTTCCTGTAGACTCCCGTGGGTTCGTGTGCCGCGTCTCCCGCCAGTTTAAATTCGATTAGCCTGTGGTCGGAGAGTGTTACCTCCTCCGCCACATGCCAATCCTTTATTGCTTGAGCCACCTTTCTGGAGCCCAGCGTGATGTCAATTACCTCCTGCCTTCTGGAGGTAACGAACGTGGGCTTGGAACCTCGATTGAGGATCTCCAGTTCCGTTGTCGAGAGGTATTCGAGTAAGCTCGTCCCTCTCTTGTTGATATCGGTGCTGCCCCATACAATGTGGTGGGCATTGACGTCGCATCCCACCACCAGTTGCAGCCCCCTATTTTTACATGCCTCCACCAGTGCTCTGAGTTCCCTCGTTGGGGGGGACTCCTCAGAGTCGTATGGTAGGTATGCTGAGCAGACCACGACCTTTTCCGTGTTCCCGCCCATTTTTGGCTCTATTAGGACAGCTGTTAGGTCCCTAGTGCAGAATTCTCCCAGCCTCAAGGCGTGCAGTCTTTTACTCGCGTAGACGCACGCTCTTGGTCCGGGGTCACCGGGCCCGTGTATTATCGTGCCCTGTCTCTCGTTCAGTCCTCCTACTCGACCCTTGATCAGCCAAGGTTCTTGTATGAGTACTATGTCTGTTTGCAGCACCACTGTGCGGCGGTCAAGTAGATCCGTCGCTGCTTTGCAGTGCTGCAGATTTATCTGCGAGATGCTGATGCATCCTGCAGCCATGATGGCTGCAGTATTGCTCGCTCTCGCACGTGCTCCGGGGGAATTAGTGTGTCCCGTGTTACGGTCCACTTCTATTTCCCCCCCCCCCCCCCCCCCGCTTTACCGTGGCGGCCTTGCTCTCCACCGCGGCGATTTTGAGGAACTGGTCCCTCAGTGACCCCGAGTTGGTAGTCCTTTGGACTCCTCCTCGGGTCCCCGAGGGCCCAGCCCTACCCCACCCCACGGCCTTCAGGGGTCTCCCCCTTTTTCCGCGGGTGGGTAAATTCACCTCCTTCGTCATGGGGAGTCGGTCCCCCCCCGTGGGTGTGCCGGAGGTCTCCCCCGCGGTCGCCACCACCGAGGGTTCCTTCCCTCCCCCCGCTGCTCCGCTCTGGGCTTGGTCCTGAGGGGCCGGGTCGGCTCCGGTGCTGGGTATCGCCCCCGCGCCCGAGGCCTCCCCCACTCCCCCCGGCCCAATCCCTGCACTGGCCTGGGGTGCCGCTGCCGCCGCCCTCCGCGCCGCTCCCGGTTCCCCGCGACCACCGCCGGTCCGAGCCTGGAACTCCCTAAGGAGCGCCCTGCCCAGCCCCACGTGGATGACGAAGCCCCGCTTGCTTAGCGCCTCGTGCGACTCCGCGTCCACCCCCAGGATCAAGTGCACGGATCGTTCCGCCTCCCTTCTGCCCCACACCCTCCATAGTTGGGTGCGGAGGCCCGGGTTTTGCCGGCCGATCCGTTGTAGGATGACTTCCGTCTTCTCCGGAGGTCCGGGGATGACGGTCGCCATCTTTCGAAGCCTGGGTAGGCACTCTCTCTCCATTACCTGGAGAGATGCGCCCTCCCAGGGCTTCAGGTTTGTTGCCGCTTCTTTTAGCCATTGCTTGGCTGCGGCGTCCGTGCAGGTTACCCAGAGGATGCCCTGCACGAACCTACACTCTTCGAAGCGGGGGGCCGCCATTTCCTTGGGAATGGCGTCCATCGCTTCTCCGAGCTTCCTCATCACCAGATCCCCCTGCTCCGGTGTTAGCGTGGTTTCGGGGTAGTCAGATGGCGCTATCGCCACCTTCCTACCCCCCACCAGCGCTTCCTTGAAGTTGGAGGGCTCTGGGAAGATTAGCCCTTTTCTTTTTTTTTTTTTTTTTTTTTTTTTGCAGGGTGTTCGGGGGTCGAGCCATCGGTCTGTCGGGCCCTTTTCAGGCCCTTGCCCGTGGTCTCTCCTCCCTTTCCACCCTGCTTTGCGGAGAGGTCTGTTTGCCCGTCGTGCGGGCCCACCTCCCCCTCCGTTGCCTTTCCGGAGGTCGGCGCTCCCGCTTGGGTCGCCTCCAAGGTGGTCCCGAGTGAAGCCAATTTGGCTTTTCGGGCCCTCCTCTTTGCCGCCCCGCTGCGGGTCGCCTTCCTCCGCTTAGTCGGAGTGTCGGGCGCTGCTTCGGCTTTGTCACCGTCGCCCGCGCCCGTCCTCCGTGTGGTAGCTTCCGCCCCCGAGAGCCCGGTTTCAACCGCCGCGGCTAGCGCCGCGTCAGTCTCTGCCGGTCCCTGTACGGTGACTTCCGCCGTGTGTACGGGAGATGTTCCCTCTTTCGAGGGCCCTTCTCCCGCTGGTTTTTCTCTAATTAGAGTTAGATCGCTTTCCATACGATTCCCACGAGTGTGCAGGAAGTATGCGGTCCACCCCCACAGAGCCTGCTATGTGGGGGTAAGGCTAAATACAATGGGGGGTCGCCTGGTACCCCAAGGGCATCGTTCGAGGCACCGTACCCCGGTACCATTCATCCCTCGGCACGATAGCTTCCACCTTGGATTGGGGAGTTGGTCCACGACAGGGCCTTCGCTTGCCACGCGGGGTTGTTAGGCCCCGGGGTTCGCTTATAGCACCCGCTAACCGTCACGTTCCCCGACACCCCCTTTCGCTACGGCCCGGTCACCGTGTGGTGATCCAGTCCGCGGCGATCAGAGGAGCCGCTTCACGCTCTGGCCGTTCTCCTATCCGCCACCTGGAGACGCGCTCGGTTGGTGCTCAACCTAGATCGACACGGGCCGATCTAGTCCCTCGCTCCCCTTTACGGGGGTAGGGGGACCGCCGAGAATATATAAAATACAATACAATACAATATGAAAAACAATATAAGTATAAAATGAAATAAAATAATAAAATAAAAGAAAATAAATTAATAAAATAAAAAAGAAAAATATAAAAATAGAATATGAATAGAATATAAAAATAAAAAATAAAAATATAAAAATTCAATATAAAAATACATTATAAAAAGAAAAAATATAGGAATAATAATAATAATAATTTAATTTAATTTATTCTCCACTTTTGTGTTACAATTTAACGATCCTATACACTTTCCATTTCATTCCAGTGATTGTGTCAATGTAAGTCCTACCGTTCTAATGTATCCTGCTGAGTCACAACAATTTTTTCTATTTTACAAGTGTTTCCTGATCTATTTTATGTTGCATAATCTTCTTTTATCATTTTCCTGTTCTTCCCATCTTTTCCTTCTCCCTATTATCTCCCGTAGAATAGCCAAGTTTTTCCCTTCTCCTCTAATTACCTCTTTCCAATTCCTCCCACTCTCTCCACTTACTTCACATGCTTCAATCACATGTTTCACTGTTTCTTCCTCTTTCTTACAAAGCCTACATATCCTTTCTTCGTTCATTAGCCAATATTTGCATACCCATGTTTCACTATCCTTTATGAATCTTCCTATCCTTTCTAATTCTCCTCTCCCTTTTTTCTTTTTTTTCACCCATAAGTATTTCGGCTTATTTCCTGGTTTCCTTGCCACCTCCCTTAATTCTCTTAGGAACTTTGACTCTTTTATTTTCATCTTTCTCTTTCTTGTTCTTGAATGTATTTACTTATCTGCTCTATTTTGGTCCACACATCTTCCCCATTTAATCTTCTTCTTCTTCTTTTCCATTCTTCATTTGACCATCCTCTCCAATCCAAGAATTTGATTCTTATTCTTTCCCTTTTCGTTACTTCATTTCCTCTCATTAATATTCTCCCACGTTCTGCCTATCCTTCTTCCGAGTTTATTAACCTCTCTTCACAGCTCATTTCCCTTACTCACATTTTTAATTTATTTCTCTTCATGTTTCTTTTAACAGCCAGTATGTTGGTGTTGATCTCTCCAATTTCATTATCCACCGTATGTATTCCGCCTGCAATTTTTCTATTTCGTCATACCTTCTCCATCCCCATATCTCTGTTCCATACGCCACGGTGTTTCTAACTGGCGCATCATACAGTTTCGTTCTTCTTTCAAAGTCATCTCTGAATAATCTTTCTCCAATCCCCCACATACTTTTCCTAGTGTCATATCCGCTTTCCTAACTACCTTCTTAATATGGTCTTTATCCTTGTTGTTCTCTCTCTCTCTCTCTCTCTCTCCCTCTCTCTCTCTCTCGCTCTCTCTCCCACTGTATAACCTAAATATTCCAGTTCTCTTACTCTTTCTATTTCTTCTTCATTTCAACGAAATCTTTCCTCATTTCTTCTTCCTCCGGCTTTCCTGCATATCATTTTCTTAGACTTTTGCACATTTAACTCCAAGCATTTTTTATTTATGTATCTCTCGAATCTCTTTATCATATTCTTCAGCCCCTGTGCATTATTTACCATTAACACAACATCATCCGCGTATGAAATTGTCCAAATTTTCCTTCTACCTATTAGGACTCCTCCTTCCTGTTC
Organism: Andrena minutula; assembly: GCA_929113495.1. Classification (NCBI taxonomy): domain Eukaryota; kingdom Metazoa; phylum Arthropoda; class Insecta; order Hymenoptera; family Andrenidae; genus Andrena; species Andrena minutula. The sequence goes on along the minus strand of OV815997.1, from coordinate 12,788,521 downwards.
TTTGCTCATTTCTTTTTTCCAGGTCTGCAAATGCGACATTGTAAAGTGTCGCGCTTAACGGGCACCCATGTCGAACACACTTTCCTGTTAAAAACTTTCCTATCAGTTCCCTCTTCACTTTTAAATTGCGTAAAGTTCTGTCGTACATTTCCTATATCCTTATTCTTAAATGTTCGCCTACTCCTTCTTCTTAAAGCTTTTTCCAAATTTCTTCCCTTTCTATCTATCAAATGCTCCCTTCATATCCGTGAAAAACAGGTATAGCTTCCCTCATTTTTTATTTTTTTTTTGAGGTTTCTATATCTATAGCCGTTTTAACTGCCACTATTGCGTCTACTGTTCCTCTCCTTGTCCTGAATCCCATCTGCGTATCGTTTAATATCCCATTTTTCCATTTGTTCTTCTAATCTTCTCCTTAGAATTTCCGCATATATCTTATAACTTGTATCCATCACAGTTATGCCCCTATAGTTTTAAATCATAACCCTTTCTCCTCTTTTTGAACATCGGACTTATTATTCCTTCTTTCCATTCTTCCAGAAAGTTCCCCTTTCTTCCATGTTCTGTTTATCACATTTGTTAGATTACCTATAGTTATGAAGATGATTGCGTCCTCGATGTTGAATATAATCTTGTTTATTTGTTTCTCCTTGGGGATTACAATCCTTTTTTCCCTCTGTGCATTTTACCTTAACCTAAACCTTATTCTATTCCTTATATCTATCTCTTATCCTATACCCTCTTTCTGGCTCCCTCGCTCGCCCGCTCTCCTCCGTCACGTTCGCCTCCCTCACCCCCCTTCCCTATCCTTTGACCTCCGCTTCCGCACGCCGCCACTTACTCTCATTCCTTCCTCACCCATTCCTCCACTCCTTCCCCTCTCCTTTCTTCCACACTCCTCATCCACTTCTCCCCCCCACCCTCGTCATCCAGTACCTCCCCTACCCTCTCCTGCCACCCTCCTTCCTGTCAACCCATACACTCCTCCCAAACATGCTCCCACGTTTCCTCTTTCCACCCGCATACCCTGCACTTCCTCTTTTCTTCCTCCTCCCAATATTTCCCTCCCCGCATCCCATTCCCCAGTCTAAATTTCGCCACCCTTTGCCACCTGCTTTCCCCCCATCCCTTCTTCAGGTATCCTGGCACCCCTTTCCCTTTCACCACCCTGTACCACCTGTTGTACTCTGACTCTCTAATCCTTTTCCACCTTTCCTCCTCCTGCATTCTTCTTTCCCTACTCACCAATTCTTCCCCCCTCAGCTCCCCCCCTCCCCTCGCTCTTTCTATCTCCTCTATAGTCCACCCCCTTTCCTCATAGTATTCCTTCCTTTCCTTTTCCCACCCTCCCAACACTTTCCCCCTCTTCGCCCTTCCCTTAATCTCCTCCCAACACCTCCTTGCCAGTTCCCCCCCACCCCCTCCTCCAGCTTCCTTTCATACCCCCATGCCCTCATCCCCGCCTTCCCTCTTAACATCTCCCTCTGCATCTCCTCCCTTACCATGTATCCTGGGGTACACCTTCCCACCCCCAACACCCACTTCAAAAACCTTTCCTGCAGTCCCTCAACTCTGTCCCTACACTTCCACCACCATATCTCCACTCTATAGCTAACTGTAGCCCACACCAACTTCTCGAAGAGCCATACTCTCCTCCCCCAATCGTTCCCAAACCGTCTCTTCCCTATCCCCCACACCTGACCCATCACTGTTGCCCCCTTCCTTACCCTTTCCCCTACGTGTGCCTCCTGCCCCCCATTCCTCATCAGCGTGTACCCCAAATACTTAAATTCCTTTACCTCCTCCACCACCTTTCCCTTTCACCTCCACGTCACCTTCTTCCACCTCCCTCCCCCCTTTCTACACCTCATCATCTTTGTTTTCCCCACGTTCACCTGCAGCCCCTTCTTATCCAAGTAACTCTCCATCTTTCCCATCATCCCTCTCATCCCCTCCTCGTCCTCCGCCAGCACCGCAATATCATCAGCGTATGCCAATGTATATATTTTTTGCCCCCCACCTTCACCCCTCCCCACCCCCCTTTCTCCAACTCCTCGTCTAAGTCCGCCAGCAGCAAGGTGAATAGGCTGGGGCTTAACGGACACCCCTGCCTCACCCCCCTTGCCGTCCAGAATTCCTTCCCTTCCTCCCCTCCCGCCCTTACCCTACTTACCGTCTCCCTCAGCACCTCCTCACACCTTCCCACTAACCCCTCCCTCACTCCTCTCTCCCTCATTGCCCTAATTAACACCTCCCGGTCCACTGAGTCAAATGCTGCCTTCATGTCCAGGAACAGCACTACCAGCTTCCCCCCTTTCCTTTCCACCTGTCTGTTGATGAGATAATTCAAAACGTATATGCAATCTATACATCCCATCCCCCTCCTGAACCCCGCCTGACTTGATGCTAGGATCCCCTTCTCCTCTACCTCTTTCCTCAACCTTTCAGCTAACACAGACGCATATACCTTATATGCAGTCTGTGTCAGCGTCACTCCTCTGTACTCTTCTACTTTTTTCCCCACCCCCTTCTTCACCACCGGCACCACCACTCCTACTCTCCAATCTGCCAGCCAACCCTCCCCCTTCCACACCCTATTACAGACCTCCCCCAACCATTCTTCCACCTCTACCCCCCATACTTCCACACTTCATTGGGTATTCCGTCCGCTCCCATCGCCTTCCCATCCTTCAACCCCCTCACTACCCTTTTTATCTCCTCCTTTTCTATATCCCCTTCCTCATCCTCACCCCTCTCTGTTACTGCCCCCTTTCTCACCCTCCACTCCACCCCCCCCCCCCCCTAACAACTCCCTGAAGTACTCGTCCCATTCCTCTATTTTTATCTCCTCATTTACCCCCCTTCTCCTTTTTCTCTCCCTATTTACCACCTTCCAAACCTGTTCCTCCGTTCTTATCCCGTCCACCTCCTTCTGCCACCTATCCACCTCCTTTCTCTTCTTTTCCTCACATATCCTCCTGTATTCCTTTTTCCCCTCCTTATAATCCTTCCCATCCCCCCTTCCCTTCTCCACCTCCTAAGCTCTCTCCTCACCCTCCCCTTCTCCTCTCTGCACTCTCTGTCCCACCATCCCCTCTTGTTTCCCCTCTGCCCTCCTTCCTCTGCCTTCCCCATTGCTCCTTTCACTCTTTCCTTCAGCTCTGCCCATTCCTCCTCTATTCCTCTCCCTCCCCCGTCTCTTTTACCAAACTTCCTTGCAAATTCCTCCCTTCCCTCCGCCGTCCAGTTTCCTCTCCCCCCTCTCTTCCCCACACCCTTCTTCCTCCTCTCCCCCTTCTCCTCCATTTCCCCCCTCAGCTATACTACTACCGGATGGTGATCTGACTCAATTCTCTCCGCCACCTCCATCCTTCCTACCCTCTCCCTTGTTTCCTCATTCCCCACTACAAAATCTATAACCGAATTCCCCCTCCCTCCTGTATATGTCCATTCTCCCTCCTCATCCCCCTCTACATTTCCGTTCATAATTCCCCACCCCCTCTCCCCCAAATATCTACATAATCTCCTCCCCTCTCCATTTACCACCCCATCCTTCGACCTCCTGCTCCCCCCTCCTCCCCCCGCCTCTTCTCCCTCCCCCCATATCCTTCCCCCTTCCCTCCCTGTTCTCGCATTAAAGTCTCCTCCAATTACTACTCTCACTCCCTCCTCTCTCTCCTCTATCCACTCCCCCAGTTCCTCCAACTTCCTTTGCAAGTCCTTATTTACATATATCCCTATAACTCTCCACCATTCCCCTCCCAATTTCACTTTCCTTACCATTACCCCTTCCCCTCCCCCTCCTTCCCCCTGCCCTATTTCGATTCCCCTTTTCACCCCCATTATCATTCCCCCTATCGCTCTTCCTTTCTTGCTTTCCCTCCTGGCCCACTGTTTTTCCCACACATAATCCTTTGGCAATCTGCCCCTTACATACTCCCATTCCCTCTCCTCTACCCATGTTTCACTCATCACTACCACCTCCCATTCCTCTAAACCCTTCCAAAATTCCTCGTCTTTATTTCTCATCCCCGCCACATTCCAAAATGCGACCTTATACCTCCCTTTTCCTTCTTTTATTTCCCCTCCCAACCTCCCCTCCTTCTCCCCCCTTTCCCATAATTCGTCCCACCTTCTCATCTTCCCGTTTACCCACATTTTCAAATATCCAACTTGCACCTTTTTCCCCCCTTCCCTTTCCTTCTCCGCCTCTCTTTCTACCTTCCACCTTGCCCTCCTTTCTCCCTCCATTAAGTCGTCATCTATCCTTTCCCTCCTGCCCTTCAGTTTTCTCCTCGCCTCCATCACTTTTCTCTTCTCCTCCCTCCCCGCCAACTTCACCAAAACCAGTCCTCTCCCTTCTTTTCCCGTTCTCCCTACCCTTCTCACCTCCCTTATTCCTTCATTCTCCATTCCCATCCTCGCCCACAACTTCATCACTTCTTTTTCTACCTCTTCTCCCCCCCCCCCATCCCCCTTACTACTACGTTATTCCTTCTCTCCTCCCTCTCTTTTTTGTCCTGTCTTAATTCCATTCTCCTCAGTCTCAACATACACTCTTCCTCATCCCCTCCACCCTCCTTCACCCTGCTACCTATCCCTCCCTTTTCCTCCTCCCATCTCTCTACCTTCCTTATCATCTCTTCCACTCTCTCATCCCTCTCTTCCAATCTCTCTAACTTCTCCTCCATCTCTTCCCTCCTCTTTTTCTCCTCCCTCCTCTCCTCCTCCTATCTCCTCCTTTCCTCCCTCCACTCCTTCATCACCTGTCTTCTTTCTTCCCCTTCCTTCTTCATCTCCCCTACCATCTCCCTCATCTCCTTCCACATTTCCTCTTTCTCCTCCCTCACCTCCTTCATCAGTTCCCTCATCATCCCATCATCTTTCCCCTCTCATCTTTTTCCCTGCTCCCCCCCCCCCTCTTTTTCCTGTCCTCCGGTGACCGCATCGTCATCACACTCCTTTTGAATCCTGTATTCTTCCCTTCTTCCCCCGTCCCTTCCTCCTCCTCCCTCTCTTTCCTCTTTTTCCCCCAGTAACTTTCCAAATTCCCTGCATTACTCCCCACACTACTCACACTACTCACACACTCCTTCCTTTTTCTTTCCACCCTTTCCAAATTTCCTTTTTCCTTCCCTATTCCATCTCCATTCCCTTTCCCCCCTACCCTTCCTTCCTCTCCCTTATTCCCCTCCATTTGACCTCTTCCTCCTGTTCTACCCACCGTTGACCTCCTATTCTTCTTTTTTTTTTGTTATATTTTTTTATATTGTATTGTATTTTATATTTTAATTGTATTTTTATATTTTTATATGTATTATTTTCTTTTGTATTTATATTGTTGTTTATATTGTATTGTATTTTATATTTCAATTGTATTATTATGTTTTTATTTGTATTATTCTATATTATTTTTTGTATATATATATATATATATATATATATATATATTTCACTGTCAATTTCACTGTCAGATTCTTATGAAGTAATTTTATTTTTAACAATATTTTTGTAATATACGTTTAAGATATTGTTGCGAGCACCGGGTATAGGCCCGTGCATAGCCTGCTGGTGCTCGCAGCTGAAGACACAAGAGGGTCAACCCCCTTCGAGAAGACTATCGGGACGTCATCGAGGACTGTGATATACCGAACGCCGTATCGTTCGGACGTGCGGGTTATACTGCCATTGCTCTATACATATCTCAAATATAGTCATGTTGTGTATGATCCCGCGTATCATTTTATTGCTTTGCGTCGGGGTGGTCGACGATGGAAACACCCCGGCGCAACAATATATATATATATCTTAAACGTATATTACAAAAATATTGATAATTGTTGGTTGGACTTAAAATTCTAATTATTCAATATTAGGAGCGATTGGGTCAATTTCACTGTCAGATTCTTATGAAGTAATTTTATTTTTAACAATATTTTTGTAATATACGTTTAAGATATATATATATATATATACAAAAAATAATATAGAATAATACAAATAAAAACATAATAATACAATTGAAATATAAAATACAATACAATATAAAAAAATAATATGGAATATTACAAATAAAAATATAAAATTACAATACAATATAAATACAAATAAAATATAAAATACAATACAATATAAACAACAATATAAATACAAAAGAAAATAATACATATAAAAATATAAAAATACAATTAAAATATAAAATACAATACAATATAAAAAAATATAACATAAATGAATATAAAAATATAAAAATACAATTAAAATAGAAAAGAAAATACAATACAATATAAACAACAATATAAATGTAAAAGAAAATACAATTAAATAATAAATACAGGGTGTAAACAGTATACGTAGCAATATTTTAGGGGGTGGTAGGGGAGGTCCAATAGAACATAAAAGTCCTATGACATAATGTCCGATCTGTCTCCATTTTACAGTAATAATGCCTCAAAGTTAACATGTCTATATGCTAAACTAATAGTCGCAAGATTCCATAATTTTGCATATACATTGGGGACCACCAGTAAAGTAAAATGGTCTGAATACATTTTGTTGTATCTCGTATAGTTTCGCTGTTATAAAGGTTTAAACATCGGAGATGTTTGTGGAAAAGATCGTCGCTACACGCACACAGATGAGCCGTAGCACAAAGACCGCCCGTTGTGAGCTGTTCAAGATGACCCAGTAAGCAAGTAACTATGGGCCCCTTACAGTAGCGGTCCCATTGAGGATCTGTTTGGAGTGGAGGCGCTTAGGGTCGTCAGCTAGAAAATAAGAAGCAAGTGAACGAAAACTCTACACGTGTTCTTAGGCCAGGCGTGCAGTGGTGGCAATTTGTTGCATGACAGTTTTGATGCTCATGAAAAAATGCATTGATTTACATGGAAGTAAATTCCTTTGACGACGTGACTGCAAAACGTGTTGTTTTTTTCAGAAAGTGATAAAACTGTTTCTTTCCTTTTAGTGTGACTAAACTGTCACGCAACAAGCTACTGTCAATACGTGGCTACTCTGACCTGAATTTAACGTAAAAAGGCGAATACGCAGTTTTTTTTTAGAAGATTCGAAAATAATAATTATTTGAAGTGGGAGGATAAGGAATACGTAAATTTCCATCTGTTAATAACGTAGCCACGAAAAGGTAATGTAACAGGAAATTAACGAAAGGTGATAGGCGTTAGTAACTAAAACTCACCCTTGTTGGAAATTCACCTGCAGCTTGAAAATCTGTGTCACAGAGTCACCGAACCGATCCTGGTCATCGATGGACGTGCTCCGTGCACAGCTGGTCCCAGGTATCCTTACATTCCCACTACCCAAAGTTAAGGGTCGCAATGTCAGGTGCGTCCAGGTCAACGTACCGAATATTCACTTCACTGCACAGCTACTAACACTGATCACTTTATTTATCCTGAAGTATTCTTGGGCCGTGTACATTTCTGCGACGCGATTGCTAGCTGACTGACAGAATTTTTTCCAAGCAACTTCCGCTACCCCCAAGTAGCTTCTCTGGTTCCATTATGAGTTAACTCCCACCAGGGCAAGAGGCTTTAGGTAAAAAGAAGACAACACATTTTCGGAACACGAGTTTTGCAGAAGTGCAACGAACACTTTCACAAAAGCCCGCGCTCCGTCCTTCTACTGCCAATGTACCCATTGCTTCGAGATAGAAAACAGACACCACGTGTATCGGTTCGAAAGGGTCCGAAGGGAAGAGACAGTCTTCGAGTTGCTATAAAGAAGAAAATGCATACCATTCCTGTTTCCCCTTTCCGATACCCTGAGTTCACGACTGCTACGAGGCGGAACCAATTAAGTCATAAATTATCCGAAACTGTAGGAAACCGTTCTCTACCGCCGACTCGCTGGACAATAAACCGCGACCCTGGCGAAATGCTCTGGCTGATCAGCCTGATTAATTTTGAAGAACTAGAAATTACAGAGTATTATCCAACATCAATACGCCTCGCGGAAAGACACAGGAAGAGAAGAGGTAGTCCGCTGACTGCGCGTAGTCCCGCCTGCTTCGTCCTACCTTCAAATTAAAGACGGATCCCTTATCTCTCGAGTATAAACACGCGCTCGAATTTCAAAACAAAAGCACGCGTCGACGTATTCCGTGCTAGAGATGTTGGGCCTTGAGGTCCGATTGGTCCCAAACTAACCAATCGGGCCTGCTTATCTCTCGTGTCTAAACACGCGCTCAAATTTCAAAACAAAAGCACGCGTCGACGTATTCCGTGCGAGAGACAGTGGGCTTGAAGTCCGATTGGCCCTAATCTAACCAATCTGCCCTGCATCCCTCCCAAACGGCCACTGTTCTGAAGAGGCCCTCTTCACAGTAATATCTCCTCCCCAAGGCCCACCTTCTCTCGCACGAAATACGTCGACGCGTGCTTTTGTTTTGAAATTCGAGCGCGTGTTTAGACACGAGAAATAAGCAGGCCCGATTGGTTAGTTTGGGACCAATCGGACCTCAAAGCCCACCATCTCTAGCACGGAATACGTCGACGCGTGCTTTTGTTTTGAAATTCGAGCGCGTGGTTATACTCGAGAGATAAGGGATCCGTCTTTAATTTGAAGGTAGGACGAAGCAGGCGGGACTACGCGCAGTCAGCGGACTACCTCTTCTCTTCCTGTGTCTTTCCGCGAGGCGTATTGATGTTGGATAATACTCTGTAATTTCTAGTTCTTCAAAATTAATCAGGCTGATCAGCCAGAGCATTTCGCCAGGGTCGCGGTTTATTGTCCGGCGAGTCGGCGGTAGAGAACGGTTTCCTACAGTTTCGGATAATTTATGACTTAATTGGTTCCGCCTCGTAGCAGTCGTGAACTCAGGGTATCGGAAAGGGGAAACAGGAATGGTATGCATTTTCTTCTTTATAGCAACTCGAAGACTGTCTCTTCCCTTCGGACCCTTTCGAACCGATACACGTGGTGCCTGTTTTCTATCTCGAAGCAATGGGTACATTGGCAGTAGAAGGACGGAGCGCGGGCTTTTGTGAAAGTGTTCGTTGCACTTCTGCAAAACACGTGTTCCGAAAATGTGTTGTCTTCTTTTTACCTAAAGCCTCTTGCCCTGGTGGGAGTTAACTCATAATGGAACCAGAGAAGCTACTTGGGGGTAGCGGAAGTTGCTTGGAAAAAATTCTGTCAGTCAGCTAGCAATCACGTCGCAGAAATGTACACGGCCCAAGAATACTTCAGGATAAATAAAGTGATCAGTGTTAGTAGCTGTGCAGTGAAGTGAATATTCGGTACGTTGACCTGGACGCACCTGACATTGCGACCCTTAACTTTGGGTAGTGGGAATGTAAGGATACCTGGGACCAGCTGTGCACGGAGCACGTCCATCGATGACCAGGATCGGTTCGGTGACCCTGTGACACAGATTTTCAAGCTGCAGGTGAATTTCCGAAAGAGTGAGTTTTAGTTACTTTATTGGTGATTATTAGTTATTAAATTTAACGCAGGCTATGGCTTATTTCCGGCGATATTTATCTAAATTTCCGTACCTAAATTTTGTCTTCGGGGCTTTTAAACAGACTTATTCATCATCAGCAACAGTGTTGGCCGTTATTAAACTACGGATTCTTATCACAATAACGAACTACGATCACGTTTTGTTTATTTCCTGTTACATTACTTTTTCATTTAAGCGATATTTGAAAACGAAATCTACGTATTTCTTGTCCTCTCACTTCAAATAATTATTATTTTCGATTCTGTTTTAAAAAAAAATGTGTATTCACTTTTTTACGTTTGATATGATTTTCCTCGATTTATCTTTTACTCGTAATTCACTTTAAATGACAATCAAACGATGACGGAAGGTATCGATTGCCGTCGTTTTCGCAGAGATCTGATGAGAGATGCGGAGCGGAAAGAGTTTGGTTCGTAATAGGTATTCAAACCCCTTCAAGGGTCGGAAGCCATAAACTTGCGGTGAAGCATCATGGTGTGTTGTCTTCGCCACGGGATATGATGCGGCATCTCCTTGAGTCGAGTCGCTGGAGGATCACTCTTAAGAGTCTTTCCTTCCGAAAAACACACCACTTTGGGAATTACATGAAAGATCAGAAGTCAACACCCTGTTTCAATGTGTTGGTCTCACCAATATGCGCGAGCTACTACCCGTTTCAAACGCATGGTGCAAACTTTAGGGCATTATTACTGTAAAATGGAGACAGATCGGACATTATGTCATAGGACTTTTATGTTCCATTGGACCTCCCCTACCACCCCCTAAAATATTGCTACGTATACTGTTTACACCCTGTATAATATAAAAAAAGAAAAAATATAAAATTGAATACAAATAGAATACAAAAATATAAAATAAATATTAAGAATATAAAAATACATTATAAAAAGAAAAAATATAATAATAATAATAATAATAATGATAATTTAATTTATTGCCCACTTTTGTATTACAATTTAACGATCATATACTCTTCCCATTTCATTTCTATGATTTTGCCAATGTAAGTCCTACCCTTCTAATGTATCCTGCTGTGTCTTAACAATTTTTTTTCTATTTTTACAAGTGTTTCCCAAACTGTTTCATATTGCATAGTCTTCGTTTATCACTTTCCTGTTCATCCCATCTTTTCCTTCTCCCTATTATATCCTGTAGAAAGGCCAAGTTTGTCCCTGCTCCTCTAATTACCTCTTTCCAATTCCTCCCACTCTCTCCACTTACTTCACATGCTTTAATCATGTATTTCACTGTTTCTTCCTCTTTCTTACAAAGCCTACATATCCTTTCTTCTTTCGATAGCCAATATTTGTATGCCCTTGTTTCACTACTCTGTATGAATTTTCCTATCCTTTCTAATTCTCCTCTCCTTTTTTCTTTTTCCCCATAAGTATTTCGGCTTATCTCCTGGTTTCCTTGCCACCTCTCTTAATTCTCTTAGGAGCATTGACTCTTTTATTTTCATCTCTCTTTCTTGTTCTTGGACGTCTTTACTTATCTGCTCTATTTTGGTTCTCACTTCTCCCCAATAAAAATATAAAAAATACAAGAAAAATATAAAATAAAACACAATACAATATAAAAATCAATATAAATATGAAAGAAAATAAAATAGAAGTATGTAATAAATATAATATAATATAAAAAGAATATAATATAAAATAAGAAAAAATATAAAAATACAATATAATAAAAATAAAATGTAATAATAATAATAATAATTTCATTTATTATCCACTATTGGCTTACAAATTAACAATCATATACTCTTTCCATTTCATTCCCATGATTGTGTCAATACAAAATTGGCTCGACCATATCAATCGGAACGTGTATCCAACGTGAATCGCACCACTCGGAACGTGCATCGAACGTGAATCGAACGTGCATCGAACGTGAATTGAACGACTTGCGTTCAATACCCGTTCGATGCACGTTCGATGCACGTTCGATTCACGTTGGATGCACGTTCCGAGTGGTGCGAAAGATGTTTGATACACGTTCCGATAGTGTATCCAACGTCTTTCATACCACATTGATCGTGCACCGAACGTGAATCGAACGGCATGGAACGTGCATCGAACGTGCATCGAACGCGAATCGAACGGGTATTGAACGCAAGTCGTTCAATTCACGTTCGATGCACGTTCGATGCACGTTCGATGCACGTTCCGAGTGGTGCGATTCACTTTGGATACACGTTCCGATTGATATGGCCGAGCCAATTTTGTATTGACACAATCATGGGAATGAAATGGAAAGAATATATGATCGTTAAATTGTAATACAAAAGTGGGCAATAAAATAAATTATCATTATTATTATTATTATTATTATTATTATTATATTTTTTCTTTTTATAATGTATTTTTATATTCTTAATATTTATTTTATATTTTTGTATTCTATTTGTATTCAATTTTATATTTTTTCTTTTTATATATTATATTTATTATTTAATTGTATTTTCTTTTACATTTATATTGTTGTTTATATTGTATTGTATTTTCTTTTCTATTTTAATTGTATTTTTATATTTTTATATTCATTTACGTTATATTTTTTTATATTGTATTGTATTTTATATTTTATTTGTATTTGTATTGTATTGTAATTTTATATTTTTATTTGTAATATTCCATATTATTTTTTTATATTGTATTGTATTTTATATTTCAATTGTATTATTATGTTTTTATTTGTATTATTCTATATTATTTTTTGTATATATGTATATATATATATATATATATATATATATATATATATATATATATATATATCTTAAACGTATATTACAAAAATATTGTTAAAAATAAAATTACTTCATAAGAATCTGACAGTGAAATTGACCCAATCGCTCCTAATATTGAATAATTAGAATTTTAAGTCCAACCAACAATTATCATAGGGTAAACACCTATTCTTAATAAATACGAAAACCCAATTTTTATTGAATATATGAAAAAATTATTTATAAATTAGGTCCTTTCGTACAAAAAACTTATTAGATAAATATAGATTGAAAACCGATCTGGTTCACGTTGATCTGAACTCAAATCATATAAGATATTATAAGTCTGACTGACTTAAAATTTAAACTCCTGCATTTAAATTATATCTTAATTCAACATCGAGGACGCAATCATCTTCATAACTATAGGTAATCTAACAAATGTGATAAACAGAACATGGAAGAAAGGGGAACTTTCTGGAAGAATGGAAAGAAGGAATAATAAGTCCGATGTTCAAAAAGAGGAGAAAGGGTTATGATTTAAAACTATAGGGGCATAACTTTGATGGATACAAGTTATAAGATATATGCGGAAATTCTAAGGAGAAGATTAGAAGAACAAATGGAAAAATGGGATATTAAACGATACGCAGATGGGATTCAGGACAAGGAGAGGAACAGTAGACGCAATAGTGGCAGTTAAAACGGCTATAGATATATAAACCTCAAAAAAAAAATAAAAAATGAGGGAAGCTATACCTGTTTTTCACGGATATGAAGGGAGCATTTGATAGATAGAAAGGGAAGAAATTTGGAAAAAGCTTAAAGAAGAAGGAGTAGGCGAACATCTAAGAATAAGGATATAGGAAATGTGCGACAGAACTTTACGCAATTTAAAAGTGAAGAGGGAACTGATAGGAAAGTTTTTAACAGGAAAGTGTGTTCGACATGGGTGCCCGTTAGAGCTGTTCGAGTACTCGAATATTCGAGTAGCTCGAAATTCGAGTCGAGCCGGGACTCGGTTTCCGAACTGAGCCGAGCGCTCGATTAAAGCGAGCGGCTGAAAACAATTGTTCCGTTCGTCAATCGCTACCTTCATTGTGCAATCTACTCCAAATTTATAACCTGACGTTCCTAACGAGTGTCAAATGAGCTCGATTTTTGATCGAGCCGCTCGCTTTTTGATCGAGCCGCTCGCTTTTTAATCGTGCCGCCCGATTCATTCGAGCCGCTCGCTTTTTTCGAGCGCTCGGCTCGGATCGGTTATTCGAACCGAGTATATCCCGGCTCGCTTGTTCCGAGTACTCGAACAGCTCTAGTGCCCGTTAAGCGCGACACTTTACAATGTCGCATTTGCAGACCTGGAAAAAAGAAATGAGCAAAGAACAGGAAGGAGGAGTCCTAATAGGTAGAAGGAAAATTTGGACAATTTCATACGCGGATGATGTTGTGTTAATGGTAAATAATGCACAGGGGCTGAAGAATATGATAAAGAGATTCGAGAGATACATAAATAAAAAATGCTTGGAGTTAAATGTGCAAAAGTCTAAGAAAATGATATGCAGGAAAGCCGGATGAAGAAGAAATGAGGAAAGATTCCGTTGAAATGAAGAAGAAATAGAAAGAGTAAGAGAACTGGAATATTTAGGTTATACAGTGGGAGAGAGAGCGAGAGAGAGAGAGAGAGAGAGGGAGAGAGAGAGAGAGAGAGAACAACAAGGATAAAGACCATATTAAGAAGGTAGTTAGGAAAGCGGATATGACACTAGGAAAAGTATGTGGGGGATTGGAGAAAGATTATTCAGAGATGACTTTGAAAGAAGAACGAAACTGTATGATGCGCCAGTTAGAAACACCGTGGCGTATGGAACAGAGATATGGGGATGGAGAAGGTATGACGAAATAGAAAAATTGCAGGCGGAATACATACGGTGGATAATGAAATTGGAGAGATCAACACCAACATACTGGCTGTTAAAAGAAACATGAAGAGAAAGAAATTAAAAATGTGAGTAAGGGAAATGAGCTGTGAAGAGAGGTTAATAAACTCGGAAGAAGGATAGGCAGAACGTGGGAGAATATTAATGAGAGGAAATGAAGTAACGAAAAGGGAAAGAATAAGAATCAAATTCTTGGATTGGAGAGGATGGTCAAATGAAGAATGGAAAAGAAGAAGAAGAAGATTAAATGGGGAAGATGTGTGGACCAAAATAGAGCAGATAAGTAAATACATTCAAGAACAAGAAAGAGAAAGATGAAAATAAAAGAGTCAAAGTTCCTAAGAGAATTAAGGGAGGTGGCAAGGAAACCAGGAAATAAGCCGAAATACTAATGGGTGAAAAAAAAGAAAAAAGGGAGAGGAGAATTAGAAAGGATAGGAAGATTCATAAAGGATAGTGAAACATGGGTATGCAAATATTGGCTAATGAACGAAGAAAGGATATGTAGGCTTTGTAAGAAAGAGGAAGAAACAGTGAAACATGTGATTGAAGCATGTGAAGTAAGTGGAGAGAGTGGGAGGAATTGGAAAGAGGTAATTAGAGGAGAAGGGAAAAACTTGGCTATTCTACGGGAGATAATAGGGAGAAGGAAAAGATGGGAAGAACAGGAAAATGATAAAAGAAGATTATGCAACATAAAATAGATCAGGAAACACTTGTAAAATAGAAAAAATTGTTGTGACTCAGCAGGATACATTAGAACGGTAGGACTTACATTGACACAATCACTGGAATGAAATGGAAAGTGTATAGGATCGTTAAATTGTAACACAAAAGTGGATAATAAATTAAATTAAATTATTATTATTATTATTCCTATATTTTTTCTTTTTATAATATATTTTTATATTGAATTTTTATATTTTTATTTTTTATTTTTATATTCTATTCATATTCTATTTTCTCGGCGGTCCCCCTACCCCCGAAAAGGGGAGCGGGGGACTAGATCGGCCCGTGTCGATCTAGGTTGAGCACCAACCGAGCGCGTCTCCAGGTGGCGGATAGGAGAACGGCCAGAGCGTGAAGCGGCTCCTCTGATCGCCGCGGACTGGATCACCACACGGTGACCGGGCCGTAGCGAAAGGGGGTGTCGGGGAACGTGACGGTTAGCGGGTGCTATAAGCGAACCCCGGGGCCTAACAACCCCGCGTGGCAAGCGAAGGCCCTGTCGTGAACCAACTCCCCAATCCAAGGTGGAAGCTATCGTGCCGAGGGATGAATGGTACCGGGGTACGGTGCCTCGAACGATGCCCTTGGGGTACCAGGCGACCCCCCATTGTATTTAGCCTTACCCCCACATAGCAGGCTCTGTGGGGGTGGACCGCATACTTCCTGCACACTCGTGGGAATCGTATGGAAAGCGATCTAACTCTAATTAGAGAAAAACCAGCGGGAGAAGGGCCCTTGAAAGAGGGAACATCTCCCGTACACACGGCGGAAGTCACCGTACAGGGACCGGCAGAGACTGACGCGGCGCTAGCCGCGGCGGTTGAAACCGGGCTCTCGGGGGCGGAAGCTACCACACGGAGGACGGGCGCGGACGACGGTGACAAAGCCGAAGCAGCGCCCGACACTCCGACTAAGCGGAGGAAGGCGACCCGCAGCGGGGCGGCAAAGAGGAGGGCCCGAAAAGCCAAATTGGCTTCACTCGGGACCACCTTGGAGGCGACCCAAGCGGGAGCGCCGACCTCCGGAAAGGCAACGGAGGGGGAGGTGGGCCCGCATGACGGGCAAACAGACCCCTCCGCAAAGCAGGGTGGGAAGGGAGGAGAGACCACGGGCAAGGGCCTGAAAAGGGCCCGACAGACCGATGGCTCGACCCCCGAACACCCTGCAAAAAGAAAAGGGCTAATCTTCCCAGAGCCCTCCAACTTCAAGGAAGCGCTGGTGGGGGGTAGGAAGGTGGCGATAGCGCCATCTGACTACCCCGAAACCACGCTAACACCGGAGCAGGGGGATCTGGTGATGAGGAAGCTCGGAGAAGCGATGGACGCCATTCCCAAGGAAATGGCGGCCCCCCGCTTCGAAGAGTGTAGGATCGTGCAGGGCATCCTCTGGGTAACCTGCACGGACGCCGCAGCCAAGCAATGGCTAAAAGAAGCGGCAACAAACCTGAAGCCCTGGGAGGGCGCATCTCTCCAGGTAATGGAGAGAGAGTGCCTACCCAGGCTTCGAAAGATGGCGACCGTCATCCCCGGACCTCCGGAGAAGACGGAAGTCATCCTACAACGGATCGGCCGGCAAAACCCGGGCCTCCGCACCCAACTATGGAGGGTGTGGGGCAGAAGGGAGGCGGAACGATCCGTGCACTTGATCCTGGGGGTGGACGCGGAGTCGCACGAGGCGCTAAGCAAGCGGGGCTTCGTCATCCACGTGGGGCTGGGCAGGGCGCTCCTTAGGGAGTTCCAGGCTCGGACCGGCGGGGGTGGCGGGGAACCGGGAGCGGCGCGGGGGGCGGCGGCAGCGGCACCCCAGGCCAGTGCAGGGATTGGGCCGGGGGGAGTGGGGGAGGCCTCGGGCGCGGGGGCGATACCCAGCACCGGAGCCGACCCGGCCCCTCAGGACCAAGCCCAGAGCGGAGCAGCGGGGGGAGGGAAGGAACCCTCGGTGGTGGCGACCGGGGGGGAGACCTCCGGCACACCCACGGGGGGGGGGGACCGACTCCCCATGACGAAGGAGGTGAATTTACCCACCCGCGGAAAAAGGGGGAGACCCCTGAAGGCCGTGGGGTGGGGTAGGGCTGGGCCCTCGGGGACCCGAGGAGGAGTCCAAAGGACTACCAACTCGGGGTCACTGAGGGACCAGTTCCTCAAAATCGCCGGGGTGGAGAGCAAGGCCGCCACGGTAAAGCGAGGGGGGAAATAGAAGTGGACCGTAACACGGGACACACTACTTCCGCCGGAGCACGTGCGAGAGCGAGCAATACTGCAGCCATCATGGCTGCAGGATGCATCAGCATCTCGCAGATAAATCTGCAGCACTGCAAAGCAGCGACGGATCTACTTGACCGCCGCACAGTGGTGCTGCAAACAGACATAGTACTCATACAAGAACCTTGGCTGATCAAGGGTCGAGTAGGAGGACTGAACGAGAGACAGGGCACGATAATACACGGGCCCGGTGACCCCGGACCAAGAGCGTGCGTCTACGCGAGTAAAAGACTGCACGCCTTGAGGCTGGGAGAATTCTGCACTGGGGACCTAACAGCTGTCCTAATAGAGCCAAAAATGGGCGGGAACACGGAAAAGGTCGTGGTCTGCTCAGCATACCTACCATACGACTCTGAGGAGTCCCCCCCAACGAGGGAACTCAGAGTACTGGTGGAGGCATGCAAAAATAAGGGGTTGCAACTGGTGGTGGGATGCGACGTCAATGCCCACCACATCGTATGGGGCAGCACCGATATCAACAAGAGAGGGACGAGCTTACTCGAATACCTCTCGACAACGGAACTGGAGATCCTCAATCGAGGTTCCAAGCCCACGTTTGTTACCTCCAGAAGGCAGGAGGTAATTGACATCACGCTGGGCTCCAGAAAGGTGGCTCAAGCAATAAAGGATTCGCAAGTGGCGGAAGAGGTAACACTCTCAGACCACAGGCTAATCGAATTTAAACTGGCGGGAGACGCGGCACACGAACCCATGGGAGTCAACAGGAACCCCAGAGCCACCGACTGGCAACTCTACAAAGAGGAGCTAGAAGGAAGGCTCGGGGGGAACTTCGGACCCCCGAGAACGGGTGGGGGGATCGCGCAGGCGGTTGAGAAACTGCAGGCTGCGATCACCCAATCGTATGAGGCGTCATGCCCGGCCAAACAAAGGAAAAGCAGCAAACCGGTACCCTGGTGGAACCAGGAGCTGACCAGGCACAGGACCAGAACCCGGAAGCTGCTAAACAGAGCCATGAGGCTTGGTACGAGGGTCGAATGGGAAAACTACAAGGAAGCCCATAGATCATACAAAAAGCTCATCAGAGCATCAAAAAGGAAAACATGGAGGGGATTCTGCCACGAATCCGAGGCCCTACCACTAGTGGCTAGGCTTCGAAAGGTTTTTGCAACCGGACCTCCGGAAAAACTGAACGGACTCAGACTCCCGGACGGGAGGTACCTAGAGCACCGACAACAAATCCTAGAACACCTGATAGAGGTCCACTTCCCAGGCTCGGGATTCTGTCAGCAGGGGCAGCCAACAGTAGAGCTGGAACCTCAAAAAGATGGACCGAAGGACTGGGGGATGGCCTCCAGAGTGGTAAACCGAGACAGGAGGAGATGGGCCATAAACTCATTTAAGAGATTCAAGAGTCCGGGAGTAGATGGGATCTTCCCCGCTCTTTTACAGGAAGGAGGGGAGGACCTGATAAAACGACTGGACCTTATCCTCAAATCCTGTCTTGCTTTGGGGTATATACCCACAACATGGAGAACGGCTAGAGTCGTGTTCATACCCAAACCAGGGAAGAAAGACTACGATTCTGCCAAATCCTTCAGGCCTATCAGCCTAACGTCCTTCCTTCTGAAGACGCTGGAAAGACTGGTGGATAGGCACATCAGGGAACATGCGCTGGTGGAAAGACCAGTTCAAAACTCCCAAAACGCGGATCAGGCCGGCAGATCCGTGGAGACGGCGCTCCACCACCTTGTAGGGGTGATAGAAGGGGCCCTGGAACGGAAACAGTCGGTCCTCAGCGTTTTCTTGGACATCGAAGGAGCGTTTGACAACACTTCCTTGGATGCCATAAGCAGGGCTCTAGACAGCTTCAAGGTTGAAGATTCGATCAGAAGGAGGATCCGCAACATGTTGCGGACTAGAGCCGTGACGGCCAGCTGGGAAGGGACCACGATAAGGGCTCGGGCCAACAGGGGCTGCCCGCAGGGGGGAGTTCTCTCTCCACTGCTGTGGACCCTGGTGGTAGACGAGCTACTGCGTGGGCTCGGAGATGAAGGCGTAATAGTACAGGGCTATGCTGACGACATAGTGATCGCAGTCAGAGGCACGAGCCCGACGTACATGGCCAGGAGAATGCAAAAGGCGCTCACACTGGTGCAGGAATGGTGCCATAATCGAGACCTAAGGGTCAATCCGTGCAAGACGGAGATGGTAATGTTCACGAGGAAGAGGAACCTTAAGTTTAAGGCCCCCTCAATCTTCGGAACGGAGCTCCACACCTCCCCGGAGGTGAAATATCTAGGGGTGACCCTGGATACGAAGCTCACGTGGAAAAGCCACATTACGAAGCAGACCCAGAAGGCGCTTGTCACCTACTGGGCTTGCAGAAGGATGTTCGGCAGCACATGGGGGTTAAAAGCATGGGTGGTCAAATGGATCTATACAGCCATCCTGGAGCCCCAACTAATATACGCCTCAGTGGTATGGTGGACCTCCATGAGGAGGGACACCCACAGGAGGACATTGAGCAAGGTGTATCGCTTGGCACTGCTAGGGATAACGGGTGCGTTTCCCACCACGCCCACCCTGGCGATGGGGGTCTTGCTGGACCTGCCGCCGCCGCACTTGGCTGCGGAGGCCGGGGCTAGGAAGGCTGCCCTGAGGATACTCTTCGCGGAAAGATGGAAAGGCACGGGGAATGGGCACGCGGCAATCCTGCAGGACGTAAGGGACTCGTACGAGGCTCTGGACTGCGGGGGAGACCAATGTGACCCAGCCTACCGCTTCCAACATAACTTCGTCGTTCGGTTCCTAAGCAGGAAAGACTGGGAAGAGAACGAGAAGGAGTTACTCTCTCCGGGGGGACTTATCTGGTATACAGATGGTTCCAAAACCAAAACCGGAACCGGAGCCGGGATATGTGGGGAGAGGCCCAGGGTGGAAAGATCCATCGCCCTGGGCCCACACGTATCGGTCTTTCAGGCGGAGGTGCAGGCTATCAGGACCTGTGCCAGATTGAATCTGGACAAGGGCTATGAGGGTAAGCACATCTATATTTGTAGCGACAGTCGGGCCGCACTGGGGTCTTTACACAACACAGTGGTGAGATCCAGTCTGGTACTAGACTGCGTGGATACACTGACGCAATTGGCTAACAGGAACCGCGTCAGTCTACTATGGGTTCCGGGACACGCCGAAATCAAGGGAAACGAAGGGGCAAACGACAGGGCTCGAGAAGGAGCGCGAAATTCGAATCGGGACCCGTCTTGCACCGTAGGTGTCTCCATGGGGACTGTGAAGGAGTGCACGAGGTGCTGGATCAGACAGCAACTCGAACAACTCTGTGAACAGACCCAACAGATGAGACACGCGAAGGCTCTGCTGAAGCGGCCTTCAAAAAAGTTAGGGGCGACACTCAGCCGCCTAAACAGGTCGCAGTTGCGACCGCTCGTGGGGATGGTCACAGGACACTGGCACACGAGGAAACACCTGGCACGCCTGGGGATCGTCAAGGGACCTAGGTGTCCGCGGTGTGGGGAGGACGACGAAACGCCGCTCCACCTAATGACGCAGTGCGTGGATATGGCGGCCCAGAGACAGCTATTCCTGAGAGCTGCCTTCTGTCGCACGGCAAAGCTGGAGGACACAACCCTGAGCGGGCTTCTCGGATTTATGCGAAAGGCCGGCCTGGCGGAAAGCCCTCCTAACTAGGACTGCCCGTACGGGCTCGGGCACAATGGTCCAGCAGGACTGAGCGCCCGGTTAACGCCCCAATTAAAAAAAAAATCCCTATTCTTAAGCCCAACAAGGATAAAACCAAATCCTGTTTCAAGTTCTGGTCTAAATGTCGATTTTTTTTATTTCATTTTTCGAATGTTCAACCTTTTAGGAAAACGTGTTTAAAAGGATTTGTTGAAATTCGTAAAATTCCCGAAGTTATAGGCATTTGAGTAGCGGCAAATGCATGGGCAACAACCGTCCACTCCGGCGCTCACGTAAAACTTTAAATGCGTTTTTCTCGAAACAGTGTTCTCAAAACGGTGGGACCTGTATTTTCAAAAGTTATTATCCGATTCGACTGAAACTTTTTTTACTTTGAAGAATATACTTCTGGCTACGGGGGGAACTGAAAAAAAATTACAAAAAGTTGAAAATTTATAATTTTCAAAGGCGATGAAAGGACGAAAAATACAGGGAAAAGTGATTTCAAACTTGAAGTGTCGTTATTTTCTAAAAACAATGTCATTTTTATAATTTTTTTAGTCCCCCCCCCCCCTAGCCAAAAGAATAATCTTCAAAATAAAAAAGGTTTCAGTCGAATCGGATAATAACTTTTGGAGATACAGGTCCCACCGATTTGAATCAATTTTTTGACGCCTTAACTTTAACGACTCCCCAGGGCTGTCTGCACTGATTAATTATAAAACAAAAAATATATTTCTATAATTTAAGACATCCTTAATACAATTCAAAAAGTTCCATTAAATTCTATATAGTAGTTTTCCTTTAATTAATTCCTAAATATCACCTATTTTTTGGGGCTCTAGACCAGAACTTTCCCTTAAAGGGTGATAGGGCACAAATGAAATACACCGTTGTTCTTGTCTTGAGTCACTCTATAAACCCACAAAGTTGCATTCCAATCGGTGAGTCCGGGTTCGCGGTGTTCCCTTGTGAGTGTGACACTGTTTCTATTAGTAATTAATGATATTGCACAAGACCTTAAAAGCCCGGTAAAAGCTCTACTATTCGCCGATGACTTAACTATATTATGTAAAGGTAAAAATGTAAATACAATTAATTACAAGAGTCGCTGAATTCTCTACAAAGCTGGTCAAATAAAACTGGACTCAAATTCTCAACTGCAAAAACTGAATATATTCTCTTTAATAAGAATAACAAAAAAATCGATCCCCCTAAACTCCATTTGGGCAATAGAAAACTAAACTTTGTTCAAAACATCAAATTACTTGGAGTGTTCTTTGACGAAAAACTAAGCTATATCATGCATCTCAAAAAGCTCAGCGACAATTGCAAGAATAGACTAAATATATTAAAAGTTCTAGCCAACAAAAACTGGGGCGCCGATGAAAAAGTTTTACTAAATACATATAAAGCAACCATCAGATCTAAACTCGACTATGGCTCGATAGCATATAACTCATTGTCAGCGAAACATAAAAATTTACAAATACTAGACCCAATACAAAATACAGCACTAAGAATTATTACAGGAGCCTTCCGCTCAAGCCCAATAACAAGCTTACAATATGAAACAGGGGAACCGTCACTAGAACAGAGAAAGAAAGTACTGAGCGTGAGATATGCCATCGCTATAAGCTCTACACCTAAAAACCCAGCCTTCAAAAACAAGTTCGATTTAAGATTTAATAAGCAAGGCACCAATAAGTCCAGGTTGCCCCTACCGTTCTATAAAAGAATTAAAAAATATCTAGATGAAATGAACATTAAATTACCATGTATAGCAGAACGAAAACCACATCAAAATCCCTCACGGATACTAAAAATTCCGTAAATAAATACACAAGAAATACATGAAAATCAGCAAGATAAAATGAAACCAAACAATACAGATACACACACTAAATATATATTATATATATATAATATATATATATATATATATATTATCATATATATATATATATATATATATATATATATATACATATATTCTGACACAGGTGACTGATGCAGTCACGGGGGGGGGGGGGGGATTTCAAAATTTTCAAAATGGCGTCGCGCGCGCAGGTCGAGTTCGTGGGTGAGGGGGCTGACGTCACAGGGGAGGGGGTGGATTTTTCAAAATTTCAAAATGGCGTCGCACGCATTTCGTATTGGCGCCATCTACTGGATGTTTAAGGTACTTTGGGTCTGCGTCGGTATTTGGGCCCGCCTTGGTAAATTTTCCAGGTTTTCCAGACATTTCGTATTGACGCCACCTGTTGGATGTTTAAGGTACTTTGGGCGCTCGTCGCAGCCGCGCAGTCTCCGTACGCGTGCGGGGATCGGTGCGCAGGCGCGACCGCGACCGATTCGTGGAAATTCAAATCGCGTCTTCGATGATGATTTCTGAGAAAGAGGGTGTACCAATAATTTCTGAGAAAAGATAAGGGATCGACAGGATTGAACGCGTTTTGTGCATCTACGTGCACGCGCTTACTGCAGTGTGTATATATTTGAATCGTGGGACCGTTACAGCCCACGTACAATGATGTATACATATAGCGATAATTATTGTAAATCAATCATCGCGATAGCCCATGGAAAAAACATTGCACCGCGCCATGCCGTGTATTTATATCTGAGCAGGATTGAACGCGTTTTGTGCGCCTACGTGCATGCTCTTCGTGCCATGTGTTTATATTTCAATCGTGGGACCGATACCACGCACGTACAATGCTGTATACATATAGCGATAATTATTGTAAATCAATCGTCGCGATAGCCCATGGAATAAATACGACGTTGCATTCGATGGGGATTTCTGAGAAAGGGGTGGTACATGATTTCTGAAAAATCATAGAGCGAACCGCGCCGTGCCGTATGTTTATATCTGAGCAGGATTGAACGAGTTTTGGTGCCTACGTGCACGCTCTTCATGTCGTGTGTATATATTTGAATCGTGGGACCGATAGGGCCGCGCAAGCAACCATCGTAAACAAACAGCGATAATTATTCGGGGTAGAGTTCCGAGCATTTTCACGATCAAGGAGGCTGTAAGTCAATTGTATTTGGTTTGATTTTAGAGCATACTCTCTCTCTCTCTCTCTCTCTATATATATATATATATATATATATATATATATCTTTAGTTCTTCTACGGCACACACGTATTTGTGTCTCACAACACAACCATGATCATCGCCATCCCTGTGCAATACACATTCACACATTACCGTGTACGTGTGCGTGAATCAGTATAAAATAACGTGGGTCAGTCCTACGGATTTCATTACACCACGTACGCTCGAGTCCTAACAAGTATCGTTCGCGTCACTATTTAGCCGTCGATGAAAATCATTCGTAGTGTATATTAAAATGTACAAACGCAGCTTAAACGATTCATCATGCGCATCCGACAATGGGGGCTTTCCAAATAAACACCAACAACATCACCAACAATCCAACATGAGGTATGTATACGTTACTATACACTTTCCACATACTTCATTCACTTACATCATTCACTGTAAACGCAAACGAACGAAGCATTAATTCCGTGTACATATTTCTTACAGTTCTGTATCCGCAACGCCAAAAATGGTGAAAACACCAAAACCATCAGTCGTACGGATCCTGGGACGTGATTATCCACTGACCGCAACAGCTTATAAACGTCTAACTATTGGAATTCGTATTGGCATTGATTCGTGTCACGTCGAGATCACCATAGTCGACAACAAAGGCAACGAGTTGAGCTTTTCAATGTCTACGTGGAAGCTCATGCTACAAAACGAGGTGGACATCCTCCAACGATTACGCAGCAACGCAACAGCACCCCAAACTCAAATCGTAATTGATAATTTACGACTAGACTTCACGCGTATACATGATAATCAACTTATTAAAATTACTGATAATCGCGTTGTCATATATATGAATGAAGTCACGATGCGTAAACTATTCGTGTACAACCAGTGCATTGAACATATGTACACCTGGCTAACAGAAAACATGTACTCTGTAAGCAGTAAATATACAACCTTCGTGGAAGTTTTACGAACCGCTTCCGTACCAACGAATTATGTGAAATTAATTTCCGAAAGCGAGCACTTTGAAAAGCATTCATTGATGGATTGTGAATTGTTAGCATTAGGATTGCAATCCATGCTGCGTGATGTGAACCGCGTACCACTATAGTACGTGTATATATATGTTTAATAATAAATATACAACAATTTTAAATAAATATTTTTTATTCAAAACAGTGTGTTTTATTAATGTACATCCACGCATGCATACTTAAATTACAAAATCAGTATTTACGAAGAAAAAAAATAACGTTCGTATGGGAGGGATATTCATATTCGTGGCTAGAGGAAGCAGGCACAGTTGTCATCGATCTTATCACCGCCGCCGCCGTCGTGTTCACTATAGAAAACAAAAAAAATGATTCTTACAAAGATATTCGTTTCTTTGCATATGACGCGTAAAGTAGATGCAACGTGTGTGTAGACACGAGAGATAAGCAGGCCCGATTGGTTAGTTTGGGACTAATCGAATTTTAAGCCTACCTTCCCTCGCACCGAATACGTCGACGCGTGCTTTTGTTTTGAAATTCGAGCGCGTGTTTATACTCGAGAGATAAGGGATCCGTCTTTAATTTGAAGGTAGGACGAAGCAGGCGGGTCTACGCGCAGTCAGCGGACCACCCCTTCTCTTCCTGTGTCTTTCCGCGAGGCGTATTGATGTTGGATAATACTCTGTAATTTCTAGTTCTTCAAAATTAATCAGGCTGATCAGCCAGAGCATTTCGCCAGGGTCGCGGTTTATTGTCCGGCGAGTCGGCGGTAGAGAACGGTTTCCTTCAGTTTCGGATAATTTATGACTTAATTGGTTCCGCCTCGTAGCAGCCTTGAACTCAGGGTATCGGAAAGGGGAAACAGGAATGGTATGCATTTTCTTCTTTATAGCAACTCGAAGACTGTCTCTTCCCTTCGGACCCTTTCGAACCGATACACGTGGTGTCTGTTTTCTATCTCGAAGCAATGGGTACATTGGCAGTAGAAGGACCGAGCGCGGGCTTTTGTGAAAGTGTCCGTTGCACCTCTGCAAAACACGTGTTCCGAAAATGTGCTGGCTTCTTTTTACCTAAAGCCTCTTGCCCTGGTGGGAGTTAACTCATAATGGAACCAGAGAAGCTACTTGGGGGTAGCGGAAGTTGCTTGGAAAAAATCCTGTCAGTCAGCTAGCAATCGCGTCACAGAAATGTACACGGCCCAAGAATACTTCAGGATGATCTGGGTGTACGCCCGGAACAACGGGGACGCAAGTGCTGCTGCGCGAGCATTTGCGCTAGAATTTGCGCTGAAACGTGCATCGAGAATGACGGTGGCCACGTGGAGCACTTTTTAAATTGAAAACAACCGGCCCCTTTCGGGGCCACCAATTTTTAAAACGTAGGAACAACACGCTCTTGAAAAGCAAATAAAGTGATCAGTGTTAGTAGCCGTGCAGTGAAGTGAATATTCAGTACGTTGACCTGGACGCACCAGACATTGCGACCCTTAACTTTGGGTAGTGGGAATGTAAGGATACCTGGGACCAGCTGTGCACGGAGCACGTCTATCGATGACCAGGATCGGTTCGGTGACCCTGTGACACAGATTTTCAAGCTGCAGGCGAATTCCCAACAAGGGTGAGTTTTAGTTACTTTATTAGTGATAATTCATTTTTAAATTTAACGCAAGCGACGGCTTATTTCCGGCGATAATTCTCTAAATTTTTCGTTACACGTGATTTTGATCCATTTATCCTTTATTCATTACCCACTTTAAATGACGAACAAACCATGACAACATGTTTGATTTTATTTGTTACGTCTTTTTCATTTGCCATTCTACGCAAGTTTCTTCGATGCATGCCGAGTTGCTTGCTCGCAGTCGCAGCGCGGCTCGTAGCCAGACTCGCGCTGTGATTGGTCGGTGCTTTTTATTAATATCTCGTTAACGAAACATCGGAGAGCATTTTCGCAAAGGAAAAAGTTGTTTGCAATCACCCCCAGAATCACCCCCTTTAAGGAAACGCAGCATTTTTGGGACACCCTGTATAATTCCATATTTTATAGACATTATCCAGCGCGCAAACGCCGTAGTTGTTATGAAATGCACATCGAATGACATCCGTTGAAGACATAGACTTTAGGTTAGGAATGTCGGGGTCCGCAGTGACATGCATGATTCCGCAATAATCATCGTCAACGTCGTAGCCCCGTCATCTTCGACAGTTCGCGCGTCGCTGTCGCTGTCGCTGTTGTTAGTGTTGTTAATCTTTTGTGTCGGCAGTTCATATAAATCACATACATCCACAACGATTATGTTAGGTAGTAGTTTGAACATCCACGTTTTCGTTTCCGCACCTTTTACGAGAACAAAGTCAATGTTTGCGAGTGCGCTGGTTAGGAGCCCCGGGAGTTTGGAGTATGGAACGTGACCGTCAGAACATGGATTCCCGTGATGATGCTTCGCGAGCCAGGACGCTTGACGGTGTTCCCACGAATTCAGCTGTTCCCAGAAGTATGGTGGTTCGAAGATCCAATGGCTGATCGTAGTTGCTTCATCCTTGCTGCTGTTTGCACGGATCGCGATCTCTTTGGCGACGAACTCGCGTTCGATATTGAAGCCTTGCAGATAGACAATGGCGAACATTATTATTCGTTTAGGTAGTACCCTTTGCGACGGTGTCAGAACAGTAACTGACAAGGGGGCCGCATAGGTTATGTAATCGGTTCTGGAATGAGACTGGGTGGACATTGTAGTGCACACCTATTATTAAAAAACCGTAAAGGGATTTTGCAAAATGGGTCTTCGTTTTCGAGAAATTTGAGTTCAAAGTTTTGCGGGACACATAGTATTTCAGTTGCGCAAACATTCTTAACAAGCAATGGTCGTAGCTGCGATAATAAGGCGTCCGGCTACGGTGCTGGAGGTCTTCGGTTCGATTCCTGGTGCGCACTTGATATTTTTTCTTTTTCTTTTTCTTACCGTAGTAATGCAACGGCTGCACCTAAAGTTATTTTGCTTTGTAACGATGTTAATAATATATATTATTACAATAATACTGCACACAATGTACAAATATAATACAAGTGCAGATATAATATAAATATAATAAAACCGCAAATTATAATAACTGTTCATAGGGGGTGGGTTTCTCTTCGAAGGGACTTCCTTGCTTGGGCGACAGTAGAAATAGCTTGCAGTTTCTATTTTTCAAATATTACTTTAATTGTAAGTTTCCTCTGTATTTGCGGTTTTATTATATTTATATTATATCTGCACTTGTATTATATTTGTACATTGTGTGCAGTATTGTTGTAATAATATATATTATTAATATCGTTACAGCGCAAAATAATTTTAGGTGCAGCCATTGCATTACTACGGTAAGAAAAAAAAAAGAAAAAATATCAAGTGCGCACCAGGAATCGAACCGAAGACCTCCAGCACCGTAGCCGAACGCCTTATTATCGCAGCTACGACCATTACTTGTTAAGAATGTTGGCGCAACTGAAATACTATGTGTCCCGCAAAACTTTGAACTCAAATTTCTCGAAAACGAAGACCCATTTTGCAAAATCCCTTTACAGTTTTTTAACACTAGGTGTGCACTACAATGTCCACCCAGTCTCATTCCAGAACCGATTACATAACCTATGCGGCCCCCTTGTGAGCTCTTCGACATCGGCGTTTTTAAAACTGTAGCAGTATCCGCAGTAGTAGTAGTAGTATTATTATTATTAGTAGTAGTAGTAATAGTTCACGCACGCGCACTATATTAGTTTGCGTACCATGTTGGATAAAGGGCTGTATTCGACTATACAATCGTGTATGAATAAACAAACGGCGGAAGTATTAGCAGGGACATTTTCTTTGCATTCGAAATCTATTCGCACGTCCACAGTACCACTCTTCAACGACTCGTTTTGCCTAGAAAAATCTATGACCTCGATAGGCGCGAATTTATAGAATTCGTGCGCGCTCAGTAACGGTTCCCCGTGACCGTAGTACGATCGGGCAAATTTCGTATACATATCGTACAGGACCGCGAATTTAAACTTATTAAAATCTATTTGCATATCGTCGTACGGATACATCTCGGAATTTAGGTAGAGTCGAACGTTCGTGAGATCATTCCGGTCGAACATCCACGCAGGGGTTTCGACATCATTCTTTCGATTGGTTTGCATACCGAAAATCACGTATCGAGGCTTCTCAATTTGCGACGTAGTTTTCACGGTCTACGTATGTTTCGTTGTCGTTTGCAGTAACGGATACTCGTGCAGGCTCCACGATCGGAAACTCATCGCGATCGGTCGACCGCTTTCCCAGATACGCAGCATCGATAGTTTATTCACTTCATCCAAAACAACGTGAGGCATATATCACTGCACCTTGCGTATCTCAAGTTTACGAATCGCAGTGGCGGAGGTGCAGTCCATCGCGTTCGAATCGTCTCGTGTGCGTATAAGAATCAGTTCATGTCGCATGTTCATCACGATGCATTTGTAATCCTCGCAAAATCCTAATAACATGTTCAAGGGTACGCAGAAATTGAAAGAACCCGAATGAAAAGTGTCGTTTTTGTAATCGATTTCATCATTATTAATATTATTATTATTATTATTAATATAGTAAACGGGACAAACCCTTTTCAATTACAACAGTAAACATGAAAAAAAACAAAGTCAGTCTATCACATAATCACACTTGCTCATACATCCAAAACAGCCCTTCGCAGCAACACATGAAAATTACGAAATGAACACGAGAACTAATCAATGTTAAGAAAGTGATCATTAAATTCACACATGGCCCTATTAATGGGATCCATCGTACGATGAGCATATGACGGCAATCTGAAATCAAATACAGGTCTAGAGCGGAGATATCTGCAGGGGGCATAAAAGTTTAATCTACCTAGCAAATCAGCACAATTAATTCGGTTATGGACTACCTTATACAAAACAGCATATCTGATATAATCCTTCTCTGAGAAAGCGGCATCAGATTATATTCACGGAGGATCGGACCATAGTCATGGTCCGAGAATGACATCAGATTCCGTAAAACCCAGGCAGCAGACCTCAAGAACTTGTGCTGAACTCTCTCAAAAAGGTTAATATAAATCTTATGCCTAGGATTCCAGATCACCGACGCATGCTCAAGGTGAGGCCGTACAAGAGAAGTGTAAAGAAGCTTTAACGAGTCCCTATTCTTAAAATGTTTAGCGAATCTAAATACATAACCAAGGGTCCTCAACGCCTTTCTGATTACATTTTCATACTGCTTATTAAAATTAAGGCATTTAGAAAAGGTGCCGCCGAGGTCTACAATATCCTCAACATCTGAAATGACTTCGTTACCCAACTTGTACTCATAATCGATCAAGTTAATTGCACGCGATGATCTCATGCAAAAGCATTTTTTCATATTAAGTATCATACTGTTATCCTCACACCATCGTACAAATCTACTTAAGTCATCCTGTAAATCAGACGCATCCTGAACATCATGTATGGTTCTAAAAATCTTAAGGTCATCAGCGTATAATAAGAATTTCGAGTTTTTAAATACATATACAAGATCATTAATGAATAGATTGAATAGAAGGGGACCAAGATGTGAACCCTGAGGAACACCGGAGGAGACACTTATTGGCTCAGAAAGGCTATTCGCAACCTTGACTATTTGCCTCATACAAGAAAGATAACTCATTAATAATGGCTTGTTAATAATGGCTTGCCAAAACCCCAAGAGGACAATTTTGAAACAAGAATACCATGGTCCACCTTGTCAAATGCTTTACTGAAATCTGTATAAATTGTATCCACCTGCAGTCTCTCCTCTAGTGCCTCAGATACAAAACAGTGGTAGACTCCAAGGTTGGTTACCGTCGATCTCTTAGGCACAAAGCCATGTTATTGCTCGCATAATGTACTTGTAACCAACGGATTAAGTTTATTCGTTACAATTTCCTCAAAGACCTTAGGTATAATAGAGATCTTAGATATTGGTCGATAACAACCAATATCAGACCTGTCCCCCGACTTGAAAACCGGTGTGACCAGACTAGTTTTCCAGTGAATCGGAAACTCCCCCCGTTCAAGTGAGCATTAAAAGTAAGCCAAAGGGGCCTAGCCAAGGCATAGCGAGAATTACGAAGAAAAATAGAAGAAATTCATAATTCCAACCAGCATTCGCGAGCACTCTGCTTCTCTCGGGTGACAACGAAACGAAATTTTTCAACGTGGTAGTGATTCCCGGATTTCGGCAACGATCGACTTCAAAACCGTTCAATTCGTATCGAATCTCATCGAACATGAACGTGACGCAATTATTATCGAGAACAGCGGTCGCGGACGATGCCGGACCTTTCGCGTCCTGCGCTGTCAACGTGCCGCGACCTTCGATGTATAGAAAACTTTCGCATGGAAGCGTGTACAGATCTTGCTGCTGTCTAGGTATCCTTATCTCGTCACTATTGTCAAACGTCGTGTTGGCATATGGATTATACGTGTGTAACTCGATCTTCGTGATACGATTGTCGAAGGTTGACGTATTCGTTACGTCTAAAATATTCGACATCGCGGTTGCGCGTCTAATAGGTTACGATGAAACCTAACGATCGTAGGAACCGTGCGTTTCGACGAGTCAACGGCTTTCTTATGCTTCATACCGGTGCTCCTCTTATCGCTCCTCCCGTCTTTATTCTTATTATACTTTCGTCGGTCGATAAAGGGTCGCGCAGATGACGCGAGACAGAGACGGCAGGAGTAGCAACGGCGATTGATGAGTCGAACGTATGATCTAACACTAACATACTACACGCATGCATACACGTGACCGTATACGCTATCTATCGCGCGGACGTCGTCGAACGTGCAAACGAATCGTTATTTCTTCTCCACGGAAATCTATAGGACGATCGTGTTGATCGACAACGCACAACGTTAGATCTTGTATTGTTCGCGCGACGATCGGCAGGTAAATGACGTGTCGCGGAGTTTCCGATATCTTATATCCCGGCGGCACGCGAGGTGAAAATTCGTGGATCGTGTGTACTGGTTTATCGTTGCTGTACGCGCCGATAGTGACGTTGCATGTTACTTTGATCACGTTAACGTTTATAATATTCACCGGCACGTCGGACTCGTGCCAGATTCTCGGTAATAAGACGTGATTCGGGAAAAATCCTAGCAACGAGCCCACATTGTTCGGTTTCGTAAAGTCCACATAGAACGAACAGTGCAGCTCACTTTTCATGGTGTTGTTGTTAGCTCATAGCATTAAAGGGTACTTGTCGTCATCGTCGTTCTCACTGTTACCGCGTTTTCGAGGATATCGATCAAGTAATTGCTGTTTCAAGTACTCAGCGATAGCGTCTAATTCATAGGAGCCGTGAGGTATCGTTATGTAATTATGAGTAGCGTCAGCGCGGGTGCTGTTTTCGCTGTTATAGTTCACGATGAAATAGAATTTATCGTTGCTCGAGTCGATGTTCGGTATCGTGCGAAATGTCTCCAAGTCTGCGAGTCCTAATTCGTATTGACCATCGCTCAAATCTATCGGTGGAAAATAGTTTACCGTGAGCACACTGCTCCGTCTCGTTAACGTAAGCGTGAACGACATATCATAGATTACACTCGCGAGACTGTGGGAGGGAAAGTGACGCACGCGTAAGAATTCTCGGCAATTTATCGATATCATGTGTCTTTATTATAGAAGATATGGATCGTCATTGCGCATGAATACATTGTAACATAATCTTAGTACACACCGTTATTATTATTATTAATTATTAGTACATAGACCATAATTCCATAGACTTTTGCTGTAAAAATTGCATGCATAAGTGACCGCAATTCATCTCGTCGAAACGTTGAAAACGATCGTGATTATACGTGATCGTTGTACCGTGTCCGAAATAGTAGATCAATTCCGCGGGAGGTCGCAGATTCCCAAAACTATCAAAGTATTGTACTCGTGGTCCGCGTTTCGCATAGGCGACCCAGTGCGTACCGGCGCCTCGATTCTCGTCCAGATTCGCGATACCGCATTCGTTGGTTCGTACGCGCGTGGGAAGTGTATCGCGCATAAACACCCCTCGAAAGAATGGGATGTTTGCGCACTCGCGCTCTAATTGCAGGTTCGGCATAGGTTGTTGAATTATCGCCGCCACCGTCGCCACGCGCCTACGCGATCGACGTTTTTTTTTTTCGTTTCCACTCGTCGTTGGCGCCGCCGTCTCGGGTTCAAGCCCGCGCCTCGCTTGTACGGTGTCAGATGCATCCCTCGCCCCTCCATCGCCCGATGATGACGCAAAGTCTCTTCCAGCTGTTTTCGAGAGGCCCTCGAATCGTTGACCGCTTTGGTTATACCAGCTGCTCCACCGGCCAATGCTCCGATAGCCGATAAGGCGGGTAACACTAACGGAAGAAATGGAAGAAAGCCACCACGTTTCGCCACTCGTAGATTACGATGTTGTCGTCGCCGTTGCGGATTTTTCCTTCCCCACTTTTTATGTTTTCGTTTCGTCCTTCACATACCCATGCCGAGTTTAGTCTTAGCCTTCATCGTTGCCCACACTCCAGTGGCTGCAGCTCTTTCGCCGAATGTCGCGTCGTTTGCGAACACTCGTTCTCGCGCTCGTTCGGCTAACACACGATCTGCCTCATGTCTCCCCTCTAAATCCTTTCGAAGAGAGCACGCGATATCGTGATCGCGGCACGCTGCGTCTAGGGGATTTACACCGTCGTCGCCACGAGCCAATCGCTTGAGCAATCGCGTTCCCGGTCCGCAGAACTGATAACCCGGAACGTGTAGTTCGAACGGCAGACGGTTTATGATATCGTTAACCAAACCAGATCCAGTCTTCCTATTCTTTTTCAGATTCTTCTTCTTCTTATTCTTCTTCTTACTCTTTTGATTGTTGCCTAGCCCGTGAGACGTCACAATCGCTGATGCACCCATATACGTTAGAATAGTCGCGATAGCTACTACAATAATAAACGCATACGCACGCTCCACCGATCACTGTGGTAGTGATCTGCGCGACGCGTGCCACGAATATAAATAGTGGTCCATTGTCATAGACGTGCGCGCGAATATGCGATTCGTGAAACAGTCGGACGTCATTCGCGTGACCGCGAACAGGATGCTCGAGGATGATAGGGATTCGAGTCTATCGAACAGACACGGCTCGTTGCTGCCGAACAGCGTGCGAGGTGTGATTTGCGGACCGTCTGGATGTGGAAAAACTAACGTGCTTCTAAGTATACTAGAGAGTCCGAAAGGTTTGCGTTTCGAGAACGTGTACGTGTACTCGAAATCGTTGCATCAGCCAATGTATCGATATCTCGAACAGGTGTTGTCGCTCGTCGACGGAATCGAATACTTTCCATACTCGGACAACGCTGAAATCGTTCCACCTAGAGATGCTCGGCCCGATTCAATCTTCGTATTCGATGACGTGGCTTGCGACGAACAGAACGCGATACGCGAATACTTCTCCATGGGCCGTCACTCGAACGTGGATTGCTTTTATTTGTGTCAGTCGTACGCTAGAATACCTAAACATTTGATCGGGGACAACGCGAATTTTCTCATGCTGTTCAAACAAGACAGTACGAACTTGCGTCGCGTGTATAACGATCACGTGAACACAGACATGACGTTCGAGTCGTTCAACGACTTGTGTGCGAGATGTTGGCGTCGACGATACGATTTCGTGGTGATCGATAAGGATAGTTCCATGTACGAAGGTCGATATCGAAGAGGATTTAACGAGTTCGTCGTAGCTCCCTGACATTAGTAAACCGCGAATCGTTCATCGAGCAACACGAAATGTCTAACGAATCGCCAGAGACTTCGACAACCTCGAGCAACGTCGACGCGAAGCATCCGCAAAAACATCACCGACGTCATCGACAAAAAGGAACGAAACATCGAAAAGGGGCGATACGTCAAGACGTGGACGCAAAGGTGGAAATCGCCAAAGTCAGTGACGTTATACGTAAAAAGAGCATGGCCTTGAAAATTGGTAAAATGGCTACAGAAGCGGCTGTGGAAGCGAGCACGCGTCCCATCGTCGAGCCGCTGAAACGATTGATCGAGAACTCTGCCGCGTTGAAAATACGCCCAACGCCTCGATCGCGATCAGTGAAAATGAAACACGAATACGATCAGCAGCAATCATCCAAGAAACTTCGACCCGTTACTCCGTTGACAATCAAGGAACATCCGAATAATCTTCCAGATTCTAGCGACTATGACGATGATGACAACGACAACGACAACGACACCGACAACATCAATGGCAACGACCGCAACACCGATAACGATGTTAACGATGAAGATAATAATGTTGATGATGTTGTTGATGAAGGTTTATGATTTGGGTTCGCTGCACAACCACGTCAACGATATCGAAGTGCATGTATGGAACGCAAAAGGTCCCTTGTCGCGAGAATACCTGAGACTGTTATTCACCGATACCAAGAGACTAATCGACGACGTGTACGGCGTATACTTGGGCCCCTACGAGGATCTAATGATCGGCGATTCCGTGCTAACCATCGACGCGGACGGCGATGACATTCGCGTGAACGGAACGCGATACCCGGGGACTCGGGGTTTGTACGAATTGGTGTTTATGCGAGAGCCCGACGAGCAGGCGTGCACGGAGGCTGATTTTCGCTCGTACCGACGTATCTTGTTGTCGACGAGTGCGCTTAAGCAAAACCATTCGCCAAGCAAGCGCACGCTGGGTAACAGGGGGTACAAGTATAAGAAAATCATATCGTCGATGATCGGCGGGGTGCGGACATCGGGCGTCAGACGTGTTAGGGGGAGTGCGGGCGGCGCGGGCACGCGACGAGGTCGAGGATTACCCATCGACGAATCGATGACGGTAACCGATAACGCGATCGATTACGTGTACTGGGACGATCCGAACAAATTAATCGATAGACTTAGATTACTCATTGCATCGCGCGCGGCAGGTCATACGGGCCACGATAACGAAATCGCATCCCTCGAGGAGGAACTTCGCGAGGCTAGATATATATCTTAAATTGAACGAACCGGTGATCGTCGCGTCAGTCGTGTTCGCCCATACGCATCGTTACGTCGGTGAACAAGTTTGGTACCTCGTTACACAATAACAACAACAACAACAACAACAGCGAGGAAGCGAGAATGACAATGACTAGATTATTATCCTTGGTGGATGAACGCTTTACCCAAAAAATTGAAACGGCTATCGCGAGCGCGCGACTGGACTCCGCGCATCAAAGATCTGAACTCGAAACGCGAGTACAACGAACAATGTCGGATATCGTTAACGCGCAATTGTCCCAGCTAGAGGATGATTTAAATACGTGGAACGACGCTTCGATCACTTGAAAAACATAATCGAAGCATTCACGACGACGTCACCGACTGCGATAACAACCACGGATCTATACATACGAAAGGCACCGCGAAAAGCTAACGAGAGTCTACGACGTCTTTGGAACATCGCGACCATCCCCGACCCACCCGCGAAACATGAGCAAGGAGCGAATACAACTAGTGAATGAATTACACGCTCCCGCGAGACGAAATTTCCCACGGCGTGGCGTCGTGTTTCGCGGCTACGATGATTTATGGCAGGCTGATTTGGTGGAGATGCGTCCGTACGCGAAGCAAAATCGGGGATATCACTACATACTAACGATCATCGACGCGTTCAGCAGGTATGCATGGGCCGTACCCGTGAAAACGAAAAGCGGACGCGACGTGACCGCGGCGTTCACGAATGTATTGCGGCAAAGCGATAGATGTCCGCGAAATTTACAAACCGACATGGGAAAGGAATTCTACAACGCGGAGTTTCAACGATACGTGAAGATGCGCAGGATCAACCACTATTCCATGTACAGTGTGATGAAAGCATCGATCGTTGAACGTTTCAATCGCACGCTGAAAAACCTTATGTGGAAACAATTCTCCTTGAACGCGTCATATCGTTGGGTCAATCTGCTATCCGCGCTAGTGCACACGTACAATCATCGCAAGCACCGAACGATCAACGCCCGACCCGTTGACGTAACCCCCGCGACGCGATTGTCGTTCGCCGCGAATGAACTACTTCCACCAGCCGCATCGGAAGGTATTCGGCTACGCGCGAAATTCAAAGTCGGAGACAAGGTACGCGTGAGCAAGTTCAAGACACTCTTCGAGAAGGGGTACACTCCGAACTGGTCGACCGAAGTGTTCGAAATCATAACGGTACAACGAACGTTCCCGGTGACGTATATTCTGCGTGATTCCGCGGGAGAGTCGATCTCTGGCGGTTTCTACGAGTACGAACTGCATTCGGTCGCGAATCCAGACGTCTATCTGGTCGAGAAGATTATTCGACGCAAGGGAAACCAGGTGTACGTCAAGTGGCTCGGATTCGATTCGTCGCGGAACTCGTAGATACGCGACAAGGATATTCTATGATTCGCGATCGTATACGTACTCTATGTTACTGAAATAAATAAAAAAATAAATACATATAAATATATACATTGTCCATTTATTCTTCTTCTTCTTCGTCATATATATACGTACAATTTATTTTAATATACGAGGAAAAAATATAATTTTTGATTATTCAATGATATACATATATTACATATATTACATATTCGTAAATTTATATGAACAAAAGAAAGGCTTACAACGTAAGATATATACATATGTATATACAAACATACAATCATGCAAACACTCTATACAATAGGGTTTACAAGGGACTCGTCGGGTGCATGTCCGAGTAATTCGTGAGTCTGGAGCTCGAGGATTCGACAATGCCCCTACGGGAGGGTGTCGACTCCACCGGCTAAAATGCACCGCTTATCATCAAATGGGCTGACTGCATTCTTTTCCTCGCTCACGGAATACACGTCATGCTTCTTCGAGCGTATATTATTCTGTCGAACCGACTTCTCAGTGAGATCGCGGAGACAACGAATGTAATCGTTAAATTGAATTTCATTCGCGACTACGTGTCTCCGCACACCCTTCACTTTTTTCGTCTCACTCGTAGACCCCACTGTCGCGTTAAATGTTCTAGTCGCGTACATCTTTGATCGCAGTCCGACGAACTCCGTCATCAAGGCGCCATTGTTCTCATCCTTCATGAGTCCCGGCACCTTTTTATTTACGCGGGGCATGCCATACGAATTGTCCACCGCGTAATCACTTGTGTCGAACCGCTCGATATCGCACTTCATCCTTTCGTATACATCCTCGCATTCCACACTATACATTAAACTATCGGTGTCGGTGTACAGAACCTTGCACCGATCACCGAACCTCGCACGCATATACGAATAATGAAATTCGTACAAACATTCTTTCGATACGTCCAGCACACTCATCCCCACGTATATCGGTTTGTCGAACTTCACTTTAAGTTTTCGCATTTCGATCGGAACGAGTTGTTCGGAGAAGATCGTACGACTGTGAAAGTTCAGTTTCGCGATCAGCGCTTCCGCACCGTAAGACCGTCCTACCGCGTCAACAGTCGCACGTCTACGCGATTCCGCACATTCTCCATTGTTTTCCCGTACACCGCATTGTTCATTAACTTGTATAGAGTTTTTTTAAATTCACTAGTGGCGCGCGTCCTCAAATCGGTGTTCAATCGGATGTAGTTGCGCAACCAATGCGACTGATCGAATCGTAACACCCGATGAATTCGCGTCACGCGTAAACCCTGTCGAATGCACTGTTTTAGGTAGCGATAATGGATTACGTATCGCTCCTTATCGTCGAGCGTGGCAAGCAGCTTGGTCTGTTTACCGTGCGGCGCGTGCTCGCGCACCGGGCAGAATGGCAGGTCAGCGTGGGCATCGTGGATCTCCTTGGGATATTCGATGTCAACCTCCAGCAGGTATCCCTCGGTTTCCTCGTCGTCGGATCCCTCACCGTCGGGCAGGGATGACACGTCGAGCGCTGCCACTGCCGCATCGTCCAACCATTGGGCGGTATTCTCAGTCGTAGCTTATTCTTAAGTTCGCCTTAAGCACTTGCTTAAGACCCCATCTAGATTCTCAGTCGGCAAATAAGCATCGACTTAAGCATCGACTCAAGCATTTACTTTGTTAAGAAATCTTATTTATTCGAGATTCTCAGTCGCTTCTTAAGCATGGCTTAAGTCCGTATGTATTCTCAGTCAAATAAGAACGTCTTAAGAGGATCTTATTCGCACAAAGTGAGGTTATATTTTCAAGTCAACCTTTTAGATGACTTAAGTCCGTCTTATACGCCATTCGACGCCATTACGTCTAAAAGGAAGCAAGTGAAAAGTGAGCGACAAAGTGAAAATGGATTTAATGGATTTTAATTTCATTGATATGGACATTACTATAAGCGATATCGATGATATGTCCGATGATGAAGCGGATAATAGGCCTACTATTAGACGATACATTCGGGACAGACAAAATCCTTTTGAACAATACGACGACGCTGAATTTAAAATGCGGTTCAGATTCAATAAGGATTCGGTGATACACGGTATTTTGCCGAAAATTATTGAAGGACTTGCGAAAATAAACAATCGTGGGTTGCCAATTCCACCGCAATTTCAATTGCTCGCGACCTTACGGTATTATGCAACTTCCAGTTTTCAGGTAATTTAGAAATATGTATTCTATTTTTCACATTCGAAATATTGATAATTAACGAGTGTGCATGAGGACAATTGTTTAAAATACATCTATTTGTAGCAACTGCTAGGTGACTGTATGCAGATCGCCCAACCAACAGTGTCGAAAATTATTTTTCGTGTGAGTAATTTACTTGCTACTTTAATTTTTGATTATGTAAAAATGCCAAGACATGTGGAAGCACGTACAGAGAATCGGCGATTATTCGTTAACCTTGGGAAAGGCAATGGCGCTATCGGTCTGGTATCGATGGGGCCATCGACTGCACGCATGTGCGATTAGTAAACACAAGATTCCAAAATATTGCCGAAGTATTTCGGAATCGAAAAGGATACTTTTCACTTAATGTTCAAGTAGGTTTTCATCCATTTTTTTATTTCATGATTAAAATATTTTGGTTAATCGATTATGATTGAATATCATTTTCTTTTTTAATCTCTAAGGTTTTCGTTTCATTTGTTTAAAGTTATGATCTTTGTTGCAGGCTGTTGTCGGTCCAAGAATGGAATTTTTGGACATAGTACCCGAGTGGCCGGGTAGTGCACATGATAGCCGCATATTTCAAAATTCATTACTGTACATGCGGTACTTGGAACGACGACTTGATGGCATGCTTGTTGGTGACAGAGGGTATCCTTGCCTACGCTTCCTAATGACACCACTTCCAAATCCACAAACAGACGAACAAATGATGTAAGTATTCTATTTTTTATAATTATTAAGGTTTTCAGTATGAAAAAAGGATTATATTTATTGCCTGTTGTATCATTGCAGGTATAACCATATCCAAAGCAGAACACGCATAATTGTGGAGCGTACTTTTGGTATTTGGAAACGAAGGTTCCCATGTTTGTCACGTGGATTAATGACAAAACTAATTTGCTCTACATCAACTGTTGTGGCGTGTGCTGTGTTGCACAACATGTCATTAATCTTCAATGACACATTGCCAGAAGATGATGATTTCAATCATGATGACAATGAAGAAGTACCAGTGGATGTACCGCAAAATGCAGGAAACGCCAATGGGTTTGCTGTTCGTGAGGCGTTAATTGACAGACTTTTCAACTAACAGACACAGACGGACACACAAATCGGCTCTTTTCAGAGCCACCATGATGTACAAAGTCCGACCGAGCAACCTCCTCGTGGTGTACATCGGGTAACGCTAATGCTGGCGGCATATCAATTTTGATGCTTAATACAGTGAATTCTGATTATTTGGAACACAATATCAGGACTCGCCTACTGACGCAACTGCGTGACGTCACAAAAGAGTGATCTGTATGCTTTTGAAGGAATGCGAGGCGTGCGAGTTTAGATAATAATAAATAAAGTCTGTACAGAGAGCATCCACACAAAAGAAAGCTGTAGAAAGTGTTGTACAAAGCAGTATAGTCTGTTATAGTTAAAAATAAATAAAATTTTTAAGAGCAAATGTCAACATTTAATAATAAACATTTTTTTCAGGTACATGTTTAATTCGACTTTTATCATTAGGAACACAAATTCAGTCTCGTTGCATATATTTAAATATTTATAAAATATATAATAAAGTGTAGAATAGGGTAAAGCCACCAGTAGTCTACCATGTATCAGTAGTCGAGCACTTTCAGAAAAATATGAAAAATAAGGTTTTTAGAAGTAACGACCTTTTGAACAAAGTGCAGTTCTCTAACTGCACTCTATCTACACTCTGTTCAAAAGATTGTCACTTCTAAAAACCTTATTTTTCATGTTTTTCTGAAAGTGGTCGATTACTGATACATGGTCGACTACTGGTGGCTTCATCCTACCTTAATATATAAAGTAGTTTACTAAAACCAGGCTAACAATAAGTGTAGTAGCACAGGAACAAAATATATTCTTCGGATAAAATCATAATTTTTTACACCTTGTGTATTGAAAAAATTGACTAATAAAATATATCTAATATGTCTAATCTAATCAAATATGTCTAATAAAATATATCTAATAAAAAATTAATAAAAAATGTCTAATAAAATTTTAAGCAGGTATTAACTATTTCTAAGTAATTTCTCCGCCAATTCTACTTCTGCTGTCAATTTACGCAGTTCTAACTCGTACTTTTTCCGTAAGAATTCTAATTCTATTTCATTTTTCACTCGTTGGTGTTCGAAATTGAGTATTGACATTTTCTTTTCATCTTCTGTCATCGATCTGATTCTCTCAGATTTCAATTCCTCCACTTCAGAATTAGAGGTACCTTTCTTTTTTTTTTTCACAGGACCTGAAAATAATAGAAATACCAGATAATGAAATTACAAAAGAAATATGTTCCTAATATAATTACTCTTCTTAACCCTTAGTAGCATAGTGTAACATCTGTGTCACACGAATTGAAAAAATTATGCACACCATTTGGGGTCATTTTTATGAACTTTAAAGCGTTACTTTACTATTGCCATATGTAACAAGTGTCCTTACAGCAGAAATACATCCGTAGAAATTCTACTGTGATACACTGGCTCATATTATTGATTACAATTCTTAATTTTGCCAGGACCACTGAAAATACCACGTAAATGCTAATTTTTCTCTTAATTATTTCGGATTTCCTTTGTGAATAAATTTGATGTTGGACATAATAATAATGTATGTGATACTAATCTAACATACTGCAAAACCGAGTATTGGCTTAATATTATAGTATATAGGTATCTTTATACATGATTTAACACTGGTGTTAAATCCATATTTTTTCATTTATACAAAAAATTTGTACGCTAGGAATTTTTTGCTTATTTTTACGATGAAGGGTGGACAAAAATGGACCGATAAAAATTTTTCTACATAAAATAAAAAAAATCATAATACTAAGGGTTAAGATAAAAAAAAATACATATTTTACCAACACTTTGTATACATTCTACTCCTTCTGTAGGTACACACGTCTGCTCTCCAGCATAGGACTCGTCCAGTTCTTCCATCATGGAATCTATTATTCCCTGATTTCCATTGAACAATATTTCTTGTCGCTCTAATCATTAAAACATTCATTATTCATTTCCTCTAATCTCAATATCTCATTAGCATTTTATTAATATCATAACATTAAAATGGTATCGGCGCACAGATTCGATCACTATACAAACGATATTTAATTTATTTCAAAATAAAATAAAATATCACAGCTATTTTGCAAATATTATAACAAAATCCGAAGTTTCGGTTCTTGATTTGAACCCTTCTCAAGGAAAGTAAGATTGAAATTATAAAACTGCGTTTACTGATTGTGTTCAAGAAAAGAGGCATTCTTGCGCCATCTTACAGAGCCGTCAACAACTCGGCAATTAGTGGCTCGGACCGCTGACTCATGTGGAGCAGCGATCAGTGCCCCTTCCCTCGATTCGCGCCCGATGGAAGGGGAAGACTCTTTATTCCAGGAAATCGACCGCGGTTTCCTGGATCGATCTATCTGTTCGCGACTTTGCTACAGTACACACGCTTCCATACACTTCTAACTATACTTGCTCTCTCGCACTTATCGCTTCGCGACGTTACGCCTCACTTGTAACGGATCTTAGGGCTTCGGGATTTTACGCGTCTGCTTGCGTTAAAACCGCAGTGTTAAATCTTTGTGCTCCTTGTAAATATTGTAAAGTTTAATTCAAACATTGTACATAATTAAATATAGGTGTAATAGTGAACGTCTCTGTAAAGTCCTCGTGTTTAAAGTAGACTACGACTCCTTTCCGCATTTAAACAACTCCTGTGCGGTTCCTTTGCGCTGATCCTCTAAAGTATTACAACATTTTTGGTCCTTCGAGCCGGAGTGGCGCTTGTGAATACAGTTCTCGAACTATCGGTAGTGTCGTGTAACTGTCGCGTGTGACCTCCATCTGAAAACAACTGAGTCATCTCATTACGAGTCAACGCGACCTTAACGAACGAATAGCTCGCTCGTTTGAAAATTTGAAGAAGCTAGGAGCACATAAGCTCACAAAATAGAACGTGTCCTCGCGATTAGAGGCCCTTCGAGGGAATTGAACCAAATCTGAGACCCATTACGACCAGCTGCTCAACTTGGCTTCTGACTAGGCCTTGGTGGACGACCCTTATTTCCGTGACGATCAGCCTGCAGCCACGGAAGAGGTGTTTCTCGGGCAAGAGGCCCTTCTCATGGACATGCTGGACTCTACCCTGAAGCGGCCCTTCGACGCCACCTGCGTTGGCTCGTCCACTTGGTAGCTGGATTCCCAATCTCGTCGAGAAAGGGAGACCCACATCGCCAGGACGAAGACCCCTCCGACCTTCGCCGAGATGATGACCTTCGCCGGTGATGCTCTTCAGGCCGTTCCTGTTCACCGTTCGACTACATCCCGTGGCCATTTCGTCCACTTGCTGGCCGCGAGGCGACCGCAATTTTGGCGCAGCTGGCCCACGGGATATCTACAATCCCTCCAGGCCCGCTGCAAAGAGTTACCAGGGACCTTCACTGGGGTTTTCTCCATCTATCCACCGGAGTGCTACTTCGAGGCAAAGAGGACGACCATAGCGCACTCACGATTATATCCTCATCCGAGAACGCGCTTTAATTCTCTGTCTCGGGATTCCTAATGCGCTTCACTAGTTGTGCGTTTTGCTATTCGCGATCACGTGCTAAATCACGAACTCGCTTAAGGGACTCGCCCTATTTTGCTTTGGACGAGTAAAGCTGGTACCGCGCTTACGCTAATGTTACGCGGTTTGTCTAAACTAGCTCGTTCAACGTCGCTGCTAGACCGCGAACACGCTTTAGCTAGTTTATCGCTAAACCTAGCCCTATCTGCTTGGGCTAGGACCGCTGACATTTTGCGTTGTGCTATTCGCGATTGCGTGCTAGATCGCGAACACGCTTGAGGGACTCGCCCTCTGCTTGGCTAAATTCACTCGTTCGACGTCGCTGCTAGACCGCGAACACGCTTTAGCTAGTTTATAGTTAAACCTGGCCCTACCTGCTTTGGGCTAGGACTGTTACTGCTCGCGCGCGTTTGCTGTCGCGGGATAGATCTGCTACTGCTCGCGTGCCCTTGCTACCGCGAGATAAATTTGTTTCGCCGCACCTTGCTTGCGCCGCGCTAGAATGCGATCGTGCCTGGAATATTAGTCTGCTACGCGA
This sequence comes from Andrena minutula, assembly GCA_929113495.1. Classification (NCBI taxonomy): domain Eukaryota; kingdom Metazoa; phylum Arthropoda; class Insecta; order Hymenoptera; family Andrenidae; genus Andrena; species Andrena minutula. The sequence continues at coordinate 12,743,846 of OV815997.1, read as the reverse complement.
ATCTGCTTCACTTGATTAGTTTATCGCTAAACCTGGCCCTATCTGCTTTGGGCTGGGACCGCCAAACGCTTGATTCGCCCTCCCTGCTTTGGGCAATCAACGTGGGCTTCGCGTCGCTAAGTCAAGTGACGATTATGCGCTTCGGTCACAACAGGGTGCTCGATTGTGATTACGAACAACACTGCTCGCGTGCCCTTGCTGCCGCGAGATAGATTTGTACTTCCGCACCTTGCTTGCGCCTTATGGTCGAACTTGCCTCGAATTGCTTTATGCTTCGCGACTTTGTTTCGCAAGAGTAACTAGTTAACGCTAAACCTAAACCTATCTGCTTTGGGCTAGGACCGCCAAACTCTTGATTCGCCCTCCCTGCTTTGGGCAATCAACGCGGATTTCGCGTCGCTGAAGCAAGTGTCGATTACATGCTTCGCACTTAGGTGAATTGCTTCGGTCACAACCGCGTGCTTGATTGTGATCGCGATTAATACTGCTCGCGCGCGTTTGCTGCCGCGAGATAACTTTATATTAGTCGCTTCGTTCACAACCGTGTGCTGGATTGTGAGCATGAATACTGTGTCTCGTTTGCATTTGCTGCCACGAGATAAACTGCTTCAACTCCGCTTAGTTGAACGACGCCTCCACATGAGCCCAGCGACGCCACTGCTATGCGTGCGGACCACGCCCTATCGACCAACGCATCGATCGCCAGCAAGCTTCATACTATTCATCGGGCGATGAATGCCGGGGAGAATGTTCAAGAAAAGAGGCATTCTTGCGCCATCTTACAGAGCCGTCAACAACTCGGCAATTAGTGGCTCGGACCGCTGACTCATGTGGAGCAGCGATCAGTATCCCTTCCCTCGATTCGCGACCGATGGAAGGGGAAGACTCTTCCTTCCAGGAAATCGACCGCGGTTTCCTGGATCGAGCTCAGTTCGAAACACGTACCGTGCTGATCTGTTTATATTTTCGCTCTCTCGCACCTTGCTTGCGCTTTATTCGAAACTGCTTCAAATCTCTACGCTTCGCGACTTTGCTTCGCCAGCTAATAATCGCTACGCTTGAGCTTAATACTAGTTTCTAAGTGTTGCTTGTTTGGTGTAATAACTAGTCAAACGTGTTGTGTAAAATAACTATTAATTTATTGTGTCTGACCTTGTACTATATTCCAATTACCTATAACTGTAAATTAAATCTACAAATTCCAAAAATATACGTTTTCGTGCTCTCATAATTGTTTCAAATAAACTCTGTGCTTCGCTAATTGTGTAAGAGCTTTCTTGCGCCGATCCGTTAATAAACTTTCTAACAGATTGAAAATTTGTCGCCACATTTAAACGTGCAAGCGACTCCCGAGTCGGTTGGAAGAAGCCTGAATTAAACATCAGACAAAACAGACCTAACAAAGGTGAAACGAACTGTGGCGCAAGAAACCGTTGGCAATTTCAAAATATCAAACCCAAGTGTTTTAATCTGTGATGTAAGAGCAAAAACCAAATTCCAGTTACTGTGGTCAAATCCACTCATAGATGTAATAGAGTTAATGAAACTACATACCATTTATAAGATATGTAACAATTAGAATGATCAATAAGGAGTTTAATAGACAAACTAGTTTATTCAAACTAGTTTATTCAAACTAGTTCGTCTATTAAACTCCTTATTGATCATTCTAATTGTTACATATCTTATAAATGGTATCTAGTTTCATTAACTCTATTACATCTATGAGTGGATTTGACCACAGTAACTGGAATTTGGTTTTTGCTCGTACATCACAGATTAAAACACTTGGGTTTGATATTTTGAAATTGCCAACGGCTTCTTGCGCCACAGTTCGTTTCACCTTTGTTCGGTCTGTTTTGTCTGATGTTTACTTCAGTCTTCTTCCAACCGACTTGGGAGTCGCTTGCACGTTTAAATGTGGCGACAAATTTTCAATCAGTAAACGCAGTTTTATAATTTCAATCTTACTTTTCTTGAGAAGGGTTCAAATCAAGAACCGAAACGTCGGATTTTGTTATAATATTTGCAAAATAGCTGTGATATTTTATTTTATTTTGAAATAAATTAAAAATCGTTTGTATAGTGACCGAATCTGTGCGCCGATACCATTATAATTAAATATTCCGGTCGATATCTTAATTGATTAAATATCATAACATTACTAACCATGTGTGGTTTCCTCATTTAAATTTGAGGAGAATAAAACGGGTGCAGTGTGTAGAAGATGTGGTGTTACCTCCGCAACATCTGGGTCAATGGCAACGGGTGGTGGTGGTGGACCACCACTTGTTGCTTGCCTTTCCTTTGTCACCAACCCCCGCTGTGCAGCTTTTATGTTGCTCCAGAGTTTTCGAAGTTGCTGAACAGTTCTCTGCAATGATTATATAAAATAGATTATTATTACTACTTGTTCCGATCAATTATGCATGTCCTGTCTGAGCAACACTTCATGTGAAGATACCAAAAGTTGGGTCGATTTATGGATAGTGTCAAAAGATGAAGCGTTCTTCAGACGCGGTATCCGGATGTTGTCAGAAAGATGGGGAAAAGTAGTGGCCAGCGATGGACAATACTTTGCATAAAACATAAGGTACCGTTCTTTCGCAGTAAACGCCCAATTTAAGATGAAAAACGGCGGAGACTTATTTGTACTCCTGATACCTTTCTTAAAACACGCGCTATTTATTATAATTACGTTCAGGTATAGTTTCATTGCCATTTTTATATAAACAAATCCCTTACCTTAGCGGATATTAGATGCGAAGCATTATATTTCTGACATATATCGTCCCAAGCTTCGTCTTTTGCGCTAATACAACTAGCATCGCTTTTCTTCTGCTCTATAATAGGCCCGTATTCTTTTAATAACTCTACAAATAAACGCTTTTCTACATCGCTGTAGTGTTTTTTAGCGTTCTTTGCCATTTTTAGTAAAGAATAGCACGTTCTACTAACAGACGCGTAAGGAGGAATATCTGTGAATACCCGCGCAAACACAGCAAGCCGCATTTTCAAAACCGTTCCTCATTGGATACTACGCTAGTAACTTTCCGGAAATTGCCGAACATAATGTGGAATCAGGAACCCCCACCATAAGAGAGGGCACGGAACAACGACATCTGGGGGAGTCGGCGGTAGCCGAGGTGGCTAAGGCGGCTGGCCAGCGCGCAAATCCAGAGATCGCGGGTTCGAGTCCCGGTTAGGCGACTTCCCTTTTTTCCGTGATCCTACATTTGGGGGCTCGTCCGGGATGGGGGGAGCACCGATCGCCACACGAAGCCGTCCGTTTGTTGGTCGTTGTCTGCGACGTGAAATAATAGACACTGTGTTGGTCGTTGTCTGCGACGTAAAATAATAGACACTAAGTTGTGCGACGGATGACATTCGGGGGCGAATGTCGTCGAAAGAGGGCCGAGTGTGGAATCAGGAACCCCCACCATAAGAGAGGGCACGGAACAACGACATCTGGGGGAGTCGGCGGTAGCCGAGGTGGCTAAGGCGGCTGGCCAGCGCGCAAATCCAGAGATCGCGGGTTCGAGTCCCGGTTAGGCGACTTCCCTTTTTTCCGTGATCCTACAATAATATAAGATTTGCTTAAGCATTTGCTTGGCTAAGCAAGCCTTAAGCACCGTCTTCTTCGCTAAGCAAATCTTAAGTTCGGACTGAAAATACATGAAGTCTTAAGCTCGTCTTATTCGAATAAGGCGAACTTTGTTAAGTCTGCTCTCAGTCGCCGAGGTGACAGGTCGTTGTTTGTTTTGGCTTGGTGAGCGTTAGCACGTGCTTGACCGTGGGACTTTGGAAGTGTTTGTTCCGTTACATTTTTCGTGTAATTTATTGATTCCTAGTGAACAAAGAACTAAACTGATTAAACTTTGACTAAGTGGAAGTGAATCTTGCACCCTTATCTTGTTCCGTTCAGGAGTTGTGTTGTTAATCAGCTTTTTAAGTACCTCACGGTGTGTTTTGAAATGACGGGCGGCCAAATGAAATGCAAAGGATGTGGTTCAAATGTTGCCAATCCTATCACATGTACCAGCTGTGGGTGGTGCTTTCATCCAGGCCCCTCGTGTGTTGCGAGGTCTGGCCATAGTTTGATCGATGGGAAGAATTTGATTTGTTCGGCTAACTCTTCTGCAATTCAAAAAGCCGTTAGCCCAACCATTGTCCCGTCGACTCAGCCGCAATCTACTGTGCCGACTGTGGCATGTCACCCAACTGCAACTGTCATATCATCAGTCGAGAACATTCGGGCCATTGTTAGTGAGGTAATTGATGCAAAATTGGAAAGATTCCAGGAGGTCATACTTGCTGGTATAAGGGCTGAATTATCAAGTATGAAGGCGGACATTACCTCATTGACCGATCGTGTTAACGCACTGGAGACTAAATCATCTGTCGCCCATGACCAGTTGCCCGTGCCAACAATGGACGATATCATGGAGGAGATGAACGACAGAGAGCACAGGTCGAATAATGTAATAATTTTTGGTGTGCCCGAGTCTCGTGAACCCTCAATAGAGCTACAAAGGGCAGCCGATGTCAAGGTTGCACAGGAGGTCATTGGAGTGATCAGCCCCACCTGCACTCTAAACTTATCAACTCGTCGTCTGGGGAAATTGGGCAGGACTTCAAGTAGGCCCCTCTGTGTACGCCTAGACTCTTCTGCGGAAGCGAAAAAGCTGCTTCGTGATAAACATCGATACAAGGGCCCATTCAAGATCTCGGACGATTTGACCATGCAGCAACGGACGTCCCTCACTAAGTTAAGGGAAAAACTCCGGGAACTCCATGCGATGGGTGAAACCCAAAAGACAATAAAATATGTACGTGGTTTCCCAAAAATTGTATCTGGTAGACCTCAGAATGTCCCTTCACAAAAAAACTAGGATGGAACCCTTCAGTGTATGTTCAAAATGTCCGTGGTCTTCGTACTAAATTAGATTTTCTTGCTAATTCCGTATTGGTATCGGCGGTGTCGTATGATGTAATAATTTTTGTCGAGACCTGGCTCACCCCGGCGATTTCTTCGGACGAACTTGGGCTGCAGAATTACATTATTTATAGGTGTGATAGGTCTCAGCGAACTAGTCATTGCACAAGAGGGGGTGGCGCTCTCATTGCAGTCAAGAACACGATCTCATCGTACCCAGTTACTGTCAGCTCTTCCGATATCGAACAACTGTTTGTCAGAGTTCACCTACATAAAAATAAATTTTTGTTACTGGGGGCCACGTATATACCGCCTACATCCATGACATCGCTGTATGCCAATTACGTAGATATTGTATATGAGTTATTTCATAAGTATAGTGATGACGCGTTATGCTTGTGCGGTGATTTCAATCTCCCTCACGCGGTTTGGTTCAATGGTGGGGGTCAAGCCTGTTATAGAAGATCGGGTATCTCGTCGCGTGAATCAGCAGCCATAGATCTCCTCCTCGGATGTGTGGGTTACTGTAACCTCACGCAAATCAACAACGTCTTTAATGATTTTGACGCTATGCTCGATCTTGTCTTTGTCAGTTGCCCTTCTGTTACTGTTGACCGTGCCATAGACGTCCTCATTGAACCAGACTCATATCATCCACCCTTATATGTAATGCTGAAAGGATCGGATATGTGTCATGGCCTCACGGGTAAAAACATTAAATTTAGAGACTTTAAGCATGGGGATTTCCCCCGGGTGCTAGAATACCTTAACTCGGTGGATTGGGACAAGGAAACTGGCGATATAGATCCTGGAGCAGCCCTCGATAGTTTATATAGTCATATCAATCGTGCAATTGACGCATTTATTCCTTTACGCTCCGTTGTCTGCTCCACGTTCCCTCGGTGGTTTTCCCCTGGTTTAAAGTCTCTGATACGTCAGAAGAAGGTTGCTCACAGAGTTTTTAAGCGTTCCTGTTATTATAGTGACTATTTAAATTTTTCTAACCTTCGCTCGAAATGCAAGCATGCCATGGCGCGCGATTACCGTTCTTATATCGATAGCGTCGAGAACACTGTGAGTGATGATGTATCTAAATTTTGGAAATTTGTAAACACAAGGCGCGGTGTGCATGGTATCCCTAATAAGGTTCACCTCGACGGTGTTTCTGCTTCGACACATGAGGCTGTAGCGAATCTATTTGCTGATTTCTTTGGCTCTGTTTATAGTCCTCGCTATGGAGGCCCGCCTGCTACTACTCCTGGTATGTCCTCTGGCAGCGATGTTAATATACACACGATTTCCATCTCCATCGGACAAATTTATTCTAAACTGCAGACACTTGATACATCAAAGGGTCCAGGTTTCGACGGAATCCCACCATTATTTTTAAAGGAGTGTAGTTTCATTATCTCCAGGCCCTTATGGCATATTTTTAATTCATCTCTAGCCTTGGGGACTTTTCCTGATATGTGGAAGACCTCATTGGTTACCCCGGTTTTCAAGGCTGGAGATCGCGCTGACGTCAAAAACTATAGACCCATATGCAAATTGTCCATTATGCCTAAGGTTTTCGAGGAATTAATAACGGAACACTTAACCCCCTGCCTCTCCAAAGTCATTTGTGATGAACAACACGGATTTGTCCCCGGTCGATCTACGATTTCAAATTTGGCGGCGTACCACTGCTTCACCTCAGCTGCGCTTGATGCGGGTAGTCAGGTCGATACTGTATATACAGATTTTCGTAAAGCTTTTGACTCTGTGGATCACCGTATCCTGAATTTAAAACTATCTGCAATAGGGATCAGTGGTTCGCTCCTTGAGTGGATTGCAAGTTATCTGAAAGGTAGGGTGCAGTTTATCAAGATTCAAGATCAAATTTCTAACCCGGTCAACGTGACCTCTGGTGTTCCTCAGGGATCGCATCTTGGTCCTCTCCTGTTCCTGATTTTCATTAATGATCTTGGTTCGGTATTCCAGCACAGTAGATTCCTCATGTATGCTGATGATCTTAAGATTTTTCGAACTATAAATAGTGCTTCCGACGTAAATCTGCTGCAGGAAGACCTGGCAGGGTTCGAGCGGTGGTGCTCCATCAATGGAATGCGACTGAACACAGGGAAATGTGTATTTTTAAGATCTCATAGGGCTGTCTGTGGCATTCCCTCTAATTACTTGCTGTGTGACACAACTTTGTCTGAGGTAGATGAAGTGTTAGATCTAGGCGTTACATTTACTGCGTGTCTGGATTTCCGTAATCATTATCGCAGGATCACGTGTAAAGCATTGAAAACCCTTGGGTTTATCGCCCGCTTTGGCAAGCACTTTAGGAAGGTCAGGACACTTAAGTTGCTTTATGTTGCACTTGTGAGACCTCAAGTAGAATATGCGTCGGTGATATGGAACCCCAGACATAAACAGTATGTCGGCTCGATTGAACTTGTCCAGCATAAGTTTTTAAGGTTAGCAATGAGGGTCTCAGGCAGTCCTATGCGGTTTAATGATCACGATTATAGTCCTGCCTTGCAAATAATGAGGCTTTCTACGCTTTGTGATCGCCGGGACATCGCGGACTTAATGTTCCTCTACAAGGTCTTCCATGGACATATTAAATGTCTTGATCTCGTATCATTGATTTGTTTTAACGCTCCACAGCGGACGTTGAGATCGAGACCCCTTTTTGCATCAGGTGTCCCAACTTATCAATATTATTCCAACGATCCCATAAATCGCGCCATGTGCATATTGAACCAATGCCCTAAGGACATTGATTTCTTCTCAACATCACTCACAGCGTTTAGGACTCAACTGTTTAGGTGTATTCCATCGACGTAAAACATACTTTTAGCACTAAGTCATAGTTATAGTGCAGACTGTTTACTTGTTTACTTGTTTTTGTTTTTGTTTTTGTTTTTGGTGTATAATTGTTACTTAATTGCTAGAGCTTATTTCTTTATTATATATTTATTTTATTTTTATCTTTTCTGTTACTTGTTTTCTATGTATCTATCTTTGCTATATTGTAATTTATTTCTGTATTCTAAAGGGTTCCCCCGTTTAATAATAATAATAATAATAAAGTCATGCTTAAGCGCTTGCTTGAGCAACGACTGAGAATACCGCCCATTGAAACCCACCATGCGGCATAGCCTGTGACATTGCCCATCCGTACAAGTTGTTGACATCGAAGTACATCAGATACGTCGATGCCTTCGACTCGTCGTACATCTCTGCAGGCAGGTGCTTGTTGTTGGCACGCGCGTACCTGTGCGAGCACTGACTCAGACCGCCGCGTATGCCACGCTCCACGAACAGTAGCATGTCCACGTCCGTTAAAAGCTCTAATCGTACGCCGGTGTACTTAAGCATTGCGTCCCACGTGAAACTTGGCAGCGTAATAATGCGCGGGGTCAAGATCATAACTCGCGATACAGTCCGTGCGGAAACCCTCGAATACGTCGGCGAGTAACAGTACATCTGTTTTCAAATACAAATTACTGTACTCGCCCAATGTCTGTACGCGAAAAGTATTCCACACGTTCACGGCGTGCGCGTAATCAGGCTCCGACGCGGTGCTGTCGTTCAACCGGTTGTAGAACGCTTCGCGGGACGGTAAACACACATCGTCCAGCTTGGTGTATGACGTCACGTAATCGTACGGGAAGACGCCCTTCCTGGTTAGAAGATCGAATTGGTGGTCGGGCAGGTTTTGAAATTCGCGTCGAAGAATCGCTAGTCGTTCCTTGCCAAGGTCCGAAGCGAGTTTCTCCAGACTGGCTGCTAAGAACTTCAACGAATCGATGAATCGGAACTTCAAACCCCGCTTCCAATCCTTATTCTCGGCGTCGATTCCCTTGACGTGTTTAGTGAACGATATGTAGCGCTCCTTCGTCAACGGCAGCAGGTCGATCTGTCCCTCGAACGCTGTGGCCAACTCCTTGATGACGAAATGCGCGTCGTAGCCTGATAGATTGTGGAACACTACCGGCATAGTGTACGACCGCTGAAATTGTAAGTTGCACGACACGTGGGCCGCGCCTCGGTACTCGCTCGCCGAGTGACAATGCTCGCGTACTTTTTTGTCCGTGACGACGAAGGGTTGTCCGCACACGTGACACGCGATCGCTTCGCTAAAACTTTGCCACTGCTGTCTCGTCAACGAGTTCATAGGTTTCGCGTTCCGCAACCACGAATACGCAATGTCAGCAAAGTCACGAAGTTCTTTCACGAACCACTTCACGCACTCGGTTTCGTGACGATACGCGCGATAACGGCACAGAGATGCGTCGGTGAAGCAATGTATGTAGTATCACACGCTGTACACTCTATGCTGCTGGCACGTGTACGTCCGTCGCCGCTCCGCATGCATCCTCCAGCATGCATTCCAAGTCCGCGTAAATGATGAATGGTGCTCGTTCCTTATTTTTGAAATTCTTGAACTATAACCATTTATCCTCCACAGACGGCAATTCAACTGCACACTCGTTCATACGTTGGCAGTCCACGGTATGTTTCGTCAATTGCTCGGACGAATAGAAGTAATTCAGACATCCGCAACGATAATAGGATAAATAATAATAAAACATAATAATCAAGAATACATCGATCGAAGTATTTCGTATTTGACTTACCTTTCGCAAACGAATACTCGACCATTGTGACTGCCGAGCTGCTTCGAAATCAGTCTTGACATGCTTCGAATGCACGCGAAATGGTATCGTTGGGGCTCCTTAGGGTCCTGCGCCAATAGCAGGTTCGCGTGTCTCTCTCGCTTGTCCTCGGTCAAACGCAGAGGAGAGCAGCTTCCGTCGGACCACGCGTACACGTTCACCGACACGTCGTTCATCCTCTCGAACTTCCTCAGCTGGTCGAACGTCACGGGTAGAGTTATATCGTCTGTGCGAAGCAACTCCGAGTAGTGTCGATACGACGCGATCCTATCCGCATGCGTAGCAACAGTGTACAAACTGGCGATGACTGCCCACAAGAAGCATGCATTGTCTCTGTTCTTTATATTCACCACCGCTTTCTTCAGGGCAACGGCGCGCGGCAGCGGTACGTCGCAACCGGCTCGAAGTGGATTATGCTTATTAATATTCACTAGAATATTTAGCATAGCCCTTAGGGTCCATCCACTGTTGCGATCTTGAAACTCCTCGATCGCCAATAACGTGGGAGCGACTACGTGTTTCGAGTACCACTCGCGCACGTTCGAAGTCATCAACAGTATATGATTTCGCGTACCGAAACTTTTCACGTCTGTAGTTTCCCCCGACATAAACTCCGCGTTTAAGTTTGTATTAACGACCACGCTCTTATGCGTCGTGATAGCGTCCGTGACGCGTGAGATCACAATGCATCGAGCATCCTCTAAAAATCGACCCGGATCACCGTGCCCCACGTTGATGACCGCACCGGTTGAAATACGGCTTATAAACGCGGATTCCACGTCTTCCCATAGGACTTTGGGTGCCGTCGATCGGCCCCAAACCCCGCAACCGACTCGCGAAAACTTTTCCCGCACGATCGCGCGCAATGTCTTTATTCGCGCGATCAGCGACACTAGGCGTTGTTTCGCGGCCACTGTCACCCTTCCGCTGCTCTGGTACTCGCGGATGAGTTGCAGGTACGTGTCGCATTGATCCACCCAGTCTCGGAATTCCGCAATACTGCGTAAAAGCTTAGACATCCGAGACAAAAGTTTGTATATGTCCATGAACCCCTCCATATTCGCTTAATCACAATGGATTTTGTCTACCAGACACGCACGAATAGCGCCGAATGGGTGATACGACTTTTCCAGGTGATGCGGTCCGTGTTCGGAAATCGGTAACCTAACGGCAAAATGATGCGCTTCGAGTGTAGTCGCACAATCGGTGTCGGGTGCTCATCCAAAAATCTCACTAATTCACGACACAAAAACGAGTCCACGGTAATAGTAAATGTTCCAGGGTATAACACTTTGTACACTTCGACCGTGCTTGCGATGCACGTTCTTATCACCAACGATGCAATACGATGTGCATTCACTCGCAGTACTATTTCGCGCAATATGGCGTAGCAATTGACGATGGTGATGTGACAATTGCATAAATCCGTTGTGAATGATACTACTCCACGAAGTCTCGAATAATGACGGTGGGCTTAACACGTCGCGGATCTTATGCTTCTCGATCGTAAGCGTTTGGAGGTCCAATTGTGACATCGCAGGGTACTGACATTGGTATACTGCAAATCAGATACCCATGGGTCTACATCGAATTCTTTTAACTCTTACACGGTCGCTACTACTCCCACGACTCAGATATAAACATACGGTATCGCGCGGTGCAACGTCATGTTTACTCTATGGGCTACCGCGACGATTGACTTACAGCCTCCTCGATCGTGAAAATGCTCGGAACTCTACCCCGAATAATTATCGCTGTATGTTTACGATGGTTGCTTGTGCGGCGCTATCGGTCCCACGATTCAAATATATTCACACTGCAGCAAGCGCGTGCACGTAGATGCACAAAACGCGTTCAATCATGTCGATCCCTTATCTTTTCTCAGAAATCATCATTGAAGACGCGATTTGAATTTCCACGAATCGGTCGCGGTCGTGCCTGCGCACCGATCCCCGCACGCATACGGAGATTGCGCGGCGGCGACGAGCGCCCAAAGTACCTTAAACATCCAACAGGTGGCGTCAATACGAAGTGTCTGAAAAACCTGGATAATTTACCAAGGCGGGCCCAAATACCGACGCGGACCCAAAGTACCTTAAACATCCAGTAGATGACGCTAATACGAAATGCGTGCGACGCCATTTTGAAATTTTGAAAAATCCACCCCCTCCCCTGTGACGTCAGCCCCCTCACCCACGAACTCGACCTGCGCGCGCGACGCCATTTTGAAAATTTGAAACCCCCCCCCCCCCCGTGACGTCATCCCCCTCGTCCACGAACTGCGTACCCCCCTCCCCGCCTCCCCCTCGCCCATCTCACGGAAGACCGCGGCGGTACCCCCTCCCCACCTCCCCCTCGCCCATCGCGCGGTACCCCCCCCGACCCGCCTCACCCCTCGCCGCAATTTGGTCCAGAACTCTCATAGTATAACTACTGTAATTGCTTTTCGTAATATTGTGTCTTATCTACGCTTATTGCGTTCACATATTATGTTGTCTTGTTACGCTTAAGTGCTTTTCATATTATATTGTGTTATTAACGCTCATTGCGATCATATTCTATTTCTTATCGATGCTTATGGCTTACATCATTCTAACTTATTAACATATATGGTATTTCATGTCCATACTCATATTCTATAATTTATATTCCCCATATAAATGTTACGCTCATCGCCAACGCGTCATTATAAACCCTAACAACCATCACAATAACAGTGCATGGCATATTACCAAAAAGCTACAAAGGGAATAAACAGTTTTACTTTAAATCACGCTTAGATTTATTGTGTCAATCCTTCGGCTACGAAGATCCATAAATCCAAACAAGCTGCCGCAACAGCTGATCACGGGCAACGACCGCGGAAAGTATCACGGTGTTTACAAACTTACTTTTCTTATTACGTGTGTCTTTTACCATAATGCAACGGTAAAGCCAATTACCAAGGCAAACCAAAACAAGTGCTCTAACGGGTGTCTCCCCGATACAACCGAGTTCATTAAACCTTGCATGGTCGATCAGCGTGTAGGATTTAAGATCCTCACCTAAATTCCCTCTACCCTCAGCGTGTAGGATTCAAGATCCTCGCCTAAATTCCTTCTACCCTCAGCGTGTAGGATTTAAGATCCTCGCCTAAATTCCTTCTACCCTCAGCGTGTAGGATTTAAGATCCTCGCCTAAATTCCCTCTACCCTCAGCGTGTAGGATTCAAGATCCTCGCCTAAATTCCCTCTACCCTCAGTGTGTAGGATTCAAGATCCTCGTCTAAATTCCCTCTACCCTCAGTGTGCAGGATTTAAGATCCTCGCCTAAATTCCCTCTACCGCCAGTGTACAGGATTTTAGATCCTCGCCTAACCTCCCCCCGAAACACAGTGTGCAGGATTTCAGATCCTCGCCTGGGCTCCATTAACCCCACCGTGTCATTATCCCCTAAGACCTCCACCCGGGACATGACATTAATAAAAAACTTTCGGCATAATACATTGAAATCTACCTCTACATACGTTAGTAACACAACCATCTTCTCGATACAATGTATAGGGATACGGTAACAGAAACTGGACGCGAACGATCTTCACCAAGCCGAGTGCGATTGTTGTTGAGGTATTTGCTCTTTTCTCACGTACTTAGGTTGAATAATTATTACTATGGCTATGTTGTAGAACAACATACTTTGGTTTGTTTGAATAAATAAATATATGTTAATCAAACGTGTCGATCATTTCCAACATCTGCCTGATTTACTTTTCAGTTAGGTTTTGCGTACGAACTCATACATTATTGCTGTTGACTTATTCCGACACAACACATTCGACTTTCCAATTTCTCTTGGGTATTAGTGTGGTTTGGGTTAGATAGGGCGGGGGGGGGGGGGCGCCCGCTTGCGGACGCGTAGAGCATGGTACTGAACCCAGAGTTGGGCAGAATGTAATCTAATTACAACTTACAAATTACGATTAAAATGTAATTGAGTAGTTGGTTACACATTATTTTGTGTAATTGTTAACGTAGGTGGTTGACCACGCTTTTATCATCTAGATAAATTAACGATTACAGAAAATAATGTGTAATCAACTACACGATTACAGTTTAATCGTAATTTGTAAGTTGTAATTAGATTACATTCTGCCCAACTCTAACTGAACCACCGATGTGACTTTGCGAATACTCTAGTATTACTATACTATAGTATTGGGAATAAAAATTTATGCAGCTACAAGTGTCGTGCAATGAGGTCAATATCGTACAATGTATCGTCGACTGTGAAACGAAGAAGATGGTTGTGTTAGTAACGTCTGTATAGATAGATTTCAATGTATTATACCGAAAGTTTTTTAATAATATCTTAGAAACTAACAAATACTCGCAGCTGAAATTTTATATTAGAGGTTCTCTCCCCCGCCCGCCCCATCCTTGAAAATTTCAGTTTATTCCGTTGGGTCATACCGTAGTATATCCAAGCAAATAGAACAAATAGCACAACATTTTTCAGGTTCCATGAGGTTCCTGGATATCTGGAGCTTTTCCAACGAAAGTTATTGAAAAATTCCATCATTTTTATGATTATATTTTAATTCAATTCGTTGGAAATTAAAACACCCATGGCCGAAGCTTGACTTACTACTTATTTGTACCTCTGCAATCCATTCTTCAAAATACTAGCAATTATCGCGATACAATTAAGCACTTTTAATATATAGCTGATACTGACGCATTCTAATCTAACAATCGGGGTTACTATGTAAGCGACAGACTCGCGCTCGCCAAGCCGACTCGCCGTCTGACTTCACCTGAAGACTGGGTTTTTCAATGAGACAATTTCGCTACATACTGCGGTCAAAAATCCTCAAAAGAAGAAGCAATGTGTACATATTTCGTATTCAACAAGTAAATACATATGGTCAACATCGAATCGCAAAGCATCGATAACTGTTGATAATTTTAAATATCTTTTACATCACAGAAATAAAATCTGAATTACATTTTTTATCCATTGAAAACAACGTACAAGTGTTGGAATAATCACAACTGCATTATAAAGGAAGCATATCTAACGAAACGCGTATACTGGTTTGAACGTTTGATACTAACAAAACGCATACAGTTTGTATAGCATACATAACGAAATTTAAAATTCCTACATTTCGTCTCGTCGGCACGAAAGTTGCAGGAACGTGCTGCTGACATTTTTCACATGAAAATGAATTCAAACACGCTATACATCGGATTATTAATTAATTAAATAATGATGAACATACGAATTGGAAAAAAATGAGTGTTACAAGACGGTAAAGTAATGACATGCGTCGCGGTGCGCATAGCATCGAATATGTGTACGTAAAGTGCTAAAGATAGCTGTTGATATACATATTTGAAGAATATGAATAATACTGTATTATGTACAACAAAATACCGTACTGCTACTACTACATCACAATCTGTAGCTGCATATAAATCTGTACCATAAAACATAACTTACATTTCTCGACGCTTTTTATTTTTTGACAAACGCTTTGCAGATAACTTGGGCTGCTTCGCTTTTGTGGCACCCTTAAAATAGCGATTGTTCCTTGCATCTGCAGTTTCCTTCTTTGATTCCATGGAAATGGAATGATCACACACACACACATATCAACACTATAGTAACGAACCACGCAGGATTGGAACAATTCACAAATTAGGAATATTCCATATTGTTGCGAGCACCCTATGGATGGAATCCATGGCCCGCTGGTACTCGCAGCAGAAGACAAAAGGTGACAGCAAGAAGAAGGCAATCTGATCGATCGCCTGTCAAACTGTCACTTGAGATCCGGAAGCCATTGTGTGCAGACGCATCGAAACTCATACTATAGCCCTAGTGGAACTTGTATTTGTTACAGTTGTCTTGTTCTTGTTAATGTTCTGTTACTGTTATACATTAAACCTTTATTATGTCAAACGGAAAACGTAACAATATATATAAATATCTGCGCAGTAAATAAAAGCTCGATTGCTTTCTGCGTGTTCACCGTAGTGCAATCTGCAGAAAGCTGATCAGCTAGCGTTGTCGCAGCATTAGTTACATATGCTGCGAAGGAAAACAAAAGATAGTAGGAAAAGGACGGATATATGCGTATTCTGTTCCTCTCTGTCTCATTAGGATTAGTGTATGCTGATACATTTACATAGAGTACGTACTTCTGAGAATACTTTTTAGTGCAGAAATGTGCACAGGAAAGGATTTTTTATTATCCTGTAATCGTAGAACGCGGGGTTACCGGTGGGACGGTGCAGGTACCGTATCGCCAGCTCAGGACGGTGGTCCAGGGCTGCCGATCGAATGATTAGACGTGTAGGTAGGGTAGAGTACGACAATTTATTCGCTCTTATTGCTAAGTACAAAGTGTCCCGGCCAGGTCTATGCTGGCACACAGTGTGAGTACGGCTTAATCAACCGCGGGTCTCGGTGTGGATCGCGGCGCGTATCGCGTTAGCGATGCGACGAGAGGGGAGGGGAGAGACGGTTTGACCGTTCGGTGTCCTGGCGGGCCAACCCTGCCAATGGACCCTAGCCGGAGAGTCTTTACTCCGGCCACCCGATGGGCACAACCCATGGGGACGCTCTCGAGAACGGAGATAAATCCGTTCGGGAGATCGATAATGACGGCCTGCGTCCAGAGGATGGCTCACGCTCTCCTACTGGGAACCGTGGAGTTTTCAAAAATGATACACAGCGACTCAGTCTGTCGACACACGAGACTGGTGCTTACACTGGCGCTTGTCTTTCGCAACCACGAGTGTCGGCACAAGAACGTAGAATCGCACAGGAGGTCTCTGGGAGAGGTGTACTCAGTACGGTCGCTCTAGGCGGTCTCTCCCCAATAGGCCCATGCCCCCGGCTTATATGTCTTCGTCCGCGGAGTTTCGGCAGCGAGAGAGTTAATTAGTGCGTGACCCTCTCGCGCCTATTCTCGGAACCGCGGACGAGTGGTGGGGGGCAAGACTGTTGGTGGAGCGCGGCACGCGTTGTTACGGTCGGGCGCGTGGGGGGGGGGGGGGCATGATCGTCGTCCTACCGATAATAACTCGTTACAATCGTGTGCATATATTTTTGACGTATCATCTTTGCGCATTTGAACCTTTAAGCGGGTCGAGACGTGTCGCTCGGTCTTTGATGCAAGTGAAATACAAAATATTCAGTGAGTGAGAAAGATAGTTCGGGCCCTGTCCAGCGGTTTTAGGAAAGAATTCGCAAGTTGTGTAGTAAGATCACCTACAGGAGTGGTGGCAATGTGTGCGTGAACCGTCGCCGGCGTTTGTTTTCTGGTAACGCTGGCCCTTGACGCTAGCAAAGGCTCGATCGTCAGAAATACAAGCGACTGCCGAAGAGTAAAGATTGTAAGTACCTTCACGCTTTCAATTCCTGTCTTTTTCACTATATGTGCCAGTTATTATGGAAGTGGTCTAAGTCCAAATTTTTCGTTTATTACATTTCACGTCTTTTTTACATATTATATCAATATGATACATAATAAATGTAAAGTTCAATTTATTTTCTTTTAAATTTCGCACGACGCCATTTTCATAATAACTGACATACTTCTACATTTTACTTCCAACCCAAGACTGTATTTAGACATATTGCGGGTAAAGTTTCATTACCGTCATAGAATTGTTGTAATTTTTGGTGCAAAATCTATCGTGTGAACTGTGATTGCTTGAGTGCCCGCGTGTTTCTCAAGCTATGAATCGCCATTGCAAGGCTGCCTCGCGTGGCACGCTTCGCGAAGTGGAGAGTCTGGAGACTACCTCGACCATGATTACTTTACGAGGCATCAACTGTCGATTTTTCGACGTGCTCAAAGGTGCCTCGCGTCCCCACGATGAAAAATCGCATGGCTCGGGCGACGCAAATATCATGCTGGAGGTAGCACGAGACTGTCGCACGAGTCTGCCTCGCAAAGTGATCATGATCGAGGTACTTAGTTTCGCGGCATCCTCGCAATGTCGATACGCAGCTTCACGCTAAGAGATTCGTTTATTCATTCTCGCGTAGAATAAGAAAGTTATATTATAATTTATCCGCGAAATGTCTAGAAAAGCTATATACATTCGGGTGCAATATAGGCTTCCTTTACTTGAAACTGAAGATAAGTAATGAAAATTAAACAGTTTCTAAACATCAGAAGTGGAAAAATCGGTAATTTTAAAATCACAAATGTTGGACATTTGAAAATACAGATATTTTGAAACTTGATAACCTCATAATTACAAATGTTTGAATTTCAACGCTTTCGAACTTGGAACATTCCAGCATTTAGAAACATGAAGCTTGGCTAAAGGAAGCCTATGGTTATGTTTCAATTCACGCATACTGCGCATGAAATTGATGGCATCTTATTGGTGGCATCGTAGGATTCCCTAGAATTTCTCTCACTTGCCACCAATACGATGCCACCAATTTCATGCGCAGTATGCGTGAATTGGAACACAGCCTATATTGTACCCAAGTCCCAAATGTACCAACTTGATAAACGTGTACTCTTCTCAGAGTTGGGCAAAATGTAATCTAATTACAAATTACGATTAAAATGTAACTGTGTAATTGATTAAATTATTTTCTGTGATCGTTAATTTAGGTAGTTGACCACAATTTTCTCAACTACCTAAATATTAACAATTACAGAAAAAATGTAATCAATTACATAATTACATTTTAATTGTAACTTGTAATTTGTAATTAGATTACATTTTGCCCAACTCTGACTGGATATAACCTAACCTACAATCGTCCGAAAATGCATACACTGACTGCATCACGCTTTTACTGTGGCACATGTATCCAGGTAACGCTTCAGTTTTGCTACGATTCCACGTTGGCAGTCCTCTCGAGTAGGCGCCATCTCGTATCCACTGCGTGAACTAAATTTGTCACGTGACTTGCTCTGTATTATCGCCAATATGGCGGAATTCGTATTTGGGAATGCAATCACGAAATAACGTTGTTTGTCCTTACATGATCAGATTTCGGGCTGAGTGAGGTCTCATTCGAAAGAGGAAGCTCCAATCAATTTCAGTCATAAAACTCTTTTAGTGACCTACAAATACTTGGAATCTGCGAGGGTATTTTGTCGATTTTTTCTCTACTTTAGACACTCATATTATCAGATATCAATACTGTAGGCATTTTGAGGACGATAGTGTCGGCTGAGGTAGAGATTAGCCAGGCAGTCGGCCGAACGTCGCCCGACAGTCCCAAGGATTGTTAGTTTTAGGGGTACGGTGACAGGCAGCACCATAAACAGGCGATGGTCGAGGGTGTATTGGCGACGCGATGGGGGTGAGCCATGTGGCGTTGGAGGAGAAGTATTTGGGACTGTTGAGGCAGTTCTCTGTTGGCGACTGACGTAAGACGTTGGCTGAAGAAACCGTCCCGTGTTTGATCACATTTATAATAAAGTTACCGTTAATCTTATTCTCGTCTAATTATTGAGAGCCAACCTGACCACGCTCTATCCAAGGTTTTTCCTGTCTATAATACAATCTCGTTGAGTCATGACCAGAGCGGACTGCAATGAACCTTCCTCTTTCAAATGAGACCTCACCCAGCCCAAAATCTGCTCATATAAGGACAAACAACGTAATTTTCCAAACCCATGTTTCGGGCCAGATTGTGTCGGTATACAGCGCGCTGCATTACCTGTGTCTATCCCCTTAAACGCACTAGAAGCTGTGACAAAGAAAGAATCATGCAACCAAATGGTTAAAAAAATCCAAGACTTGATACATAACGCAGACAACAATAAAAAATCTATCATGCTGAACTATCTACAGCCGGAATCAGAAAAACGAATCATAGACGAAATTCCAACCCATATTCAAATATCCGATACAAATCCCCTGTGTCTATACCAAGATTATAAACAGTACATCAATAAAAGTGCCACCGAAAAATGGAACAACATTTGGAAAGCCAATCCTTCAAAAATCCATGATTTAATCCCTAATTACAAAATACAAGATAACACACTAAATAGGAGAGACCAAATTGTCATGACCCGACTCAGAATTGGTCACACCAATCTAACACATGGACACCTAATGGATAAATCACCTCCAAAAATGTGCGATGAATGTAATATCCCAATCACAGGTAAACACCTACTGTTTGGGAATAGTATAGTTCCCAACGCCGCCACACTCACTCTCACGGCAGCACCTCGCGGCCTACGATCCAGCGACGCTGATCGATGGGCGAGTCGACACTCAGCGTTGATCGATCGATACTCACTATCGAACACTCAACCAATCACCGCGTAACACGCAAACACATCAGCCAATCAGAAACCAGCGACTCTGCTCTCGACAGAAACGAGAAGAAGCGCGAGCGGAAGTTCGCCATAGTTCTCTCCTGTGTGTTCCGCATTGTTGTAAGGAGTCGTAGATACGCGTCGCGTAAATTCTAAAGTTTCTTTGTACAATACTCACACTCATCCTGTAAAGACTTCAAGTACGTTCACTCAATTCACTCACTGACCACTCACAATCACGTTTGAACACTCACAGTCCACCAATTAATATAATTGTGTGGACGCCTCGTGGCAACGCCACGCGGTTGAATCAATTCTCACTCTTGAGTACAAACTTATTGCTTCTCTGTTTAATACAAACTCGTTGCATTCACTCACACTCCTTTCACTCACACTCTGTTCACTCACACTCATTCAAAAAAGTGCATTATTTTAATAAATCAAGACAAAGTGCTTCCACTGCAACACGTGTAAATTCTTTCAACCAAAACCTGTCTAAGAATCCATTTTTTACTCATTTCAAATTCAAACACCTACTATATAACTGTACCAAATTTGATAATCTCAGGAATCAAGAGACACCGTAGTGTCTCGCGCCAAGTATATACAGGGCGTCCTAAAAATGTCGGAGTTCCTTGGAAGGGGTAATTCAGGGGGTGATTTGAAACAACTTTTTCCTTAGCGAAAATATTATCCGAAGCTTCGTTAAGGAAATATTAACAAAAAACCCCGATCAATCAGAGCGCGCGCCTTCCCCTCGAGCCCTCGCGGTAGCGTTGGCTACGCGGTAGGCGACTGCGCTTGTACTACGAACGTAGTAACAAGCAAGTTAGCATGCATCGAAGGAAACCGCGTTACACTTTTTTTTAAAGCAGAATCTTAAATAAGAATCATTTGAAGTGACAAGAAGTACGTAAATTTCGTTTTTAAATAAGGCATAAACGAAAATGTACGACATATGATCGTAATTCGTTATTGAGGTAAAAATCCGTAGTTTAATAACGGCCATCACAACTAAATTTAAAAAATAATATTAGGTGTACGAATAAATTCTTTTCGACTGGATTTATATAACCAGTACAATGCTACTGAATTTCTATCGCGGTGGTATTCATAAGCTGCCAGAAAAATGGCAAAAAGTAATTAACAATAATGGAAATTATTTCGATGATTGAGTTGTTTTCATATTTTTTAAATCGAACTGTTATTGTACCCTAAAATCGAAAAGAATTTATTTCTACACCTAATAATCACCAATAAATTAAATAAAACTCACCCATTCGGACATTCCCTTCCTTCCTTTTCGGAAACCTGTGTCACTGGGTCACTGTACCGATCCTGATTTATGGTAGGGTAGCGCCCAGTGCTCAGCTGATCGCAGGTATTCGCAGGACACCACCCGAAGGTAAGGGTCGCACAATACAAAGTTTGTCGATTTACCTTATTTGGGAAATTTTCAAAATTGTGAGAAAGAAGATGCTTCATTTCTATTCAAGCCTGTGCATCCCTTTCATTTCTATCCAAGCCTCTGCGTCCCCTTCACTTTTATCCAAGCCTCTGCGTCCCTTTCATTTTTATCCAAGCCTCTCCGTCCCCTTCGTTTATATAGGCTTTACATAAAAACTGTAAATTAAAATGCTATATAAATAAATATCTGACAATTTAAATAAATGCAATTTGTTACAATACATTACTTTGTACATATGGTTCAAATTTTCAGAAACTTATGCAAAAGAAGATGCTTCTCGGTCGAATCGAACCTTCTCCGGATAACTTGCAAGCCTGCAATTCCACATAAGAATTTAAATGCAATTTGTTACAATAACATTATTATTTTGTACATGCATTATACAAATTTCCAGACACTTATGTGAAAGGAGATACTTCGCACAATCAGTCGAACCATCTTCGGACAACTTCCAAGTCTGCGACTCTACATAAGAAACCTATTAAAAAATTTTGGCGACTTACCTTATTATTTGAGACAGTAATTCGGTCTCCTATTTAGTGTAAAAACTCGTAACATTTCAAATTCGGACAACTTTATTTGAATTGACACTTATCACTTGGTAGGTTATAAAATAATTCAAAATAGTATACAATGACGGACGACGATCCCTGCCGAATAATCTCGAGAGTCGACGAAAGAAGAACGAACATGTGTTGGCTGAAGGTGTGCGCGTAACGCGTATATATACGTACGTATTGACGAAAAATATATATATATATACGTAATGTTTGATGATGACGAAAAATTTCTAGGAGAATCAGAAGAAGAAAAATCGTACCATTTTCGACAGATCCATGAGACGATATTGCGATATCTCTGGCATGCGTGGACCGATTTTATTGAAATTGGTCTTGTTCGAAAGCCGATATGCGGTTTATATAAGAAAAATGCCTTTAAATTTACAAAATATTGCAGGCGTGATGAGATATTAATGTATAAATATCAGAATTAGGTTAGAGAGGCTCTGCGACGAGTAAAGGTACACGGTAGCGACATCGACATATAGGGTGTTTTTCATGTACTTGGCGTTGAGACGCTACCGCGTCTCTAGATATACCTCGTGTACCTTTCCAAAGGTACATAAAATGATATTTTATTTATCAAACATATCTTTATATTGCTGTAGATCTATTATATTTTCTTCTCCAAGTATTTGTTTAAAAAATTATTCATATTAATATATTCATCATTACTTGAGAAACATTTACCCCGATAGATGTGATGCAGGAAATTTGCAGCAAGACAAAAAGGATTGATTACTTTTTTTATTCGTTTTGAAACCAATCGTTTATTTTCGTCATTAGTATCAGGAGTACCTATTTAATTTTAACCACAGTTAAGTGGCTGTAGGGCTATTTATGCAAGAACGCAATGGCAACTAAGCATTTATTGTCATATACTATGTGGCACCCTCCTCGAAGTGACAAAATATAACCTATATGCTACATGACAATAAATGTTATTTATTAGTTGTCATTGCCTTCTTTTACACCGTATTTGTCAACATTTTATTACTTGGAACATCCCAATAAAATATTATTGCGTCGCAACAGTAATTTCATGAAATCGAAAAAAGTATTTATGCGTGGTTAGATAAATAAATTTCTATTCGTAACGTCATTTTCTGCGTACATTTCATCGAAATAGTAAGTTTTAGCATAATTTGTTTATGTTTACTCAATTCCTGCGTTTTATTAGACTCTATTCAATTGTTTTTGCTTAAATTTTCAGGTTTACAGGTCTGTGTTCTTAATGGGGTTGTAAATTGCCAGATCACATATAAGAAGCTTGTGAAATTACAATTGCATGGGGAGTGTGTTTTTACGAATGGATTAATGTGATAGATAATCGATTATTGTCGTTCATCGAGATGTTATTAAAACAACATTCTTCTTCAAAGATCGATGAACATAGAATGAACTGAAAGGTTGGTGAGTCGCAGATCTGTGCACTTTTGATACAACATTATTTGAAACATTATTCACAGATATTTCGATTTTGAAATAGAATTATGTTTTCTGATTTCAGGAAATAATTTGTACAATGTTGCGTACAATTTGAGACAATGGAATAATAATGTACTCGTTCGATACTATTTGCATTGTCACTGTCTTGATGCGGCATGAATACACCTGTTATTTAAATAATAATTTTATTGGGTGCTTTATTCTTAATAGGACATTGTGGAATTGGGTGACGACAAGAAGGTGAAGAACCAAGGTGACGAAGTTATCATTCAATCAATATCAGCACTTTGTATATGCACCACTGTAAAGAGTTATTGTAACTTATTTTCATTTCATAATAAAAGGCTGTGCGTCCGATTAATATAACATAATATAACAATAGTATAACATAATAACAAAAATGCAATGCAATGCAATGCAATATAATATAATATATTATAATCTAATACAGCATAATAACAGCTGTACACTACAGCTAGCTTATGGCAATATTTTTACGTTCATTTTTTTAAATCAGCCATTAATCGGACGCACTGCGACCACAATCGAATGAGGACGGTGTACGTTGATAAAAGAATGGCGAATCCAACCAGTGGATTCAGAATACATATCACAAGCCAATACCACACATCTATTCCATTGACAAAATATTATAAACTATCCGAAGCTAGAAAAATACATAGGCAGAAAACCGGCGCGGCGGTGCATTTAAATTATTTTTATGGAAACCTTATGATAAAATATTTTTAAAATATTCTAGAAACATTTTTAAATGAATATCGTGTATTGTCATGTAATCAACGACGAAAAAATTTTATATCATGAAAAAAAAATTGGACCTTGGTGGGGTGCGAACCTACGACACAAGAGAGTATGCAGCGGTTTTGGAGTCTAACACCCTAACCACTCCGCTTTCTTTCTTCAATGTTTATTTGTGGCAATTAAATTGTGTACAATGAAACTATAACAAAAAGTTTACGTTTCTTAATGTTCTTAAGACTTAATTTGTACTACACTTTTCAGTCTCAATAGGTTCGGATTTGGTATCACAAGAGTGGTTTGAACGCACTGTATGTGTTAATTACATTTTGCTTATGACTAGTCGCTTGAATTATCACTTTCAACTGTTGAACTTTTGCGGCCCAAAAAGCCTTAAACGGGTGCTTGTATCACAAAATTGTTTGGTTTATTTTTCTTATGCTATTCTTACATCTAAACACTATACTACGGGACGGCACAATTATCCGTGTTTGTCACGGGCGAAAGACTTTTAGAATGGAATACTGCAGTATAATGTTGCGTATTCCGGCGGTGATTTTCAGAACGGAACGCGGGTTGATGCCCGTGGAGCGCTGAACCGCTCTGCTCGTCGGAGTGCGCGGGTGTTATGAATAAAATGAAACTATTTGTTCTGGTAAAACTTGTATATATATTCTTTAATAAATTTAAGCCATTGCTTTTAACGTGTGAACAAGACTTGTACAGTTAGGTGACAAAAACGTTCTGCCTTCTCTGAGTCCTCCGTCGTTGCTCCTTCCCTCCTTGCGCGTCCTCCCAGTCCGTTGGCCAATCAGGATGAGGGATGAGCCGGATTCAAAGGGTAGGCTGTCCCGCGGATGTCCGTCCGCCCCCGCGAATCGACGTCCATCTTTCCCTCCGTCTTCGGGTGGTGGTGGAAGCTCGGTGGAAGCGCGCTTTTCCGTTACACAGCGGGGTGCACACGTGGGAAGAGAAAGTTGGCTCGGCTCCGAGGATCGAGAAGACAACCCTTGAAGGAAATTTATGACTGCCTTAGCTTCGCCAACACTTCTGGAGTCAATCAACACTCCTAAAGACTAACAAAAGACAAGGACTTCTCAAGAGATTACGTGACTTAGAAGAAACTCGCAATTCGTTTCGGGGTCTGTTAATAGGTATCCTCTTCCTGCTTTCGAGCTCTGCCCAAGATCTTTCCCACGAATGCCACCCGCATTGCGTATCCTTTATAATACTTCTTAATCATACGCAAACATCTACTTTCAAATTTCGCTCCTGATTTACCTATCGATTATATACAGTTCCGTGACTACGTTCGCGTAAGCACGCAACAATAACAATAAAAAACGTAGAATTCGTAGGATTCTACTTGGGCAGTCTTGTTGCTTAACAACTTACTTTGTACTCTAATAATTGTTGGGTTGCATTTGCCCTTTGTATTGCAGTATCATATTTATGAACATACTACTCATGTTAAGCTAAATTCTATTCATACCGTATATACAATTCTTCCAAACATACCGAAAATACAACTCCTCCATTCATACCATATGTACAGCCTCATTCACACTTGTCCGCTTAAATACTACTTTCTTCCTAACTATAGAACGAGGTTATTGTTTGTATAACATTACAATTTTCGTTGATAAAAAACCTTTTATATTTTGTTTGAGTATTAGGACTACTTATTGATACCTTATACTGTAACCCTAGTTATCTACGGGAAATCATTTTCAATTGGAATTCAGCCACCAGTATTTTGCTCTATCAATATTTATCCATTCTATCCGGTCCCTTTGTGGGAGCGCTTGGCTGAATTTAAGGCTTTCTCTGCCCCTGATTTAAAATCGATCTTTCAAAGATCGATAATTTTTGTCACGTGTGACGTCCCACAAAATTTCGTGCGCAGTTGAAATAACATTCACTCATAAACCATTCCACAACTCCACTCAAATCTCCCCAAACCTCAATTGTTACCCCTTTTCCATGACCTCGACCGCCTTGGCGATGTACCTTAGCGGTCCCCATCTCAAGACGGTCAACTATTAAATCTCCCCCACCTATTCGCCCAACGCGGCACAAACTCTTCCCTCCTATCGAATCTAAACAAGTCCCTCGCCCCTTATATCTCTTAAATCGAGACCACGTCTCAAGCCCACTAAATGACCAAAGAAGTCAAATCTATTATCACCCCTTTCCTATCAAAAACACCCAAAATCCATTCGAGGAGTTGAGCATTTTCAAATCACATGTATAAAAACCCCAGAAGGATAATCGCGAGGATTATTTGGCGTACGTGCCGAAAATGCGAGTCCAAATATAGACCAACATTTGGTCCTTACAAAAACCCCGGAAATGTTACTGCGACGCATATGCGTAAATATGTCAAGGTGCGTACCGCGCACCCCCCTTCAAGCCGAAAACATTGTAATTAGTATAAATACGAGGAACCGCGAGAGCTCGCTCTCGTTCTACGGAAATCTATCAAAGTTACCTAACGTATAAATTCAAGAAATTGTCACCTCTTAAAACATAAATTCAGTGTTCAACGGCAACTACCGTAAGAATTTATATTACCATTTAAAATATTGCATATCATCTCCATACATATTATTGTGTATTTCTATTCGTATTGCTTTCATATTAGTTTGTATTTCTACGCGTATTGCGTTTGCCTATTACTTTGTATTGCTATTCTAATTGATATTCATATTATTTTGTATTTCTACGCGTATTGCGTTCACCTATTATTTTGTATTGCTATTCTAATTGCTTTCATATTATATTGTCTTGTTACGCTTGTTGCTTTATTATATTGTATTATTAACGCTCATCGCAATCATATTTCATGTTCTTATCAATGCTTACTGCTTATATCATTCTATCTTAAAACATATACTGTATGTCACGCTCATAATCACATTTTATATATTGATAACCATCTATATAAATGTTCTGTGTCAATGTTTAATGTCTAAACGCATTCTATGTTCAACAAAGCACTTTCATAAATAGTGCGAACAAGCCCTGGTTAAAACTAATAAACCGCTTTGCTTAAAAGACGTTTCGAGTCGTTGTGTTAATCCTTTGGCTGCGAAGATCCCTAAATCCACACGAGCTGCCGCAACAGCTGATTCCGGGCAACGACCGTGGAAAGTATTACGGTGTTTACAAACTTACTTTTGCATAGCTCGCGTACAACCATATGACTAACAGATTTCGCGGAATCATTACGAGTGCCTTTACCTCAATGCAACGGTAAATCCGATTATCAGGCCAAATCACAACAAGTGCTCTAACGGGTGTCCCCACGGAAAGTACCATATTAAACCTTCCCTGGTCGATTAGAGTGTAGGATTCAAGATCCTCGCCTGAGATCCTTCTTACCCTCAGTGTGTAGGATTCAAGATCCTCGCCTGAGATCCTTCTTACCCTCAGTGTGTAGGATTCAAGATCCTCGCCTGAGATCCTTCTTACCCTCAGTGTGTAGGATTCAAGATCCTCGCCTGAATCCCTTCTGCCCTCAGCGTGCAGGATTCAAGATCCTCGCCTGAGCATCATTTATAAACCCCATGTCATTGTCCCCAAAGACCTCCACCCGGGACGTGACACACGATTTTCGATTTTTTAATTCGATTCTCAAGACAGGGATCGATTCGAAGATCGTATCGCAACCAAAGAGATCGTGAATCCCTAGCGGCGTGTAGCGTAAACTCTAGAAGTGCGAAATTTGAATCAGACCATACAAATGTAATAGGAAAGGGAAGCAAAACTAATGTTACCACAACTCCGAGGAGTTTGAAAACAGTTAGAGGTTCTTTTAATAGATATATTACAAGATCATGAATGAATCAATACATCCTTGGAAGCAGATGTTTGAACATTTGAACTCCACTTTTATCTCTTCTCCTAAATGAGTAAAGCCAGCGCAAAGGTGTTAAATACTTAATAAGTAAGAAATCGATATCCGAGAGGAAATGCTCACACAGCACACAATCGTCCCCAAAACTTCCCGGGGACATTCGTCCCAGCCGTACCGGACGTCCCGGGGACGTCCCGAATGTACGACGAACGGCTTACGTACGTCCTCTGAATAACGAATGTTACCAAAATAGTCGTCCCGGATATGTCATTTAAAGCGCCTGGATTCGGACTGAACGAGCGTTTAAACAACGTCTTTGGGACGTCTTAAACAGGCCTGGATTATGACTGAAACAGGCATTCAAAAGACGTAATTAAGATCTATTTATCGATAAATTAGGCGATCTAACTGGACCGTCTATGCAGTGGGTCACCACCTTAGAAAAGGAAAGAAGGACTTTTGTATAGTCTGCTCAGTAGAAGGAAAGAGGGGAGATCACTTCGCCTCTTTAATCCCCTGGGACTGTCCCTCTGGGCAGGAGCCCAGTTACCGGCCTGCGGTAGGTACTGTGGGATTACCAGCGGCAGGTAGGAGCCGCAGCTAACAGTAACTTGCGGAAAAGTTTCAAAAAACCACAATGCCTTAGAAAAGGAAAGAAGGACTACGACGGAACTTGTATATATACTAACTGGGTCCACGATCACCGGCGAGAAATTCTTGACCCTCGTCGCCCTCTGGTGGAGGTTGAGGAATTATACACCCCGCAAAGACACGTCCCATACGCATCCCCAAGACGTCCTTACGACATTGTACAGATGGCGCCACTGTAATTACACAATGTCCCAAAAACGTCCCGAAACCGTCTATAGACATCCCAGAGCCGTCCACAAACGTCCCGGGGACGTTTTGTTACCAATTGGGACATTCAGACCTACAGTCCTTGAACGAACCTAAAACAGACGTCCTCGGGATGTTGTGTGCTGTGTGGGTGTAACGTTGAATAGAAATTTATCTTATTAATAATTCTCCGATTGGCTCCTAGTATCTGCGGACATTTTGTTAGGATTACAAGAAATTAACTAAACGAAAATAAAAACCTATATCTATAGCCATGTTTGCATTGTGACATAAAAAACCTTTGACTGCACCCATTTTGCAATGTAGAGTGTCCAAACATACCCTCCATTTTATTTTATTCTAATGAATCGATCTCGATGGGATCGATTTTTTGGTTCCGATTTTTTTACGAATCGATTCTTTGCATAACGATCTGAATTGAATCGAAAAATCGATTCTATGGGAAAGATCGGCATCCCTACTTCTGTGTGATCCAGTTGATATAAAATTGCTTTATTCGCTTTGTGTCGCGGGATGTGGTACAATACTGGAACGGCATCCTTGTTTTGTATATAACCATTCTTATCTAAATATATGAAAGCTTCCGGCGGAATATATCCTGTTTCTAAAGATTTCCTGATGTAATTTTCGTCCGGATAGGGGATAGGAAAAATTAAACTATTGTTAGTTACTTGTGTTGTGGCTGCAAAGTAGTTTCTAACGAGTTTAATTATGAAGTTGTCAATTCTATTAATACCAGCTTTATCATATAATGTAGAGTTTTTTTTGCATATTTTTAATAGTTTGACTCACTTGTTCTGTATAAGTTGAGGAATGCCCGTAGGGAACTTCTTTCGAATACCCGGATTTCCTCCATTATTGACGCTCCCATATTATACCACATCTCGCAACCATATGTTATTATTGGTCTTACTAATAACTGATAACAGGTAAGTTTTACTTTATTGTGCAATTTTTTGGAATAAAGCAGTCTTGAGTTTGCCATGAAAACACTTTTTGCCTTTTTTAGTTGTGTTTCGATATGTTTATTGAATAGAAATCTCTCATCTATTAATAGACCTAGGTACTTTACTGCGTTTTTATTTTCGATATTATTAATAACATCTTCCTCGCTTCTCAGCGAGAAGTGTTTGTATTGGCTTCTAATGACACCCGAGGCTTTCCTGCAGGAGGGTCTGATTAGGATTGATTCGTATTTTTTAGCGTTTACTCTTAACTTCCACGCTTTATAATACGCGAATATTTTATTTAAGCCTGCTTGGAGCGTTGATTTTAAAATCCTGGGTGAATTGTCAGATTTGTAAACTATTAGATCATCTGCAAAAGCTAACAAATTACATGCGGTATTATCTGGCCCGAATAGTTTTAATATGTCGCTTGTAAAAATATTAAATAGTACAGGGGAGTTTATTGTTCCCTGTTGTAATCCATATTTTATAGAAAATACTTGCAGGGAAGTCTCGCTGCCCATACAGACTTGAAAATTCCTTTCGACTATCAAACTGTGAATCATTTTAATTAAAATAAGTGGGAAATCCTTCTTCCTTAAGGGGAGGTTCTGGTCTAAATGACGATTTTTTTTATTTAATTTTTCGAATGTTCAACCTTTTAGGAAAACGTGTTTAAAAGGATTTATTGAAATTCGCAAAATTCCCGAAGTTATAGGCATTTGAGTAGCGGCAAATGCATGGGTGACAACCGGCCACTCGGCGCTCACGTAAAACTTTAAACGCGTTTTTCTCGAAACAGTGTTCTCAAAACGGTGGGAGCTGTATCTTCAAAAGTTATTATCCGATTCGACTGATACTTTTTTGTTTGGAAGATTATTCTTTTTTCTAGGGGGTGGGGGGACTAAAAAAAATTACAAAAAGTTGAAAATTTATAATTTTCAAAGGCGATGAAAGGACGAAAAATACAGGGAAAAGTGATTTCAAAAGTGAGGTGTCGTTATTTTCTAAAAAAAATGTAATTTTTGTAATTTTTGTTTAGTCCCCCCCCCCCCCCCCTAGAAAAAAGAGTAATCTTCAAAATAAAAAAGGTTTCAGTCGAATCGGATAATAACTTTTAGAGATACAGGTCCCACCGATTTGGATCAATTTTTTGACGCTTTAACTTTAACGACTCCCAAGGGCTGTCTGCACTGATTAATTATAAAACAAAAAATATATTTCTATAATTTAAGACATTCTTAATACAATGCAATAAGTCCCATTAAATTATACGTACTAGTTTTCCTTTAATTAATTCCTAAAAATCACCTATTTTTTGGGGCTCTAGACCAGAACCTCCCCTTAATTTATATATTAGTCCGTTTAGCCAGACCATGTCGAAAGCTTTTTCCAAATCAACCAGACACGCCCCTACACATTTACCACCATTTAAAGCCCAGTAAACGTCGAGTTTATTTATCGCATGAATAGTTGAGTGGTGTCTACGAAAGCCGTATTGGTTTTCAGGTATAATATTTCCCGCTTTGCATATTACTAGAATCCTATCGTTTATAACTCGTTCAAAGATTTTTCCTAGGTTAGAGAGTAGACTAATCGGTCTATAGTTGTTTGGGTCGCATTTGTCCTTTCCTCTCTTGTGTATTGGTAATATTTTAGCGTTTTTCCAACACTTCGGGAAGTAAGCATGATTTAGTAAATTATTAAAAATAATTGTAAAATCCTCCATTATATTACTAGGTAAATTTTTTAAAACTATATTTAGTATGTTGTCGTTACGTGCTGATTTTTTGTTATTTAAGAATTTGAATTTTCTTGCAACCTGTTTGGGGTTAGTGAATTACTCAGGCATTGTATCTAGTGGATTCGGGTTTAACGCGGTATTTTCCTTAGAGAATTTGCATATTGTGTTTGGAAAATTGTCATTAATTTCTGATATTATTTGACTGTATTCTTTTTCCATTATGTTTCTGAATTTAGGGTTAGTTAGATTCTCGTTTTGCTCTCCCACTGCTGCATACTGGGTACCAAGGTAGTCTAATTTCTCGCTGTTTTTACTTAAGAGGATGTTACCGTTGATGTCTCTCTTTAATGAATTAATGTCTATTCTCGTCTGCTGTATCAGGTGTTCTTTCCCAGTCAGCCACGTCCGTATTTGCAGATTTTGCTCAACGCCGGAGTACAAATGTTTGTGGCAGAAAGACTACAGATTTGATACAGGATTTGGTATATTCGATGATGACAGCAGACGGACAGCAGAAAGCCGACAGATTGTGCTGCCTTAACCTGCGAGCAGATGGGCGGCAGGATCTGCTGATACAATTTAATGACAGGAATCGAGCAGACCCTGCGCACCGCGATCTGACGTCAGATAGGCAGCAGAAATACAGCAGATTCTGCTTACACTGTCTGCGAGCAGTTTGGCGGCAGACACTGCAGAGAATCTGCTGGTACAATTTAATGCAGAAATCGGGCAGACCCTGCGCAGCGCGGTCTGACAGCAAATAGGCGGCAGATACCGAGTAGATTCTGATGTCAGGATCTGACAGCAGAATGGCGGCAGAAAGTAAGGAAAGTCTGCTGATATAATTTAATGGCAGGAATCGAGCAGATCTTGCGCACCGCGATCTAACGGCAGATAGGCAACAGAAATTGAGCAGATTTTGCTGACATAGTTCATGACGCGACCCCGCCAGGCCGCGATCGGGCGAGCGCTTCTCGCTTGCGAAATAGCACCGTGGCGGGAATAAGTGGCCGAGGGCTTGATCATTCAGGGCTCTCGAGTACGACTCGTATTTGCCGGCATTCTACTGCGGAGTATATATTTGGTATACCCGTCTGCAAGGGTGGTATTATCAGTCGTTGCTGAAGACGAAGGTCGTCTTAAGCATCCGGCATCCTTTATTAATCTACTAGATTAGTAGAAGATGCCGCATGCTAAAAACTAAAAAACGATTGATGAGAATACCGCCCTAAGACGACTGAATGAATAGTAGTAATCCTTTTTATTGATCCCCTAGGGGTTACAATCTCCCATACTCTTTTCCATTACATCTAAATCTTAAAGCTATCTTATCAATAACTTAATCTACTTAATCTACCTAGTCTTAAACTATGTCCTAAACTCTAAACTCTAATTCCCGCTTGCCCGCTCGCTCTCTCTCTCCTCCGCCTCCCGGACCTCCGCTTCCGCTCACTTCCCTTCTCACTCCCATTCCTCCATACTCAACTCCGACCCCCCCCCCTCACACCTCGCTCTTCTTTCCTCCAACCTCTTCATCCATTCCTCCCCCTCCCCCTCATCCCCTAACACCTCCCTCACTACCTCTTGCCATCCCTTCTCAATCCCCCAACCTGTACACACCTCCCATACATGCTCCCACAACTCCTCTTCCGGCCCACACATTCTGCATAACCTTCTTTCCTCCTCCTCCCAATATCTCCCCCTCTCATCTCATTCCCAAGCCTGTATCTCACTACCCTCCTCCACCTATCCTCGCCCCACCCTTTCTTTAAGTACCCCGGCACCCCCATCCCTTTCACCCTCCCGTACCACTTGTTGTACCTCGTTTCCCTTATCCTACTCCATCTCTCTTCTTCTTGTATCATTCTCTCCCCCTCCACCAAATCCTCCCCCCTTATCCTCCCCTATCTCTCACCCTCTCGATCTCCTCCACGGTCCATCCCCTGTCCTTAAAATACTGCTCCCTTTCCTCTTCCCACCCTTGCAGAACCTTTCCCCTCCTCATCCTCCTCTTCATTTCCTCCCAATACTCTCTCGCCAACTCACCCCCCTTCCCCTCCTCTAGCTTCCTCTCGTATCCCCATGCCCTCATTTCCGCCCCTCCTTTCATCATCCCCCTCTGCAATTCTTCCCTTACCAAATACCCTGGGGTATTCCTGTCCACCCCCAGCACCCACCACATATACCTCTCCTGAAGCCCTTCCACCTTTTCTCTACCTTTCCACCCCCACACCTCCACCCCATAACCAACAACCGCTCACACCAACATATCAAAAAGCCAAAGCCTTCTCCCCCAGTCCTTCCCACATTTCCTTTTTCCAATCCCCCATACTTGCCCCATCACCGCAGCCCATTTTCTTACCCTTTCCTTAATATGTTCCTCCTGTCCCCCATTCCCCATCATTGTGTATCCCAGATACCTAAAGCTTCTAACCTCTTCCAACTCCTTTCCCTTCCAACTCCACACCACCTTGCTCCATCTGCCCCACTATTTTCTTTGATTGATTTCGTTGTCTTAAATTTTATCACTTTAACGAAGTCGAGACCCTCAACAGCACTATGTTGTAATTCATTCAGTATCTCTTGTTCCGAGGAGGATTGTGGCAGACCTTTTAGAAGGTAAATGAAATACTTTTTTTCCTTGGGTGTATATGAATAATAACTAGTGTTTGCGCTATTGAGTATCCTTTGACTCCGTCAAAGTCTGCTGCTGAGTGCAGTTGAATTGTATGCTTAACGTTACTTATTCTTTTTATATGAAACTTAATCCGTACTGATTAGCTTTTTAATAAATCTACCGAGTCTTTGGGGTCTTGATGCAAGACGATTATGGGTGGTGGTTTTTCTGCTTTACCGTTCACGCCTTCCCTGACGTTGGGTCTTTGTGGGTGCTGTCCCTTCCTTGCCTGTGTGCTGTCCATTACTGCAGCGGTTGCTGGGGTGTCCCGGCCTGCTTTCGTACTCGTTGACGTTGACACCGCTGTTGAAGGTAGCTTGGGCCGGTTCTCCTCCCTTTCCTTATCTCGGTGTTTCTGGTTCTTCGTCCTTAATGCTTGGGTTAGTTCATCGGGAATTGTCTTCTCCTGGTTCTTCACGCGGGTCCCTTTGAGGTTAGGTGGGCTTAATCTGCTCTCCAGGTTGCTTGGGAGCTGGTTTTTGAATGCTTCCAGCTGACTCGGTTTCTTAATTTTTCCAGCTCCACATGAAGCGCTTTGTTTTCTGCCAATAGTTTATCTATAGAGCTCAGCTCTGGAGCGTTCGCCACGTGCTCTGCTTTCTTACTTTTGGCCATTTTTAAAATTGATATCGGAATCGCATCGATTTTACGTTTTACCGACTTTTTCCCTTCTTCACTGGGTACATAATTTATTATTTGAAGCGTAGGTGATGTTCCGTCCAAAAATTTTTCAATCTTTTTCCTCTGCGACGCTGGCCACGCGCCGCTGGTTGAAGTTAGTTGACCGGAATTTACATTTTTGTCGGTTTCCCGGATATTTTCCTCGGGCTTTTTAGCTTTCCCCGATTCCTCCGTCTTTACTGTGTTGAATAAGTATAATTTTCAAATTCGCGTTCTTATAATTCTCAATAAGTTCACACTTAAGTATGATGCGAGGTAAACTTGACTATTGCGTAAGACGGCCGTTGCCAAGATGGTGGCCCCTAACCACTCCGCTAACTGCGGCGCTGAATAATACTTTCGTACCATATGATATATGGTGCGTATATACTTCCAATTAATCATATTAACTTCATTCCCTCCGTTTACATATTACTCTGTCGAATGTAGAGATATTAAAAATCATATACTGCATTCACTGTATGACGGAAATGCAAAAATTGAATTGTCTTATCATGTTTTCACACGAAATATCACGAAAATATCGTTTTCTGATTTTTTTAAGTATGGCGCACCTTACCGAAAAATCTGAAAAAAATTGTAGATAATAGTCATGTCAATATCTCACTACTGTAAAATTAAAAATCTAGTCGCTCAAAAACTTCAACAGGAAATCTGCATTTTTCGACATTTTTTGCGTTTTTTATTTCTTACACTTAGCAGTTGCAACGAAAAAATCTGAAAAAATTCACAATCATGTCTACAATATTTCAGATTTTTTTAGAATTTTTGCTCGCCAATAAATGGGGAAAATATGGCAAAAACCGAAAATTCGAATTTACCCTATAACTGAGATTGCAGGCCTCCTGGTTGAGATAGGGGGTTGAAACTTGGTGTACAATGTTTTCCTGTGCTACAATATTGAAAGGTGCATTGCCAGCTAAAATCGGTTCAAGGGCACTTTTCACTATGCTTATCCAGCTAGACCCTTTGTATAATTTACTATAAATTGGCAATTGATGAACAAATAATATAAACTAATGAACAATGTTGTACAAACGATGCACAAACGACTGCATATAACAAAAATTCATACATTCTCCAATGAGGGGCTAACTTTTTGGAGGTGAGAACAGCTTTCTTAAAGTTAAAAGTAAATAAAGTTTCAAGTTCGGCTTCTGATGACAAAGATTTATCTTAAATTTATCTTTAATTAAACGTCCAAAATTCTAAACAGTTAACATGAGTCAATCCATTCGTATGAAGGCTAATTTGAGTTTGTTTATGTGAACTATCTTTACTTTATTAGTTCCTATTATTATTTCAGCAGTGAAATCGTTAAACACTCTGGCAACTTCGTAAGGGCCCACCCATGCGGAATCAAATTTGGATGTCTTGGGTTCTTTGACTAAATAAACATGATCTCCAGGATTAAATTTACGTGGGTTAGCATTTTTATCGTAATTTAATTTACTTTTCTGTTTTGCTTTTTCTAAATTTTCGACTGCCGTCGCCTGAGTGGTAGTAATCTTTAAGAATAAGTCGTCTAAGTATTTAATAAACGTTCTCGGGATTTCTTGTCTAGTAAACTCGGAAGGGGTTACAGCTTTTAGACCAAATACAAGTTCGTACGGCGTAAACCCAGTGGCTTCATGTATGTAAGTATTATAGGAGAAAATACCACATCGTATCCAGTCATCCCAGTCGTCCTGTATGCAATAGTGTTTGAGATAGTCTATAAAAGCACGGTGAGCTCTTTCAAGTGATCCTAACGATTGTGGGTGAAAAGCTGTGGAGGTGATTTTTTTAATTTTGAAAATTTTACAGGTATTATCCATGATTTTACTAACGAAGATACTACCCTGATCGGTATGGATTGCTCGAGGGCATCCAAACCGGCTGATGAATTGTTTGGCGAGAGTTAATGCTATGGATATGGAATCAATATTTGAGAGAGGTATAGCGTCGGAATATTTGGTCAAGTTATCTTGAAATGTGAGTAAATAACGATTTCCTTTTTTTGTGATTGGTAGTGGATCCACTATATCCATTTGAACTTTCTCAAATGCTTTCTTAGGTGTATCCGTAATTTTCATAGGTTGTTTGGTCTTGGAGACGAGTACTTTATTCTTTTGACAGCTGGGGCAGGTGCGTATAAAATCTACCCTGGTAACAACCCTGCCTGCAGTCTGTCAGCAGATGGACAGTAGGGTCTGACAAGGCAGGGTCTGCCGGCAGATGGACGGCAGATCCGCAGCAGACCCTGCCTTCAGATGGCGCTATTGGATGTGTCGGACGGGCAGCAGGATCTGCTGTAGATCTGCCGGCAGAACCGTAGTTGAATGTGTTACGTGCCGCGGCCTTTAGTGTTCGAGCGGCGCGTTTTAGACGGCCAAATTCTGATCAGGGGTATCCCACAATCTTTGATTATCAGAATTTCTCGTATTTATGTAGGTAATGGCAAGGAGGCTCGCCGCACTCGCAACAGTCAATTATTTTATTTACTTATCTAAATACCTTATCAGAAGGATAAGGGGTAGATTTTGGGATCGTTGGTGCTCTAGTCCCATACGGGTCTTTTCAAAGGAATCGGACAGGTAATTAATGAGTATAATTTAATGAATAATAAAGCTTTAATGCCGAAATATTGGATGGTTGTAAAACATTTAGTACTGAATATGTAAAGAAAAATTAATCAACAACAAACATAGACATTCGCGCTATCGGGCACAATTCCTGATTAGGGGAATCCCACAATCATTTGATTATCAGAAATTGTGTTAAGTACGATTCAATCGTAATACAGTGTACAAAAGAGATAATAGGTGCAACTCACCAGACAGTCGATATTGTATTGACAAATATATTTTTGTGGTTTTCGGTTGGAATGTTTTCCTGTGGTCTGATGATATATCTAAATCAGAAAAAGAGATAAAACGCGAACACACACACACACACACACTTGGTTATATTAACGAATAAATCTTAATTGAATTCTAAACGAGACTGAATAATAGTGATTTTAACAGAGCAAAATGAATGATACTTTTAGTTTATAATTTATAATTTAATCAAAGTTTAGTAAATAGGATTGTTTCGCAAAGTCGAGTCTTTCACGCGGTTTCACTATAAACCGGAGAACTCTAGCTCTAAGACACTTGCGGACCCAGCGACACGCACCTCACGATTTATGGTCACGGAGTGTCGCAGCTTCACGCTCTCGGCAGCGACCAGAGTGGGTCCGTACCGAAAATGCTTACGCTGCATTTTATCCCTCGGCCGCGCTACCATGGGCCCGTCTACATAGCGAGGCGGTGTGTGTGTGTTCTCACGCCCATCCATCAGACTCCCGATTCAAATACATGATCAATCCTTACAGGACATTCGTACGTACAGGAAAACATGACATCGCACATTACAGTTTCACACATGCTGAGGCCTTCCCTGAATGTTCATAAATTTATATGCACAATTTCTAACTAGGGGAATCCCACAGTCCTTGGACTATCAGAAATTGTGTTATGTATCTAATTCTAACCAAACAACTTTGAATTAATTAATTAATTTATTTACACGTGCCCCGAAACGTGCGACAAAACCGTGAGAAGGCGCGACTCCCTGCACCGGATGTAGGGTATACAATTCCGTCAATCTTCTAAGAAGTGATCCAGTCTGCACATTCCTGCTGTAGCCGTTACTGATTATGTTACAATGTTTAACGCGACGGTCAGAGGTGCTTTCAACGAGGGTTCTCCCACAATGCTGCAAGGCATTGTTGAAATACATCCCAGCCGCTTACATAGAACGGATTCGGCACAACAGGAGAACCACTGGTCCTTTCGAACGCGACTATCTGGTGAGAACGCCGCTGCGTCAGCACCGCCTTATCGGTATCGCGGGACCGTAATGCGTCGAGGCGACGACGCTCCAAGAAAGGGGTTTTTGTTCTATCAAAAATATTATTGATTAATGGGCAGGAGTATGATCAACGAGG
Organism: Andrena minutula; assembly: GCA_929113495.1. Lineage (NCBI taxonomy): Eukaryota > Metazoa > Arthropoda > Insecta > Hymenoptera > Andrenidae > Andrena > Andrena minutula. Next base: position 12,704,971 of record OV815997.1, on the reverse strand, counting down.
GATTTCCCATAACGCTAGGCGTTGTTGATGCATACCCTGACCAGAAAGAAAAATCTTACGTTCCGAACGTAACAAATGCGGACATAAACTGCACCGGATCTGCCAGCAGACCTGTCTATCAGGGTATAATCTCCTTCTCCATTCGCGGCCAATAGAAATTTTCCCTTATTCGTTTGAATACTTTAGTCATGCCTTGATGTCCACCGACTGCACATTCATGGTGCTCCCGTACAATGGATGATGTCTCAGAAGAACATGGAATTGTAATTTCTCCAGTACATATTGTGATGACGTATTGTGGATCATTAAAAGTTTGTTTTAAAAGATTTTCGTGAGTATTCCAAGAGACGGGCTCTAAATTATTGTTGACTTTTAAAATGCTAATAGTCAAAACGTTTTGGGTTTGTGTTTGAGAGCTGCTAAGCAAGAACCCTGATAACCAGGTCTGCCGGCAGATCCGGCGCAGTTTATGTCCGCATTCAACTATGGTTCTGCCGGCAGACACTGACAAGACAAGATCTGCTGCGGATCTGCAGTTCATCTGCCGGCAGACCCTGCCTTGGCAGACCCTGCTGTCCATCTGCTGACAGACTGCAAGCAGGGTTGTTATCAGGGAAGTTAGATGGTCAGTGTTCTGTATTTCCATAGGGTTGGCTTTGTGGAATAAGTGAAAGGTAAGATAGGTTCCACCTGGGAAAACCATTGCATTTACTACGTTAACTTGATAAGGTTGCATTTGTGGAACAGAAAATTTGTCATGAATTAATAAGTCTTTGCTTATCTGTGAAAAAACATGATAATCAGTCGAGAGGAAATTCCCAAGGTTATCTTTTCGCATATAAAGGTAGTCTTTGCAAAACTTTATACTGGGGATTTTTGGGAAATGGGGTGTGGATGAATCTGATGAATCTGTATTTGTTGAATTTAAGATCTTGACAGCCCTAGTAGCATTTATTGTTGGCTTTCTTGATGGCCAACTAATTCCTAACTTGGGGATACCGCGGGCCAACCAGAAATGCTACTAGGGAGGGGACTTGGTTTCTGTTGAAGTCGTCTTTACGGAGAATTGCGTCTCCTCTCCCATTAACACAGTCGAGGACGGCCATGAGGTCGACTCCACAAGCTTACATTGGGAGACCGTACACTCCCCCGCCAACACGACATTACACTCCACAGACGACAGAGCCGCTGATCCACATCTCACGGGTCTGGGGAGTACCAACCTGAGCGGAGTCTTGAACCAGAGGACCTTCCCGTTAGCCAACAGGCCAGGCAGAGCCCTAGTTTCCGCGTCCTCGAGGGTACGCACGCCCCCTTTCCTAAACCACAGGGATACTTGATGCCCTTCACCGCAGTCCTTCGGCTCCACCAAGTGTGCCATATCCTCTGTGCTTTCAGAGAGCAATCCTCCTCTTTCTAAAATTTTCATTTCTCCTTCGTCTGCCGTGTGGTATTCGTAGCTGTCACTGTCCGTAGAGTAATGGTCTGTATTTCTGTCTTTAGAATAGCTTTCGACTTCATTGCGTGATTTACCACATGTTAGAAAAACTTTGGCTAAAGCCTGCTCATTTCTTTCTGTTGTAGAGTAACTCTCGTCCTCGTCGTTGACTCCCTCGGCATCTGCAGGCGGTAGATCGCTGGGCCCTACGACATCCTCCCGCAGATGTCCGGAAGAAAACGTGTCGGTTTCGTCAATTTTGATGTGGTGATTTAGGGAAACTGTGTCCTAAGGGGACGGGATTTGATCGCACTCAAGAGATTTGGAGGGGTTACCCTGACAACCAGATCTGAAGCGCAGAGCCTGACGTCAGATCCGTAGTCATCTGTGTCCGCATTAGGCTGCGGTCTGAGGTACAGAGACTGACATCAGAGCCTGACGTCAGATTGGCAGTAGATTCACATCAGATCCTGCTGTTCGCCTGACACGTGTAACAGCGCCATCTGTGGGCCAGAATTTTCAACCCATTCGCTATCCGTGACGTCACATGCCCGTCCCTTCCCTTACATAACAATCAAGCAGATTCTACAAGCATATTAAATAATTAATTCTCATTATTTAACAAAGTATTTATTTATATAATAATACAGAGGATCGATACAATTGTTACAGGATTGATACAATTGTTATAATATAATATGCGCATATAAATACGAAGAGGGACTTTGCATATTTAAATTTGCAAATCCACGTCCCGTAACCACTGGTAACTAGTAGTTCAATATTTTGGATTTCCTTTTCTGGAAAAGCATCATATTTCCTGTTGTGTTAGCGCTGAAAACAAACATAATATTAGTATACAATTAAACGTAACGTATGAATAAACAGGATACATGCGATACTTACATCAGCTCCATCTCCACACAGTACACATCCTTGGCGATCATGCATGCTCCTGCGAACATTAACATTTATAAGAAAGCATGTGTTAAATTATTATCTACTAAACAAGACGCTAAACATTTGCCCTTCGCGCATAACCATACTTTTCGGTCTTGCAGATGATGTGAATTTCGATTTCCGCGACGTAGATAATTGGAAATTATTGAATTTCATGATTACCTTTGCCTTCTGGATACGTCGAGATGATTTGTCTGGATATTGATGCATAGAATCGCGTGAAATATCCTTTGATTTTGCTGGCACTGATTGCCACTACCAGTGACTGCCATCTCAGACCTCGAAAACGAACGCAAACTGGTCGTAGAGCCTTGACCAATCACGAGTTTCGGCACTATGGCGCAGCCAATCCGAGCGTAGAACATTATACCACATTTAGTGATCCTCTACTCATAATCCTCTACCGTGGTACATCTACCTACCTGCATACCCTTTGTTCAAAGTGGTATCCGTTATGCTTGAAGACGTACGTTTGAAGAATATTCCAAGTAATTTCAAACATCAATATTCAGACAAATCATCTCGACGTATCCAAAAGGCAAAGGTAATTATGAAATTGATTAATTTCCAATTATCTACGTCGCGAAAATCGACATTCACATCATCTGCAAGAGAGAAAAGTATGGTTATGCGCGCAGTGCAAATGTTTAGGGTCTTGTTTAGTAGATAATAATTTAACACATGTTTTCTTATAAATGTTAATGTTCGGAGGAGCATGCATGATCGCCTAGGATGTGTACAGTGTGGAGATGGAGCTGATGTAAGTATCGCATGTATCCTGTTTATTCATACATTACGTTTAATTGTATACCCACACAGCACACAATCGTCCCCAAAACGTCCCAGCCGTACCGGACGTCCCAGGGACGTCCCGAATGTCCCACGAACGGCTTCCGTACGTCCTCTGAATGACGAATGCTACCAAAACAGTCGTCCCGGGTATGTTTTTTAAAGAGCCTGGATTCGGACTGAACAAGCGTTTAAACGACGTCTTAAACAGGCCTGGATTAGGACTGAAACAAGCATTCAAAAGACGTAATTATGCAGACATCAATGCAGTGGGTCACCACCTTAGAAAAGGAAAGGACTCCCACGGAATTTGTATATATACTAACTGGGTCCACGCTCACCGGCGAGAAATTCTGGAGCCGCGTCGCCCTCTGGTGGAGCTTGAGGAATCATACACCCCGCAAAGACACGTCTCATACGCATCCCCAAGTCCTCCTTAGGACATTGTACAGATGGCACCACTGTAGTTACACAATGTCCCAAAAACGTCCCGAAACCGTCTATAGACATCCCAGAGCCGTCCACAGACGTCCCGGGGACGTTTTGTTACCAATTGGGACATTCAGACCTACAGTCCTAGAACGGACCTAAAACAGTCGTCCTCGGGATGTTGTGTGCTGTGTGGGTACTAATATTGTGTTTGTTTTCAGCGCTAACACAACAGGAAATATGATGCTTTTCCAGAAAAAGAAATCCAAAATATTGAACTACAAGTTATCAGTGGTTACGGGACGTGGATTTGCAAATTTAAATATGCAAAGTCCCACTTCGTATTTATATGCGCATATTATATTGTTGCGAGCCCCCTATGGATGGAATCCATGGCCCGCTGGTGCTCGCAGCAAAAGACAAAAAGTGACAGCAAGAAGAAGGCGATCTGATCGATCGCCTGTCAAGTTGTCACTTGAGATCCGGAAGCCATTGTGTGCAGACGCATCGAAACCAATAGTATAGCCCTATTAGAACTTATATCTGTTACTGTTGTCTTGTTCTTGTTTTGTTCTTTTTTGTCTTGTTAATGTTTTATTGTGCTTGTACATTAAAGTTGAATTATGTTGAACGGAAAACGTAACACTGGTGTCAGAAGTGGGATGCCCACTCGAAGTGGGATGCCCACTCGCGCATCTGCGGCCGCCGCGAATCTTTCTCCTGCAGCGATGGGCGATGCCTCGATACAGGAGCTGTTCACTTCTCTGCGACTAGGCATCGTGGGACAGATGCGGTAGCAGCAGAGGGACGATGAGGTCCGGAGACAGAGAGAGGATCGCCGAAGGGGGGAGAAAGAGAGCGAGGACCGGCGGACTCAGGCGGCTTTCGAGGCGCGCATGTTCAACTTGGAGGAACGGATCCAGGTCGTAACCGCTTCTTTAAGGAATGGCGCAAGTTCGGTTGGTAGCGGCGCGAATCCTCGGGTTGGGGAAAATGCTCCGATACTTAGTGTTGTAAATAGTGTTCTACCGACGCAAATCCCTGCACCAGTTAGCGGACCCGCCGCTACCCCTCTCCCGGAACCGCGCGTACTCAGTTTGGGCTACGCGGTGAAACCGACCATTTTCGACGGACAAAATTCGTGGGAAGAGTACAAGGTACAGTTTGAGACGATCGCGCGCGCAAATGGGTGGGACGATCAGAGGAAGGCTACAGCCTTGATCGCCTCCCTGGGAGGCGCAGCGAGGAGCGTCCTTACGACGCTCTCCGCGGCCCAACGCGAAAGCTTCGCTAAATTGGTTTCCGCGCTTGAATTCTGGTACGGGGCGAAAAATCTCTCCAACCTGAATTATGTGCTATTTCAAACCCACAGGCAGTGAAAAGATGAGAGCATCTCCTCGCTAGCCACCAAAATAGAACGCTTGGCGCAATCCGCTTTTAACGTTTGCCCAGCAGAAACCCGGGATAAATTAGCCGCTTCTCAGTTCGTCACGGCATTGTCGAACCCGGTAATGCAGCGGGAACTGCGACTAGGCAGCTTTTCCTCCCTAAGAGCAGCCGTAACCAGAGCCCTCGAAATTGAGGCTATCGAGCGAATGTCTCGTGATTCCACGACCGAAACACGTGAAAGAAACGCCGAAAAACGAAAGGCTAAAACCTCTAACAATTTTGAAATGTTCCCGACGAAACAGAAGCGAAGTGAAAAACCCGAGGCCGATTCGGACGACACACCGAGAGCACCAAGATGTTGGCTGTGCGGCAAAGCAGGCCATCTGAGGAAGGATTGTTTCAAAAATAAGAATGATCAATCGAAAGGAGGAAACAACACCCGTAAACCACAGGAGGGAAACGGGAAGAGGACGGCGTAAGGGGGAGACGCCGGACCGGAAAGAACAGTCCCCCGGTCGTCAAGAGTGTGGCGATGCAGGAGGCGACTGGGTGGAAATGGAATCCGGCTGACGAGATTTACGTAGGCGGAAAAATTAACGGAAAATCGTGTAAAATTGTCCTAGATACAGGTTCCCCAATCAACCTTCTGGAAAAGCAATTGTGCCCGAGGAAGGACGTCCAAAGGACACAAACTGACATTCGCTCCACTACCGGAGAGAAAATGAAAGTGTTCGGTAAGACGAGCATAGAAGTCAGCGTTGGAGAGCTGTCGAGCGTAGAAGATTTCTACGTCGTGGAAATGGTCGAGAAGTGCATCTTAGGAGCGACGTTCCTGAAGAAGCACCGCTGCAGCATCGATCTTGCCCGGAATGTGCTGTGCCTCCCCGGCCGGAAGAAGAAAAGGAAACGATCGTCCCAGAGTATCTGGAAGAGCTGATTACACGATGCTCGACAGGTTTGTCAGAAAGACAGAAAAAGCTATTTGCTGAATTACTGTGCGAATTTCAGGACACCTTTGCCACGGATTCAACGCAGATTGGGATCTGCGACCGAGTGAAGCACACCATCGACACTGGGGATTGTCGCCCCATCAAACAGGCACCGCGGAGGCTGCCTCTACACCGACGAGCAGAAGTATAGGAACTACTTCGGAAAATGTTGGCGCAGGGCGTAATTTAGGAATCGCAAAGCCCGTGGTCCTCACCGATCGTCCTGGTGAAAAAGAAGGATGGAACCATAAGGTTCTGTGTCGATTTCCGACGGCTGAACGAGATCGCGAAGAAGGACTCGTATCCTCTGCCCCGAATTGAGGATACCTTGGACGCCCTCGCTGGATCTTCATGGTTTTCAACTATAGATTTGCAGAGTGGATACTGGCAGATCTCTATGGACGAAGAAGATCGTGAGAAAACTGCATTTTCAGTGGGGACAGGACTGTGGCAGTTTAAAGTGATGCCCTTTGGACTCTGTAACGCCCCAGCGACCTTCGAACGACTAATGGAGGACGTACTTCGAGACATCAACTGGAAAATCTGCTTGGTTTACTTGGATGACATCATTATCTACGGGAATGACTTCGAACAGGAGCTCGAACGGCTTCGAACAGTGTTTCCGCGCCTACGGGAAGCTGGATTATTGATGAGCCCCAAGAAATGCTCCTTCTTCTGCAGAGAAGTTAAATATCTGGGCCACATCGTAACGAAGAGTGAAGTCAAGACAGACCCGGAGAAAATTAAGGCCATTGAGGAATGGCCACAGCCGAGGAATGTCATGGAAACAAGGAGCTTTCTAGGATTATGCACGTATTACCGGAAATTTGTAAAGGATTTCTCCAGGATCGCCAAACTCCTGCATCGCCTCACTGAGGCCAAACAAAATTATAAATGGACAGAAGAATGTCAAGATGCTTTCCAGGAACTGAAGAAGAAGTTAACCGGAGCCCCAGTACTTGCCTATCCAGCGATCGACAAGGATTTCATCGTGGACACCGACGCCTCCATTTTCGCCATGGGCGGCGTTCTCTCTCAGGAACATGAAGGAAAAGATAAAGTCGTGGCCTACTTCTCCAAGACCCTGGGAAAAGCGGAAAGGAATTACTGCGTTACTCGGAGGGAACTACTGGCAGTAGTGAAAACCATCGACAACTTCCGTCACTACCTGTACGGACGAAGATTCTTAATAAGGACGGATCATGCAGCACTTCGCTGGTTACTAACTTTCAAACATCCAGAAGGACAAGTCGCCCGTTAGATCGAGCAACTCCAGGAGTACGACTTAGAGATTCGTCACCGGGAAGGAAAAGCCCACGGAAACGCCGATGGACTCTCCAGAAGACCTTGTATCGAAGAAAATTGCAAGAACTGCGATCGACTGGAGAAGAAACAAGCAGAAGCAGAAGTGCAGACCACAATCCACAGGATCTTCTGCGACGAGGAAAAAGACGAGTGGAAACGGAGTCAAGAGAAGGATGAATCGATCGGTTTCATCCTTAAAAAGAAGGGGGAAGGAGAGAAACCCGACTGGCAAGACGTTGCCAGTTACTCACCACAGTTGAAATATTACTGGTCAATCTGGGACTCGTTGGAAATTAACGAAGGGTTGCTTTTCAGGAAATGGGAGTCTCACGATGGCACGACGACCTCGTGGCTTTTGGTAGTACCACGTGAAAAGGTTGCAGAGGTACTGGAGGAATTCCACGATGCACCAGCAGCTGGACACTTCGGAGTGAATAAGACCTTGGCAAAGATCCGCCAACAGTTCTTCTGGTCTACTTGTCGACAGGACGTTCAAGAGTGGTGCCGGCGATGTGACGTCTGTGCGGCGAAGAAGGGACCACGTCAGAAGGGAGCCGGAAACCTGAAGGTATACAACGTGGGAGCTCCGTTCGAGAGGCTTGCCCTGGACGTTGTGGGTCCGCTCCCGAGGTCCCAGGCCGGAAACAGGTTTATGCTGGTCGTGGCGGACTACTTTACCCGGTGGCCGGAAGTAATCGCGATGCCAGACCAGCGAGCTGTCACAGTGGCAAGAGCTCTGCTGAACAACGTAGTGTGTCGTCATGGTGTACCGTTGGAGATACACACGGACCAAGGAGGAAACTTCGAATCCTCGGTGTTCAAGGAATTGCTGAAACTGCTGGGAGTCAGGAAAACACGAACAACTCCTCTGCATCCTCAATCCGACGGTCTAGTAGAACGCTTGAATAGAACATTGCTCCAATACCTTGCAATGTTTGTTTCAGAGCATCAACGAGATTGGGACGAATGGATCCCCATGTTCCTTCTCTCATACAGGTCGGCACGACATGAGGCTACGCAACTAACGCCAGCAATGATCCTGTATGGCCAGGAATTGCGTCTACCATTGCAATTATGGAGAGGACTGCCCCCAGAGGTAGAAGAAGACGAGGACGTTGAACGAGGATACTCAGAATGGATCAGAGGAAAAATGAAGAAGATCCACGAATTCGTTCGACGCCGTCTGGATATTTACAGCTCAAAAATGAAGTCGTGGTACGACAATCGCGTCCACGCGGTGGAATTTCAGCCCGGAGGACAAGTGTGGTTGTACCAACCACGAAGAGTGAAAGGAAAGTGCCCGAAGTTACAAACGGATTGGGAAGGCCCGTATACCGTGGTGGACCGGATCAACGACGTCGTCTACAGGATTCGACGTTCGCCTAGGAAGAAGTGTAAAGTGGTCCACGTACGCCGACTTGCAAAATACGAGGGACAATTTGTAGAAGAATGAGGACATCTACAAGAAAGAAGATTAGTGTTAAGCTAATCCGGTGGACTGGGCTGCCTACACAGTCCAGCCCCCGCTCTTACATTCTGTTATAGGTACCCGATACCCCACGACGACGGACAAGGTGTCGGGGGACTGCTACCGCGACTTGGATGCAGCCCCGGGTTCCCCGAATGTGCTACGACAGAGTAGCAGTCCGTACGGGGGGGGGGGGGGCATACGTGAAACCGCCCCTCCGGCCTGTGTGGACGTGTGGCCCTTCCACGCTGGGTTTAGGGAGGTCTGCCCTATGCAGGTGGACAGCAGACGGGAAATGGTGTCCCCAACCACCAGTCGGACGAGCGGAGCTGGGATCAGCTGGAGGGGACATCGCGGAACGGGGCTGTTGACGAGTTGCACCGAGACGGTCCCCTGGAACAGCACCAGAAGCCACGAAGAGGAATGGGGCCATCAAGAAACCAAGGACTGGATGACTGGAGGCGATCAGAAGATAAACCAGGGTGGACGAGTCCGGTGGTGGCCATGGGGGGCTGAGCCGCTTGCATACTTGTGTCTAGTTGCAATTCCCTGCTCGCGTGCTCGGCCTTCCTCTTTGGCCTTCCGGTTCGGGCGACCCCAACGGTCTCTTCACAGACGGGACCAACATGTAACACATTTGGTGTTTATGCCAGGGAAACCGGAACGGGACAGCGACCCGGAGACCAGACGTCGAGACGACCAGAGCCCCGTAGCAGACGGACCTGACGCGCGGACCAACGATCCGGACGCAGGACAACGAGACGGCCAGAACCCGATACCGGACGTCCCGGACACACAGGGAACAGCGGCGTCGAAGAAGAGGAAATTGGGAAACGACACCCGGAAATCTGGAAACCCAGGACAGACACACGAACCCCGACTCTCAGAGGACAAGACTTCCGTACCCGTCTCTACCCAAGAAGAAGATGCGCCGTCGCAGAAGATGAAGTCCAAGAAAGAAGTACACAAGTGCGAAGACGCAAGTGGAGGGTAGAGCCACGAGAAACCACGTACCCACGCCTTGCCCAAGGTTTTTGGGTGGTTTTCCCTTGGGCGTGAAGGCGAATGCCGAGGCGACGATCGGAAGAGGCCACACAACATTCCACTCTTACGGACCAGGGTACTGCGGCAGACAGCGGAGAAGCTACAGCGGTCGGGACGACCGCTTCTCGAGAGGGGGGAGCAGTGTTGCGAGCACCCTATGGATGGAATCCATGGCCCGCTGGTGCTCGCAGCAAAAGACAAAAAGTGACAACAAGAAGAAGGCGATCTGATCGATCGCCTGTCAAGCTGTCACTTGAGATCCGGAAGCCATTGTGTGCAGACGCATCGAAACCAATACTATAGCCCTATTAGAACTTATATCTGTTACTGTTGTCTTGTTCTTGTTAATGTTTTATTGTGCTTGTACATTAAAGTTGAATTATGTTGAACGGAAAACGTAACAATATTATAACAATTGTATCAATCCTGTAACAATTGTATCGATCCTCTGTATTATTATATAAATAAATACTTTGTTAAATAATTAGAATTAATTATTTAATATGCTTGTAGAATCTGCTTGATTGTTATGTAAGGGAAGGGACGGGCATGTGACGTCACGGATAGCGAATGGGTTGAAAATTCTGGCCCACAGATGGCGCTGTTACACGTGTCAGGCTAGAGACACTATAATAAGAGTCTGGACACGAGAAGGCCACTTTTTGATTTGATCGAAATCCCACGAGAGAAAGAGATATACGCCATTTCACTCTTAACCACTCTTAACAACTGTTACGTTTATGGCGGTATTTTACATAGAAAATGTGCATTTGGGTTTTTGATTGGACCGTCATTTTGCATCTATTCCCGCTGATTTTAAAATCTGTCCATTATACCAAGATAATGAAGATATAAAGTAAAAAACTAAATCGTGTGTTCGATTTGATATATATTCTTTTATTATACTTATTTAAATTCGCAATGCATTGCCATAGATTTGCTACCATAAACGTAAGAGTTGTTAAGAGTGGTTAAGAGTAAAATGGCGTATATCTCTTTCTCTCTCGTGGGATTTCGATCAAACATGGCGGACTGTCACTCGTGTCCAGACTCTTATTATGGTGTCTCTATGTCAGGCTACAGTGGATCCAGGGACAGTGTGGCCAATGTGTTCCTCGCTGCTGATTGGCGCCGCCATTTTCAGGCAACTTCCGGCAGATCTTATGTATAGATAGTATACATATATACCTACACATTCTCAAGTTGTACTTCTTACAACTTCAGAGTTGTACTCTATATCGCGCGCGCTTGATCAGGCTGGAACTGAAAATGGCGGCTTCCGGCTCATTGGCCACACTGTCCCTGGACCCACTGTATGTCAGGCGAACGGCAGGATCTGATGTGAATCTGCTGCCAATCTGACGTCAGGCCCTGATGTCAGGCTCAGTGCGCTTGGGAAAGGGCCCTGTAGCTAGCTGCTACGCTTCGTTACGCATGCTCGTGACGTGAAACCAATCAGCGCCGAGATGGGAAACGAAACGGCGCCACTGTTAACTCAAGCGAAGCTAGCAAACCAGACCAACCAGCGTCGCCGGCGGAGCATATTGTCGACGCTGTTGGGTAGCTGTAATCAACCAATCAACGCCAAGATGGGAAACGAAACGGCGCCAGCACCAATCCGCGAAGCTAGCCAAGGTAAATGAAACCGCAGCCAATCAGCGTCGACAATATGCTCCGCCGGCGGAACCTTTGAAGTCCTTACTTGACCTTGGCATTTAAATTGGTTGTATATTCGAGCGGGATATTCAAATCGACTAAATGTACCTTACCGCAATTGGCTGATTATTGCCGAAGTTTACCGATCATTGCCGAATGGGCATTTAAATTGGTTGTCTAGTGATTTCCCTAGGTTATTTCTGTCCTTGTCGAGTGACGCCTCTTCCCAGATAGCACACCTCGTGTTAGAGACGTCTAGTTTATGTCTATTTTAGGTCTGAACGTCTTGATTTGTAACAAGACGTCTTCAAGACGTCTTTAAGACGCCTCTTGGACGTCTTTAAGACTTTACCAGACGTTGTGCTATCTGGGTTATTATATCTCCTCTTTGCCACAGCCTAATGCGGACACAGATGACTACGGATCTGACGTCAGGCTCTGCGCTCTCACGGCAGACACTGCTGCCAATCTGACGTCAGATCGGTAACAGATGGTTATCAGGGTTACGAGATAAAGGTTGTGTTCCGATTCACGCATACTGCGCATGAAATTGATGGCATCTTATTGGTGGCATCGTACGATTCCCTAGAATTTCTCTCACTTGCCACCAATACGATGCCACTTCCGGTGCAGCGAGCGGTGTAGTGACTGCTTCTCCTCTGATTTTCTGCGATTGTTACACGCTCACTGCACCGGAAGTGGCATCGTATTGACGGCAAGTGAGAGAAATTCTAAGGAATCGTACGATGCCACCAATAAGATGCCATCAATTTCATGCGCCGTATGCGTGAATTGGAACACAACCATAATCATATTCATTCAGTTTTATTCGCCCCCTCATGAGCCGGGAGGTGGGATCTTTTACGTTGTGTAACCAAATTAGTGGTCGATGATCAGTAACTAGGGTAAATTTATTTCCATATAGATACGGTCGAAAATGTTTAACAGCGAAGATGACGGCTAAAAGTTCTTTCTCGATAGTGGAATAATTGATTTCGGGTCCGGAAGGTATTCTCGAAGGGAACGTTATTGGAAGGTCGTTGCCAATCTGACCTTGGCTTAGCACGGCTCCAAGAGCGTAATTAGAGGCGTCCGTTGTTACGATGAAAGGCAGTTGGAAATTGGGAAACAGTAAAATGGGTTTGGAGCAGATGGTGTCCCGTAAATTTTCGAAAGCAATTTGTGTACTGTGATTCCAGGCAAAAGGAACGTCTGCAATTAAAAGTTAAGTTAACGGTTTGGCAATTTTAGCCATTTGAGGAATGAATCGACGGTAATACCCGATGAGTCCTAAAAATTGCTTAACATTCGTTTTTGTTTTAGGAACTGGGAAATTTTTTACTGCCTCAACTTTAGTGGGGTCAGGTTTTACCCCTTCCGTTGAAATAATATGGCCCAAATAAGATAGCTCGTGCCTCAAGAATCGACATTTTTCAGGTTGTAATATTAAATTTGAATTTTGTAACCGAGCTAGTAGACTTCGCAATTTCCACGAATGTTCTTTCAAAGAACTAGCATAAATAACGACATCATCCATATATACAAAGAGCTCCACCCCTTGCAGACCGGACAGGACCGGGTCCATGCATCTTTGGAAAGTGGCCGGGGAATTTTTTAAGCCAAAGGGCAACCTATTAAATTCAAAATGGCCGCCGGGGATAGAGAACGCAGTTTTGGACTTGGATAGAGCATCCATGGGGATCTGGTGGAACCCCGAAGCTAAATCAAGAACTGTGAAATATTCCGCTGCTCCAAGTTGGTCCAGAATTTCAGTGATATTGGGTAGTGGGTAAGCGTCATTAATGGTTTTCTCATTCAACATGCTATAGTCTATTACCATTCTCCACCGTGGATTACCTTTTGAGTCTGATTTTTTTGGAACCACCCAAATGGGCGAGTTATAGGGGGACGCTGATGGACAAATAATGTTGTTTTTGAGTAAAGTCTCTACTTGCTTTTTAATTTCTTCTTTATGAACGAGGGGAAATCGGTATTCTTTTGTATTTATTGGAATTTCATTAGTCGTTATGATTGTATGTTTCAGGGCAGAAGTGGAGTTTAATTTATCAGACGGGAGGTAAAACTGATGAGGAAATTGATTCACTAGCTCGAGTATACTAGCTTGTTCTATTTCGCTAAGATCATCTAAATCCAGAAGCTTTGTTATTTGAGTTAATCTGGAGACGAAAGGTTTTGACATATTGAGTTTTCCTTTTCGAGACGAACACGGTACTGTTTGGCTCTCTATGAAGGCTTCTAATTCAATTGGAGGTACTGTCACATTAACGTGGTTAGGAGTAGTGTTGATCGCGAACATTTTAGCAAACCCATGTTGTTGAGGAACTAATGCTTCTCCGATATAAACACCCGGATCTGTTACGAGTTTTCTTACATATCCTTCTTTAGTTTCTGGATTTTTGACGGGGTGGGCTATTAAGAATTTCGAACGAGGAGGTAATTTAAAGGAAGATGACGAAAGAAGGAAGTGTTCATTGTTAATTTGGAGGGTGTTAGGTTTGTTATTACCGAATTTTAATATGGCACTCCTGTTTTCTAGGAACGGCATGCCTAATATGCCAGCTTCGGCAATTGGAAAGTCTTCGTTGACGACTTGAAATTTCACATCTGCATTATGTACCGAAAGGATAACTTCGCCAAGAGTGTGTACACTTCCCGATTCAATCCCGGTAAGGTCATAAGTAACGTTATTGTTTACTACTTCGCTAGAATTTATACTGTTTCGTTTTATTATATTGAGTTGTGACGAAGTTAGCGAAATTCTTTTGAAAATTCCCATGAATTAATTTAATTGTTGGTAAATGACTGGACCCTTTTATTTGGATTTTAAAACAGGCTCGCTGGGTTGGGCGCTGGCGATCAGTGGCTCGCTCCGTGTCGCGCCTTTTCGCGCAGTCGAATTCAAGTTTAAATGATTGTTACCGTAAGTATTGATATTATTGATATTCTGCTTTTGAAAACAATGACTTTCCTCATGACCACTTTTTCTACAAAACTTACACCTAGTTTCTATATAATTTCTAAAATTTGTTTGATTTTGATTTCGATTTCTTCTGGTAGGTAAAACAGACGGGACCAGATGGACAGTCGTAGCTGATATGGCCGGTTTGGTTGCATCGGAAACATATGCGGTTCTCGTGGGTCTTGTGATCGGTACAGTCAGTTTTAAAGATTTTCGCGCTCTGAATAGACGACGATTTCGAATTCAAATGTTCAGTGTGTCCTGCATTTAAATTACTTGCAATGTCGATTGCGGACTCAAGGTTCAATAATTTTTTGTTATCATTTTCCCGATTTAAATAGAACCGAATACTATCATTAGATATTCCCCTAATGAAACTAAGCATGACGGTGTTTTTTAGTAGGTCGTTTACTCCTACTAATTGGTCTGTATTATAAATATATTTTGCGGTTTCCAACCCCCCATTTAGAATTTCGCTTACTCTGTTCCTAAATGCGTCTACCGGTTCATTGATGTTCTGATGTAACCGCATCAATTGAGAATTTAGAGTATGTACATTAAATGACCGAATATAAAATCTTTTTAAAAGTGTAGATAGTTCGTCTAACGTTTCTACTTCCTTGCTATTAGACAGTACTAATTTAGCATGTCCTTCAATTTTACTCTGAATTAGGAAAAGTAGATTCTCACGATCCTCGTGTTTAACTTTAGAATTTAATAATCTACATTGTTTAATCAAATGGATTAAGGAGCTGGGTTTCCCATCAAACTTGGGGATTGAATCTTTTATTAATTTTAAAGAAAGGTATGATTTGGGTGGAGGAAGCGAAATAGAATCTTTTTGCACAATCAAATTTGCAGAACTCAGCTGAGTATTTGATTCAGAGTAATTTATGGCCGGGCATTGAGTCGTCACAATAAAATTTGAATTTTCATTTTCAGATTGCGCTTTGTCGGTTTGAGAATCGGAAACGACCGGAGCGGTCACGATCGGGCAAATTACTTGGTTGATCGGTTCGGCGAGATTAACGGGGTTACTCATTTGCGTCGGTAAAAAGCTCAAACTCAGTCCTCGGGATTGCGAACTAGTCTCGAGAGTATCTCGAGATTATTTCGAGATTATTACGTAATATTTCAGTGGATATATCTTCTACATCGAATTCTCGTAATATTTTTTAATTACGTAAGCGCTTTCTCTTTAATTTTAACATCTTTAACATTTTTTTGGGGTCTCGCAACATTTTTAAATATATGACGCTCAACGACCGGACAAATCACAATTCAAACGATTAAACAGTAATACAGTAACGAACGAGACAAATCACAATTCAAACAATTAAACAGTAATACAGTAACGAACGATTAAATGGTATCTCTTAATTCTTATCTGTTACAGGGATCTTGAGCAGTGAGGTCTCCTCGTCTCCACGAATGCGTGTGACCTGGGGGAAGTACCCACACAGCACACAACATCCCGAGGACGTCTGTTTTAAATCCGTTCTAGGACTGTAGGTCTGAATGTCTCGATTGGTAACAAAACGTCTCCGGGACGTCTGTGGACGGCTCTGGGATGTCTATAGACGGTTTCGAGACGTTTTTGGGACATTGTGTAACTACAGTGGCGCCATCTGTACAATGTCCTAAGGAGGGCTTGGAGATGCGTATGGGACGTGTCTTTGCGGGGTGTATAATTCCTCAAGCTCCACCAGAGGGCGACGCGGCTCGAGAAATTCTCGCCAGTGATCGTGGACCCAGTTAGTATATATACAAATTCCGTCGCAGTCCTTCTTTCCTTTTCTAAGGCCGCAGTGTGGAAATCCACAGTACACCCGTGACTCTCTCAGTGACCGGACGTGTTTTGTTTTCTGTATATCTATCCTCCGACCGTTATAGTGTTACGTAACGTACATTTTCTATTACCGGCTTCTGACGCTTCGATCTCATTGCGACCCCGTGTTTTTCACCACGGAGGCGTCGCACAGTGGCGTGGTTTCTAGGGAATTGTGAATAAATTCAATTTCCGATTTGACAGATAATGAAAATGTAAACACATGAAAATGTTCTTAAATATGTCTAGTATAATGGTCAAAGTTTGTTTTTTCTTTAAAAGTATTACCGACTGTTCTATAAATGTTTAAAGTTGAGCAAAATTTTTGAGGCACTTCTGGGGGCGTTCTATTTCTTCGGTGTTTGGCGCATCAAAAATTGCAACAAATCTGTAAGATAGTTGACAGTATAGTATATATCAAGGCGAACAAAATGATCCATAGAACAACATTTTCCGATTTTTTAAACATTTTCTGTAACGTTCTTAGATAAGCACATTTTATTTGCGGCTATTTTACGTATATAAAAAATGTGACGCAATGTGACACGCTGAAAGTTGTTTCATAAGGAAGGCAGAAGTGTATACTATCGAATAGAAAAGGAATCAGCTGCTGCTAGGCGCACCTTTTTGTGTTAGGTGCCGAACAGAGATGGGCAAATTTTTTATTTAAATAAAAAATTGGGTTCGAATAAAAGTAGAAAATTTATTCGAAACTCAGCAAATAAAAATTCCCAGAGTTATTTATTATTTGAAGCGCCATAAATAATATTTTCAATCGACGGGAATTCATCTGTAGGTCCATAAATAAAATTTTCAGCGGCGATAATTCATCCGTAGGCCCATAAATAAAATTCTCAACGGACGGGAATTCATCCGTCGCTTTGGCCAATTTTCTCACTTTCATTTGTATTTATTTAAATAGCTCTAGGCGTGGCTTCGGAGGCCCTCGGGCCTCAAGCGCCTTTGATCGAAGCCGCCGGGTCCTCGAGGCGAGCGACATTGTATAGTTCACCCGTCTAATCTGCAGCGCGGAGTTGCTCGGTGACGAGTCATCGATTGTACAGAAACTAAATTTCTTTATTTTTCATCGTATTAATATGAAAGGGACACCAATGGATTCCTTGTATTCTCCCGATTAAATGGATAAAAAAATATTTAAATCGGGCCAGTTTTAACGAAACGGGCTTTCAATCCTGCAAATTAATTTTATGCGCAATATCGTCCCACGTCTTAACACGGTCAGGTACGCGTCTCTACACTTTCAACTGCAATATTGACAATACCGTCGATTCTACGGCCTAGAATAGTAGCTCCGTATTACGATGTTCTTAACCAGAGTTTCGCATCGATAACAACTACTTAGTTACAATTAATGAGTTGTGCATGATTTTAATGACGCATAATTTAATTGCATGTTAGAAACTGAATTACTAATTGTAACTAAAAAAAAAATACTTTACGACGTATAACACGAATTTCACGAATTAAGGGCGTCTGCACATGGCGACTTTTTGCAGCGATACAGTGCCAGCGATTGTATCGATGCAAACGCAAGTGTGCAAAGGTAGACGGACAGCAACTGCATCGCGTTCGCATCGCGAGTGTATGGCGACTGTATCGCTGCAAAAAGTCGCCGTGTGCATGCGTCCTAAGACAGTTTCAATTTCATCGAATGAGATTGATTGCATTATTTGTGCGTATGGGGTATGTAGGCAAATAGGCAAAGAGAGGGAGAGGGGAGAGAGAGAGAGAGGACAAGGAGAATCGGCAAAAGGAATTTACCGATTGTGCCAAGAAGTAATTACATGCAGAGTACCACGAGTTCCATTATACATCTTTAATATTTTTCTTCAACTATTTTACATAGAGAAAGATGACAACAGACGATTCGTACATTCTTTTCAGTTAATATTATGATTATTAGATCGGTGCAGACGTTCATTCGTTTTATGGATACAAAGTGTTTATTAAATATATAAATATATTTCATACTTTTGAAACGAAAACATTTTCCTTGAATATTTATAATTTTTGTCACTTGTCTGGTAAAAGTTCAACTAGATGAACTGGTAAATTTGCCAATTATAACAAAACGTGTTTTGGAAACACATTCATTCCTTTATGTTTGTGTTTAAATACGGTACGTCAACGTTATGTATTGGTGAGCAATTTTCTGGACAGCACTTCCAATACATTTAAAATAATTTTAACATCAGATACTTCAAATGATACATTCTGTTATTGTTTTTTAACCATTAGTATCATAGTGTAACTCCCGTGTTACACGAATTGAATAAATTATATACGCCATTTGTGGTCATTTTCATGAACTTTAAAGCGTTACTTTACTATTACCATATGTAACAAGTGTCCCTAGGGCAGAAATACATCCGCAGAAATTCTACTGTTATACACTGTCTCATATTATCGATTACAACTCTTAATTTCGCCAGGACCACTGAAAATACCACGTAAATGCTAATTTCTCTCTCAATTATTTCGGATTTCCCTTATGTATAAATTTGATGTTGGACATAATAATGTATGTAATACTAATCTATAAGAATACGCTATTGCTGTTAACTCAATTTCGAAAAGATTGTGGGTTAGTCCGTTGTTTGCTCTCACTACCTCAATTAACGATATTAGGCATAAAATTAATTTGCAGGATTGAAAGCCCGTTTCGTTAAAACTGGCCCGATTTAAATATTTTTTTATCCATTTAATCGAGAGAATGCAAGGAATGCATTGGTGTCCCTTTCATATTGATACGATAAAAAATAAAGAAATTCAGTTTCTGTACATTCGATGACTCGTCACCGAGCAACTCCGCGCTGCAGATTAGACGGGTGAACTATACAATGTCGCTCGCCTCGAGGACCCGGCGGCTTCGATCAAAGGCGCTTGAGGCCCGAGGGCCTCCGAAGCCACGCCTAGAGCTATTTAAATAAATACAAATGAAAGTGAGAAAATTGGCCAAAGCGACGGATGAATTCCCGTCCGTTGAGAATTTTATTTATGGGCCTACGGATGAATTCTCGTCGCTGAAAATTTTATTTATGGACCTACGGATGAATTCCCGTCGATTGAAAATATTATTTATGGCGCTTCAAATAATAAATAACTCTGGGAATTTTTATTTATGATACATACAGATAAAGTCTCCTTTATTTAAAAAGTTATTTAAATAATTTTTTATTTAAATAATGCCCATCTCTGGTGCCGAAAACCATTGTAAAGTAAAAGTAACTAGACAGCAAATCGTCTCCTTTTTTATGATTTAAAAGGAGAGGTTCCCTCCGATTGCTTTGGATTTTAAATATGTTTTAGAGGACCGGAAAATAAGAAATATGTGTCTTTTTATTTTGCTCTATTTGCATATTTAGGGAGTAAAACCACCTCTCAAAGTTATAAGAAGAGGTACAAAAATAACTGACCACAAGAATATCATGTACACAGCAAGTTATGACAAATGAAATTTATATCATGTTTTATTGAACACAATGTTATAATGTTATACGTCCATAATAATAATAATAATAATAATAACAACAATAAAATAATAATATTCTTTAAACTAACAATAGGAACTTACTCAATTTTAAAACCACAAAAATACTAATACCAATAAACAATTTACAGAAATTACATAAGAAATGATATATCTTCTTCCTGAAGATCCATATCTGTAATTTCTTGAAGCTCCGTATCCGTCTCTTCTGCAATTACTAATAATTTCATAACCCGTTCTGGGATATTTTCTTTTTTCTTTTTTTTTGGAATTCCGTATTTTGCGACCAGATAAGGATCGGATGATGCCAGTAGGCGGTGAAAAAGGTCCTTATTTGCCTGTAATAATGATTTTTTTTTGAGTATGGTCCTCTCGATACTGCCTTATATTTTTATTTCGGCATTCTAAGGCCTCCTCTGAAAACTCGCCTATTGGCAGAGTAAAATTTTCTACTATTTGTGACCCGACGATTAAAATTTTGTGAACACTAACTGGCATATAGTACCAACTATAATGTTTCACGTATAGTTCAGCAGTCTCTCGGCAATAGTCGTGAAATTGTATTTTATTTATTGAGTAAGAACTATTAATAGCTTTTAATATTGTAGAGAACCGAATAATAAGTTCTTCATAAACTCCGGTGATTTCCGCTGTTAAGGTAGTTCCTGAATAATGTACTAAATTACAGAATTCATTCAAATTTCTTACTAAAATAATTTGGAATACAAGAAACCCTTGTACAAAGTTTAAAATCGATTTACCACATAGTTATCGAGAAATTGTTAATTAAAGTTGGTGCATTTTAACACAGTGGCATATGGGGAAAACAAAAAAAGAGGGTTATAGTTTCAGTTTTTCTTTTGAAACAGGAAAACCATATTATAGAAATGTACCAAAATTGGCACAAAAGTACATCGAAATGTCAAGAAATGAATTTATCAATTTCTACAAAACTGACCACATAGTTTCTTCGTAAATGCCAATAAAAAAATAGCTTTACGTGCAAATTTTTCAGAAACTTCGTAGAGCAATCAACGTGGCAACGTCGCACAATCGATATGTTTAGACATTTAAATATCGAACGACAATTCAAATTCATATGAACACTAATTATATTGTAAGACTTAAATATATTTATTGTTGTTAAATAATTTTCTCAAGTTTGTCAAATTTTCTTTTACAAGTATCAATTGTGGAAATAAAATATGACAGTTTTATTAAATTTTTCAACGTCATTACATATGTTAAATAAAGTTTTATTACCATATTTTTAACAAAGATAATTCTACTATAAAATTTACAAAGTGAAACCACTAAAATTAAAATCATATTTTATTACATAATGAATGCGTTTACTTAAACAGAAATAAAATTAAATACAGGCTTAATTGAATATTATTACAAAGTTCATACATATTATGCACTCACTTAAAACTGAATACTCATTAAAAAGTTAGTCATTCGAAGCATTTTTAAAAAATTCAATGATACTATTCAATACTTTAGCACATTTTGTTATGATGGGTTTGGCACCATTTTTTTTTTGATAAAATTTCAATGATGCCGTCTTTTCCTTTAGTGACATATACGTCACGAAGCTGATAATAAGTAATTCCTGAATTAGCAATTTTGTTTATCATATAATTTGAGAGAACACTTTTCATGTCTTTAAAACTTGCAGCATGTCGGAATATTATAGATCTCTGAATAACATTGCAACTTGTGTTTAGTAGATCTAATTCGAACGCAATATTCCCTTCATAGGTTACTCCTTCTTTACTTTCTAATTTTTTACGCATATTTTCTCGATTTTCAGTTAACTGTATTCTTCTTCTTTTCTTTTCAATGGTCTTTGATTTTAACGAAGCACGCAATCTCTTAGTATCTGTTTTATCACAGTATGTTTGGGATTCCTTGTAATTGGATAATCCTAAAAGCTGTTTTACAGTTTTAATATAACTATGACCTTCATTTTTAATTAAAACGCCAGTTGCTACTCTAAAGTCTGCCGATGAACTGGTGCTGTAACATTTATTTTTTGGAAGTTGGTGAGAAATTATATTATTTACAGCTTCGTTGACCTGACTTGAAGCATTCACACAATACTTGAAAGCGTTCTCGGAATAAACGGAAAATATTTGTCGCAGTTCTGCATATAATTTTTCATCTTTTAGTATAAATTTTTGTTTCATGATACCACTGTTATTAGCATTTCCCTTACACCAACTACCGCAATTCTCGTGATTATTGTACAAATGGTCTGGTATACATTTAATTGCTTTTGCTAACTTTTCACTTTGCCCTGCATTCTGAGCAACTGCATATGAAAAACATTTTTTTATATGACTTATCAAACCTTTTTTATTCATTTCCTTATAGTTACTTTGAATTTTGTACAGTTTCTTAGATAAATTCTTCTTTATATGATTCCTATCAGCAAGTTTATAAATTTTATTTTGAGTTTTTAGACGCGAATTTTCTCTATTTATAGCAGCCATAACAGAACTATCCTCGTCGCCTATTAATACTTTTACATTTAAATTAGCTTCTTTTAAAATATTGCTTCTATTAATGAGTTCAGCCCCAACATCAGCTTCCATCGCTTTCGCACTACCTCTAAAATTTTGTCTACAGTCATGACCTTCTTTCGGTTTACCTATATCGCATAAACGGCATTTACGATTTCTTGTTCTGTAGTCTAAGATTTTTCCTGTTAAAAAACCTATTATTGTTCCGTATCCGTTTAAACTATCGTAACTTTTACCATTTCCTCGCTTGCTCCATCCCATATCATACGATACTATTATATTGACAATTCTGCCTAATGTTAGATCAAATTTCTGTGAAATTGTTGATAAATCTTGTTGCTCTTGGGAAAATTCTGTTCTTATTTCTTCTGGTCTGTATGATAAAAGGGAAAAATTTGTGGATAATGTAAAAGGGAAACAGGTATAGCTCATATGAGGATTAGAAAGAAAAAATAAATCACAAATATTTGTATAATCGTATTTTATAGATCACTAATGCACGAGTGATACTACAGAATATTCATAATTTACTACATAGAAAAATTACATATATTATAAAAAAATCATAAAAATATCATGGCAAACTCAATCACTGAATTAAATTCAATATTTATAAATAAAAAGATTCTTACAATACTTCACTCAATTCTTCTACTTTCTGTATAACTAATTCTCGTTCTTCTGCTGCTGCTTTTTTGCAACTCTGTTCTGCAGCCTTTTCTATTATTCTTCCAACTTCTTGTTCATATTTTCTATATATATAATCAGAAATTGTAGGAATATCTAAGCATGCCAAAATTTTATTTAACTGTGTGCATCCAATTCCAGCGTGTATAGTGCCTAGATAGTATAAACAATATATCATTGAAATCATAAAACTATATATATATATAGTTGGTATTGAACTATTTGACTAACCTAAAACAGCTTTTGTTGTTAAATCGCTGTGTTTTTGGTCTTCTATTTTGCCTGCTGTTGCACTCACTTCGCGGTACTTGCCAGTATAAACATACTTATTTCGTAAACACTGCTGGCATTTAACGAATAACTTCGAATGCATACCGTTTCTATTTTCCCCTTCAATATTATTTAAAGATAATATGCTGTGACAGTTTGTACACCATAATTGCTCTCCAAGATACTTTAAATCTACAATTCGGTTTCCCGAACATATTTCGCCGTTAACTTCAACACATTTACGTTGCTGCATTCTTTGTGCCGCGATTCTAACCCGAAATTGTTCTTTCTTTTCTAATATTTTTCTTTTAATAAATTTACCTTTATGACGTAACCTTTCTGACATTTTGATTAAAAAATGACGCACCGAATAAATGCGACGTTGTCAGATCTGCTGCTCCAATTCACTACGCTAACCAATTTAATATTCCATTTTCGTATTACAATTATTTATATTAACATTGAACTTTTTAAAATATATATACATGATGTTAAAAATTATTATTAGTATTTCCATAGTATCATACCACTTTATATTTATCGTTTATTATGCAACACTAATTTGATTAACATAGTTGGTTAGGAACTACCTTAAATGAGGATTGTCAAATATACGTCTGGCAGTATTACCGTCATTTGTATTCCCATGTGATTGTTTTACACGATCAACTTTCAATCCCATGTAAGTCCAAAATTTTTCCTGCACTATTTTTTTACGATTTGCTAATAATTCGTTGTTCCCACTTTTTTTTGTTGCAGTCCACGAACAAAAATCTAATCTGTATGAAATATGTAGAATACATTCCAAAAACCGGATGTAGCAATGCAGATTTGACAATCCAAATTGTAAATATTGTTCAGAAATTTCGGAATTATGCTCATCCAATTTATTCATAGTTTTTGGGGTTGCATTGCATAAATAGCACTTCTGAGTGCTCGTGTCGGTCATAGCACTACACACTTTACCGTCCACCATGGTTAAATGCAACTTATAATTAACTAAAACGTCACCAACTTTAAATGGAGTCAATCGCGCAATTTGTTTTTCCACGTTCACTTTTTCCGCTATAATTACTTCATTAGATTCGTGCTTCCACTGAAGTCGGATAGGCCGACAAAAACGTGTACTGGATGGCCGAGGATTCTTCCAAATAATTTCTTTATTACTATTTTCCTTTAATTCCAGTGGAACCATGGAACACTGGAAGAGGTACTCGTCAGTTTCTTCTTCACTAAGTCCCTTTTGCTTCCACCCCGAATGTCCCGAGCTTCCATCGAATCCATACTTGACAGTTAATGTGCAAGATGTATTGCCCTTGTAATCCTTAGAATGTATAATTCGTTTGGCGGTATGATTGAGGAGGGATTGCAGCGTTACTTCACATACTTCCTCATTTATGTGAATTCCTTCTTCCGGATAAGTTTCCTTCCGTGCTTTCGATAACGCGTACTCTGAAGGATACAAGTTATGTCCGTGTTTAAGCGCACGATTTCTTAAATTCCTATACGTAGCCCTGCTCAAACCTTCAAACATAATCATGCCCAAAGCTTCTTCAGCAGGCATGGAACTTCGATCCGGGCTTTTCTCTCGCCATTTTTTTAATACTTTCTGACCACGTGTCGGAGTTGTTGTGATCTCTTTCACAATTTCCGCCGCTGCCGCCTCTCCTTCTTTGCGCAGACTAATGGTTGTTGCGTATATTAATTCCGCAGTGGATGTACTTCCTACAAGGTCAGCAATCTTCTTCCTTTTTGACCGATCCCCAGAACTGTCGAATGTCTTTTTCGGTCTGCCTACTGCACGATTGGATGAAGACCCGGCACACAACTCATCCGGTATTATAAAGTCTTCGTTTAACCACGATTCATTTGTTAAAAGAAACCGACTTTTAATGCGGCTACACTTTTTCCACCGTTTCTTATATGGCGAGAGAAAATGCATCTCTAAGTATCGTTGCACTTTTTCCTTATTGTGAACTGGTATATTAAACGCATCGATCACAAAATCAGTAAGTCTCTTCACGTTACCACGGAATTCACTATATTTGTTATGTAAAGTTTTTCTAGTAACCATTCTCACTATTTTTCACTATTAATATATGTATAACGCGAACTGATTCCGAACTGGTTGCACGGTACAAAACAATACGTATTGCTCGTTTGAGCTCTCGGTAATTTTTAATTTCACACCGACTAGTTTGAAGGCAAGGTTACTCGGGAGTGTAAAGGTGGGGAAAGAAAACTATTAGTTATTGGCTAAGGGATGAAAAGGGACAGAAGAGATGGTAAAGGAGGAAATCAAGGGTTTTTCCATCAATAAAAAGCAATCGCATTTTCTCGGCCGAAAAATCGACCAGTTTTCAGTGACCTCTGAAAGCATGTAAAACCATAAACCCCCAAGTAGCGCCGAGAAGGGTGCGAGTACGAGATATTAAAACAGGTAGGCTGTACCTGGAGTGCGCGGTGCCTTATTGTACAGAAAATGAGACAAATGGCTTTATAGCCATGTTTTGACAACTGCGGAATGGTTCATCCATGGTTCATAGCAAATGGTATCTCATTAAGTACTTAGGGGGACATTCACAGTCTCGGCCGAAAAATCGACCAGTTTTCAGTGATGGCTTTTATAATGAAATAAACACTTAACTTTTTCAAACTTTTAAGGCTGGATTCACACTATCGGTCCGGTCACGGTTCGGTCTCGATCAAATTCACATCCCTGAGCGTTCACACTCGCCCGGCTTGATAGTGTGGACGCTCACGGATGTGAATTTGATCGAGACCGGACCGTGACCGGACCGATAGTGTGAATCCAGCCTAAGGGCATATTCTATCACTCTTGAAATGCAAGAGAAAATCTTTGTTGTTTGCTTAATTCATTTGTTTGCATAAATGTTCCGCAGTGAACATGGCGTCTTTACAATTGCTGGCGGTTGAAATTTCGGGCGACTGGATCATTTGAAATATTTTAATATATTAATTTATATTAAGGGGTCTCCCTAGTGTGACGGTTCAAAAAAATCGATTTTTTTTTTTGTTTTTTCTGAAAGTTCAATATCTTAAGAACATATTCCTAAAATATTATAGCTGAATTCGAAATTTTGGCAACGCTGTGAGCTATGAACAGTAGCGCGCGACCGATATGGCGCCATGTATACCCGCTACATTGGCGATGGCGACAGTAAAACGTATAAGGGCATTGTGGATTTGAATCCATATGACGTGCAGGTGAAAAAGTTAGAGTGTGTTTTACACGTTAAAAAAAGGATGGGTTCTCGTTTGAGAGCAGAAAAAAAGAAACATAAAGGAATAGGGGGAAAAGGTCCGGGAAAATTAACGGATAAGTTAATAAATGATTTAACAGCATATTATGGGTTAGCAATTACACGACACACGGATTCAGTGGAGGAAATGAAGAATGCGATTTGGGCAACGTATCACCATAAGTGCTCCACTGATACAGCGCCCGAACATGATTACTGCCCTACCGGAGCCGAAGCAAAAGGCGCCCTCGACAATTACACTCATGATCCACCCCTTACTGAACTCGTACAGCAGGTTATAAAGCCCATTTATACCAATTTATCCCAACACGAATTGATAGAGCGATGTCTAGGCGGAAACACACAGAACAATAACGAAAGTTTTAATCAGTTAATTTGGCATTTCGCCCCCAAACATATATACTCTGGGCCAAAAACAGTTGAAGTAGCAACATATTTAGCAACTGGCATATTTAACGATGGCTACAAGTCACTATTAAGAGTATTAAATACGATGGGAGTAACAATTGGCCCAGAAGCCAAATGTTTTGCCGATACGCAAGACGTGAACAGAGTTTGCCTTGGAGAGAAAAGGCATCAGGAAGCATCAAAAGAAGCTCGAACTGCTCGAAGGAAAGCAAATGCAGCTTTACAAGAATTGTATGAAGAAGAGGAAGGTGTACTCTATGGGCCAGGCATCGGAGACTAATCGTAAGTATGATTTATTATTTGAAAAATGGTACTTGAATCTTTAAACGCGTTTTACTCGAAACTACATTTTTCGGCCCGGCGATCACGATATCTCCAAAACTACTCAACCAAACGACTTAAAACTTAACATATATATTGAGTGCGTGTTCTCTTAGGATATGACCTAGAATGAAGTCATTATTTGCAAAATTCGAATTTTGCAGCTCAAAAAACTGACCACTTTTTTGCCGCGAAATGAAAACTTTTCTTTAAAGTGCCGCCATTTTTTTATTTGGTGATTTTCTATTTTCATTCTAGTTCAAGTCCTAGCTACATTCATATAGCTTAAGAAAATAACTGTGTTTTTTGTTTCAGATAACCATGGCAGCCGGAATCGTGATCGCCAGCAGCAGGCGTTTTTTTGCGAGCTTTTCATTATAACCCTTATAACATAAAATATAATTATCATTAATGCTTCAAAAAATTCAAGTAGATTGTCAAAATGTAACTGAATAAATACCCCAAAGTTAGAAACCGCAATATCAAGTACATTTCCTTCAAAAAAATTCCCAAATATAGCCCTATTTTCCAGGCGTCACACTAGGGAGACCCCTTAAATATTAATCTTTTTATTTCACGTGATCCAGTCGCTCGAAATTTCAACCGTCAGCAACTTTAAAGACGCCAACTTCACTACGAACAGCAATGGGATCTCCTATATCCCTAGTAATTGCAAACATTGTTATGGAGGAATTGGAGACGATTTCCCTCTCCAAGGTACCATTTAAACTTATTTTCTACAAAAGGTATGTCGATGATATCATTACGTGTCTTAAACTTGATGATTTGCAAACGTTATTGGATACATTCAACAGTTTTCACCCCCGATTGCAGTTCACTCATGAGGTTGAAATAAATTCCTGTCTCAGTTTTCTCGATACTACAGTCATTAGATCTAATTGCAAAATTATTACAAACTGGTATCAAAAGCCGAGTTGGTCTGGGAGATACATAAATTTTCGTTCTGCTCATCCCATTAATCATAAGATCGGATTAATAAAAGGATTAATAGATCGAGCTATTTTACTTGCTGATCCAGAATTTCGACCGGCTAATTTAATTTTGGTAAAAAGCACACTGAAACGGAATGGATATCCTGTAGATATGATTTCTTCGATCATTAAAGAGCGTATTTTTGAAATTTACCATCCGTTGGTAGTCGAGAAACGAAAAGAAAAAAGAAACATGATAACAGGACCAATTAGCTGGAGAAACACGGTTGTTATGCCGTTTGTTAATAATATTTCAATTGATATTAGAAGAATCTTTAGAAAAGCTGGTATACACACAATATTTAGATTACCATTCTACACTAAAAACCTGTTTCCTCCTATTAAAGATAAAATTCCTTTGTTAAAAAATTCCAACATAGTATATTCAATTCCATGTTTGAGTTGCAACCAGGTTTACATCGGACAAACTTCCAGACTGCTTGAGAGACGTATATGTGAACATAAAAGAAATATTTTTTTATCCCCTTCACAACACACGGCATTAACTAAGCATTCCTTAGAGTTTGATCATTGTTTTGATTTTAACAATGCTAAAGTGGTTGATAAAGAAACCAACTTAAATAGGAGGATTATCTTAGAGACACTACATATGATTAAACAACCTAGCGTGAATCTTAGGTATGAAACGCCTAAAATACAAGATTATTACGCAACATTACTGAGGAAGTAATGAATGTATGATGTGGTTCTCTATATAACTTCATATTAGACTCTATCAGTTACATATTCTACACGTGGTATGTAATTTTGAAATTTGCTCGTTGACATCTGTGAGTGTATGCAAAGTTCACCACATGAATAAGAGGTTTGTTTTAGGTTTTTGCCCGGATAATATAAATTTGAATTTTTGGAATTCATATGTTGGTATTTTCAACGGCTTTGTTGGCCACAGTTCGTCTCACCTTCAAGTTGTCAGTTTGTCTTGTTCGCTGTTTACCTCAGTCATCTTCCAACCGGCTCGCGTGTCGCTGGCTTTATTTAAACTGCTGCGACATTTCATTAGCAAGGCAAAAGAATTTTACTTTCCTGAAGAAGGTCCAAATTGGGGACCGAAACGTCGAAGTATACGAAAAAAGAAAAAAAGGAAAAAAAGAAAAAAAAATTTTTAGTGCAAAATAGCTATTGAATATTATTATTATTTTGTTTTATAACAAAATAATTGTTTTTTCTGTGACCGAATCAGTGCGCCGATACCACTTTAACTACGAAATATTTGTGTAAACAAATGAATTAAGCAAAGAACAAAGATTTTATCTTGTATTTCAAAAGTTTGAAAACGTTAAATATTAATTTCATTATAAAAACTTTCAGCCGAGGCTGTAGAATGTCCCTTAACGTCCGAATGCTCAATAGCTGATTAACAAGAGAAGTTAGGGAACCCGGAAATACAGAAAATTATGAAACATGGTGTGAAAATAGTGTAGTACAGTAAAAGTTGGATAACTGCACGAAATTCGGGACCGGAGGCAGGCAGTTATCCAGCAGAGGTAAATATTCTCGACCTCCAAACTATTCGAACCGAGCTCGGAGTTTGTTTACGTTTTTTGTCGAGCGTAGAGAAGGACAGCGAGAGAAAGAGAAAGAGGGTCGACACTCGAGCTGAACGAAACAAACGCGTCGATGACACATTTACTAATGCAACAAGAAAATTTTCTTATTTTTGATTTCTGGTAAACGCAACTTTTGCCAATGTACTTGTGAGGTTCCCCCATTTAAAAAAAGACCAAAAATGATATAATTCGGATCATATTTGCATATTTAATGAGTGATAATAATGTTGGATTCCGAGTGAGAAATGAAGTAAATATTATCCAAATTATGTCGTGTTTTGTCTTATTTTAATCAGAAAAACCTCAGAAATACGTTAGTAAAAGTTTCGTTACAAAAAGATCAATAATAAAAAAGTTTTCTTCTTGCATTAGTATTGGCTCACGGATATTCGAGCTCGGATCAGGTTACATTACTCGACGCTCGCGACGGTCCAGCTTCGTGGTGCGCCAGAGGAGTCCCCTCCCCCGGTGGTGGGGATGACTACCGCGCACTTACGCTGTAGATCGTTCCGTGCAGTCATCCAACTTTTACTGTAATTGTGCAGTAATTCACCCTAACCCTAACTATATTTTTTGTTGGTGCCATCGTACGGTTTTAGGGGGTAAAATTACCCCTCGATAAAAACAGAATTTTATTTTTGTGGAATATCTCGAGAATGGTGAGAGATATCGAAAAGAACTTAAAACACAAGTTAAATCTTTTTTTTTATATCTATAAAACCGTGTAAAATTAATTTTCAAAACATTCATACCTTTCAAGTTACCCCCACCACCAACCCTTAAAATTCATTTTTTGTATTTTGTAAATATATGCCGAAATACCATTGGATAACCTCTTTTCATACATATAAATAGTTTATGAGTTATGTTTTTTTTTTAAACAAATAAAACCTTCATTTTTACCACTTTTTAGTTTACAACAAAAATAACAATATATTTGAAATCAGCAAGTCGAAATACGTAGGAATAGGGCATAATATAATTTATTCACAATTTTTCCCTATAAACACGCCACTGTGCGTCGCCTCTCCGCATTAGATCTCATCTATACATCAAGCTGAGACCCCTACTATTCTCACTACTTCACGGACCTAGGCAGGACTTCGCGCTTAGATTCCCCGCTTTCGGGGAACGGGTCCAAACATTGACTCCACCAGCACTGAGGTAATCCCCGGGGTCCCCCCGGAATCAAGCAAGGACGATGGGACAACCCTAAAAGCCCTAGCGACTGCAAAAATGGTGAGTAATTCTGTTTTCACCACCCCACTCATTCCACCCACGTCATCAACGGGTAAAAGTCATGAAAAAGTCATCAGTCTGCTCTCAGTCGCCGAGGTGACAGGTCGCTGTTTGTTTTGGCTTAGTGAGCGTTAGCACGTGCTTGACCGTGGGACTTTGGAAGTGCTTGTTCCGTTACATTTTTGTGTAATTTCTTGGAATCCTATGCTAACATAGTACTATTCCGATTAAGCCTTGTCTATTTGACGTGAATCTTGCACTCTTATCTTCATTATCAGTGCTGTTGGGTGTCTGGAGTTGTGTTTTAAGTCAGCCATCTAGTACTACACGGTGTGTTTTGAAATGACGGATGGCCAAACAAAATGCAAAGGATGTGGTTCTCATGTTGCCAATCCTATCACATGTACTAGCTGTGGGTGTAGCTTTCATCCGGGCCCCTCGTGTGTTGCGAGGTCTGGCCATAGTTTAATTGACGGGAAGAACTTGATTTGTTCTGCCAACTCTTCAGCTTCAGCTATTCAAAAAGCCGTTAGCCCGACCATTGTCCCGCCGGTACAGCCGCTATCCACTGTACCGACTGTGGCGTATCACCCAACTTCAACAACAGTTATACCATCAGTTGAGAACATTCGGGACATTGTCAGCGAGGTAATTGATGCGAAGTTGGAAAAATTCCAGGAGGTCATACTCGCGGGTATAAGGGCAGAAATATCTAGCATGAGGACGGACATTAATTCATTATCTGATCATGTCAACGCATTGGAGGCGAAAACATCTATTGTCTATGATCAGCCGCCCGTGCCCACAATGGATGATCTCATGGAGGAGTTGAATGACAGACAGCACAGGTCGAAAAATATAATAATTTTTGGCGTGCCTGAGTCTCGTGAACCCTCAACGGAGCTCCAAAGGGCAGCCGATGTCAAGGTTGCACAAGAGGTCGTAGGAATGATCAGCCCCAGCTGCACTCAATCCTTATCTGCTCGTCGTCTGGGGAAACTAGGCAAGTCTTCATGTAGGCCCCTCTGCGTTCGCCTAGACTCTGCTGCCGACGTGAGACAACTACTACGGGAGAAACATCGTTACAAGGGCCCGCTCAAGATCTCGGATGATATGACCAAACAACAACGGACGTCCCTCACTAAGCTAAGGGAAAAACTCCGGGAACTCCATGCGATGGGTGAAACCCATAAGACTATTAGATACGTACATGGTTTCCCTAAAATTGTATCTGGAAGACCCCAGAATGTCCCTTCACAAAAAAACTAGGACGGAACCCTTCAGTGTATGTCCAAAATGTCCGTGGTCTGCGTACTAAATTAGATTTTCTTGCTAACTCCGTATTGGCATCGGCGGTGTCGGATGATGTAATTATTTTTGTCGAGACCTGGCTTACTCCAGCGATTTCTTCGGATGAACTTGGGCTGCATAATTACACTATTTATAGGTGTTATAGATCTTAGCGAACTAGTCATTGCTCAAGGGGAGGTGGCGCTCTCATCGCTGTCAAGAATTCGATCTCATCGTACCCAGTTACTGTCAGCTCTTCCGATATTGAACAATTGTTTGTTAGAGTTCACCTACATAATAATAAATACTTGTTACTGGGGGCCACGTATATACCGCCTGCATCCATGACATCGCTGTATGCCAATTACGTGGACATAGTAGTTGAGTTATTTCATAGGTACAGTGATGACGCGTTTTGTTTGTGCGGTGATTTCAATCTCCCTCACGCGGTTTGGTTCAGTGGCGGTGGTCAAGCGTGTTATAGAAGATCGGGTATCTCGTCTCGAGAATCAGCAGCCATAGATCTCCTCCTCGGATGTGTGGGTTACTGCAACCTCACGCAAATTAACAACGTTTTTAATGATTTTGACGCTATGCTCGATCTTATCTTTGTCAGTTGCCCTTTTGTTACTGTTGACCGGGTCATAGACGTCCTCATTGAACCAGACTCATATCATCCACCCTTATATGTA
This sequence comes from Andrena minutula, assembly GCA_929113495.1. Lineage (NCBI taxonomy): Eukaryota > Metazoa > Arthropoda > Insecta > Hymenoptera > Andrenidae > Andrena > Andrena minutula. The sequence continues at coordinate 12,671,903 of OV815997.1, read as the reverse complement.
ATGCTGAAAGGATTGAACACGCGTCACGACCTCACGGGTAAAAACCTTAAATTCAGAGACTTTAAGCATGGAGATTTCCCCCGTGTGCTCGAATACCTTAACTCGGTGGATTGGGACAAGGAAACTGGTGATATTGACCCTAGTGCTGCCCTCGATAGTTTATACAGACATATCAATCATGCAATCGATGCATATATTCCTGTACGGTCCGTTGTCTGTTCCACGTTCCCCGGTGGTTTTCCCCTGGTTTAAAGTCTCTGATACGACAGAAGAAGGGTGCTCATAGAGTTTTTAAGCGTTCTTGTAATTATGGTGACTATTTAATCTCTTCTAATCTCCGCTCGAAATGTAAGCACGCCATGGCGCGCGATTACCGTACTTATATTGATAGCGTCGAGAACACAGTGTGTGACAATGTATCATATTTTTGGAAATTTGTAAACACAAAGCGCGGTGTGCATGGTATCCCCAATAAGGTTCACCTCGACGATGTTTCTGCCTCGTCGCATGTGGCAGTAGCGAATCTATTTGCTGATTTCTTTGGCTCTGTTTATAGTCCTCGCTATGGAGGCCCGCCTGCTACGATTCCTGGTCTGTCCTCTGGCAGCGATGTTAATATACACACGATTTCCATCTCCATCGGACAAATTTATTCTAAACTTCAGACACTTGATACATCAAAGGGTCCAGGTTACGATGGAATACCTCCGTTATTTTTAAAGGAGTGTAGTTTCATTATCGCCAGGCCCTTGTGGCATATTTTCAATTCATCTCTAGCCTTGGGGACTTTTCCCGATGTGTGGAAGACCTCATTGGTCACCCCGGTTTTCAAGGCGGGAGATCGCGCGGACGTTAGAAACTATCGACCCATATGTAAATTATCCGTTATGCCTAAGGTTTTCGAGGAATTAATAACGGAGCATTTAACTTCCTGTCTCTCCAACGTCATTTGTGACGAGCAACACGGATTTGTCTCTGGTCGATCTACGATTTCAAATTTGGCGGCGTACCACTGCTTCGCCTCGGCTGCGCTTGATGCGGGAAGTCAAGTCGATACTGTCTACACTGATTTTCGGAAAGCTTTTGACTCTGTGGATCACTGTATCCTGCATTTAAAACTGTCTGCAATAGGGATCAGTGGTTCGCTCCTTGAGTGGATTGCTAGTTGCCTGGAAGGGCGGGTGCAGGTTATCAAGGTTCAGGATCGGAATTCCAACCCGATCAACGTGACCTCGGGTGTCCCTCAGGGATCGCACCTTGGTCCTCTCCTGTTCCTGCTATTTATCAATGATCTCGGTTCGGTATTCCAGCATAGTAGATTCCTCTATTATGCTGATGAGCTCAAGATTTTTCGCACTATAAATAGTGCTTCCGACGTAAATCTGTTGCAGGACGATCTCACAAGGTTCGAGCGGTGGTGCTCCGTCAATAGAATGCGGCTGAACACAGTGAAATGTGTACTATTAAGATCCCATAGGGCTATCTGTGGCATTCCCTCTAATTACTTACTGTGTGACACAACATTGTCTGAGGTAGAGGAAGTTTTAGATCTTGGCGTTACATTTACTGCGTGTCTGGATTTCCGTAATCACTATCGCAGGATCACGTGTAAAGCAATGAAAACCCTTGGGTTTATCGCCCGCTTCGGCAAGCACTTTAGGAAGGTCAGGACACTTAAGTTGCTTTATGTTGCACTGGTGAGACCACAAGTCGAATATGCGTCGGTGATATGGAACCCCAGACACAAACAGTACGTCAGCTTGATTGAATTGGTCCAGCATAAGTTTTTAAGGCTAGCAATGAGGGTCTCAGGTAGCCCTATGCGGTTTAATGACCACGATTATAGTCCTGCCTTGCTAATAACGAGGCTTTCTACGCTTTGCGATCGCCGTGACATCGCGGACTTAATGTTCCTCTACAAGGTCTTCCATGGACATAGTAAATGTCTAGAGCTGGTATCATTGATTTGTTTTAAGGCTTCGCAGCGGACGTTGCGATCGAGACCCCTTTTTGTATCGGGTGTCCCAACTTATCAGTATTTTTCCAACGATCCCATAAATCGGGCCATGTGTATATTGAACCAATGCCCTAAGGACATCGATTTCTTCCTAACATCACTCACAGCGTTTAGAACTCAACTGCTTAGGTGTATACCATCTCCGTAGTACATACTTTTAGCACTGAGTCATCGTTATATTGCAGACTGTTTACTTGTTTATGTTTGTATAATTGTTACTTCATGGCTAGAGTTTAGTTCTATATTATATATTATTTTATTTATTTTTATCTTTTCTGTTACTAGTTTTCTATGTTTCTTTTTCTGATATATTGTAATTTATCTCTGTATTCGAAAGGGTTCCCCCGTTTATTAATAATAATAATAATAAAAAGCGGGCTGGGACGGCTCTTGACACCTCCAATCCCAGTCCTCGAAAAACTCCGAGCTTTCGCCCAGATCAGAAATGAAGTCCCTGAAGGCCAGCGTTGAAAAAGCCTTGGGAAAAAATAAGTCTAAGCGTGACTCCGGTCGCGAGAACAAAGTCCGGTCAGGGAGTAACCCTGAGAAAAACCCCGGAAAATCTTCGTCTCGACCGCTAGATGCTCCCTCAAACTCGAAAACCCAGCCTCTCGAGGACGAGAGCCCGGCACATGAAGTAACCGTTAACGTTCGGACTTCCAACCGTTTTTCGGTTCTCTCGGCATTTAAAACGGCTGATGACCCCCAAACATCGTCAACCGGCATGAGGGAAAAAACCCGCCGGAGGTAAACAGCACGCGCGGTTTTCAAAGAGTCACAACGGTCGCCCCTCCTGCTACAGCCGGACAACCGCAAATCACTGCCGCTCCCCGCTCCTAAACCACCTCCACTCTATATTTCGAACTTTTCGTACAATATTGCCAACTTTGAGAGGGAACTCGCCGCTGACTTCGGCAAAACCTTCCACATCAAGTACCTGGGAAATAAAATACGATTACAGTTCGATGACACTGAAGCCTTTATTAAATTCAAAACGGCACTGACCGAGGAAAAAATCCCATACTTTACTTTCTCGTTAAGCTCCGAGAGGGGGCTGGCCATGGTCCTTAAGGGCCTTCCGGAAGCCTCCCCGGGGGAAATCCTGGAGGAGTTAAGGAGTAAGGGGTTGACTCCTACTTCCTGTGTCCCCCTTGTGGGAGGAGGGGTCAAGAGAGCCTCCCCTTATCACATCTACAGGATTAACTTCCCCCCTGGCACGTCCCCGACCTCGGCCACGAGGGTAAATGCACTTTTTAGCACCAGGATCTACTGGGAGAAATTATTCTCAAAGAAGAATTACACCCAGTGTTTCGGCTGCCAATCCTTTGGCCACTCGGCCTCGAACTGTGGGCTTCCTCCCAGGTGCGTGAAGTGTGCCGGGATGCACCGTACGGCCGATTGCCAAAAGACTAGGGACACTCCCCCCAAATGCGTGGACTGCTCAGGGCAACATACTGCCAATTACGGGCAGTGCCCCTCTCTTCTCAGTTACCTGGAAAAAAGAAAGTCAAATTCAAAATCCGTTAACGGAATTGCTTTAAAAGACAAACGCAACCAAGACCCTGCACTCACGCCCGGGAACATTTCTACGTCCTTCCCCCGACCTACCCCACCCGTTCCTTTCCCACTCCACTCCTACGCTGACGCGGTAATGGCGGGACAGCGGAGACCTCCCGGCCTCCCTTCTCCGCTCCTCGAACAAGGAGCGGCCTTACCGCAGGTTCCCAACCAGGCTCACACTAGCGGGGTAAACTCAATGGTCGACCTGATCGGAGCAATGAGGGAACTAAACTCCATCGTCGATATCGATCTGATGCTACAAATCACTCGATCCCTGATCGAGAATTTGAAACCGTGCCGCACGATGGCCGACAAGTTTCAGGTCTTCTGCTCTGTGCTCCGTTGCTTGGATTAGGACGATGCCCCTCCCAAAGATCATGTTATGGAATGCGTCCTCGTTGGTGCGAAAAAGGAATAAGCTCATCCTCACGGTGGCCGGGCTGCAACCCGGTATCATATTTAGCTAACTAAGGTGGCGTATACCTGTCTAGTCGAGTTCGTATCGCTCCCGGGCTTTATTGTTCTTTTGCTAGTTTGTTTAGTTTGTTTTTGAATTGATATGTGCGTACGGGTTCGTGACTAAGTAGTGCGTTTAATACATAACTGTGGTGCCTGTCTGTAATCTTTTGACAGTTAAACTTTCTTTTGTAATTTGGTGCTCCTCAATCGGCATCTTGGCCATTGTACTGTTACTGTAGTGCCACCTGTCTTAACGGATAATTTCGCTTGTTCGTGTTTACGCTCCACATCATCATGGTCACTTGTGCCATGTGCGGTAGATTTATACCTAAGACGGGCGTTTGCACCTACTGTAAACACAACAATTCAAAGGATGGTGAAACGTCAAGAATCAGCTGTCCAACGCTTCTCTCTACATCAGATAATACTTTAACGCGCTCCAGTTTTATTAATGTATCTGAAGATCTTGGTAGTATAAGCGCCGTTGTCCTTGATATACGCAATAAATTATCTACCGTGGAGGAGATGAAATCTGAAATAATTACTAAAATAGATGATCTAACGGGCAAATTTGAACAGTGTCTTCGCTCTTTGTCGACGATTACAACTACGGTATCTGACCTTGTCGTCACAGTTGATTCCCTGTCAAATGAACAGAGAGCAACTGCTGCAAGTGCTATTATGCTTGAACAACGTGTTGTTGCCTTGGAGAAGTTGAATTCTTCCTCGACATCTGGCCTCTTGGGTCCATCCTCTCCTCTTGCATCTGTTACTAAGAGGCTAAATTTAATGGAGCGAAATAGTCGGGATCTTGAAATTGTTATAACTAATCTGCCCAACGTGCCTAACGAAGATCTGAATGACACGATTGCTCATATTGCAACTGCGATAAATGTTGGATATACGCTGAATGATGTCTCCTTTGCCCAACGTCTTTACCGTAGTAGCTCAAATAATAAACCGCTCATAATAAGATTCGTCTCTGTGTTTATGCGGGACAAATGGATCTCTTGCAAACGGGCGAAAAGAGATTTGTATGCGTCTGATATCATTGCTGATTGGCCCCGTACGCTTGTATATATAAATGAGCGGTCTACAGCTGATGAACGGAAATGTTTTCTTGAGGCCAAAAAATTTGCTCGATCTAATAACATCCAATTTGTATGGATGAAGCGAGGCATCACGTATCTCCGAAAGGATGACACTTCTCCTGTTCAACGCTACAACGGACCACAGAATATTAGTCCTACAACTCTGCCGCCTCGTCAATGACCAGGAATTCATGTTGATTCGGCCACTTCTATATACGCGCGATTACCTTCGTCTTCTGATGCTTCCCCTTGTGATGCTTGGAGCCTTGCATCTGACGTTTTGGACACTACACCAACTCTGTCTTGTTCGCCAGCATTATCAACTGCATCATCTACATCTTCGTATCATACTGCTGCATCACACGCTTCTAGTTCAAGCACTCTACGAAATCTTTTGTCAACTAATTCGAATAAGCTTACTGTTGCACATCTAAATATTCGGTCTCTTGTTGCGCATTTATCTGATATTATTGGGTTACTTGCTAACCATTGTTTTGATGTTTTGGCTCTTTCGGAAACCTGGCTTTCGGATGCTATTCCGACATCTGCGCTTACCATTCCCAACTATTCACTTTTCAGGTCAGATCGTAAATCTTCGCTTAAACAACGTGGCGGCGGTGTTGCGGTTTATGTTAAGAACGATATTCGTTGTATGACACTTGATAATACGAATGCATTTTGTGATATCTCTGATTCTGACCCTTTATTGGACTTTGTCGGCTTGCACCTAATAATTAATTCTGAGCGCATCGCCTTGTTTTCTATTTATCGACCGCCTACTTGTTCCTTGTCTGTTATTGACTCATTACTTGAGTACTTGCTGCAGGTTTATAATATTTCTGATCATATTATTTGTACGGGCGATTTTAATATTAATCTTAAGAATTCTGACTCTCTTGGCTTTAATGAAATTCATCTTTTTATGGCGGTGTTATCACTTAAACAGATTATAAATGAACCCACGCGTGTAACGGCTGCTTCGTCGTCCCTGATTGATCTTATGATGGTCAGTAGTGAGCTTACAACCTCTTTATGCGGTGTGTATGATATGAGCCACGTTAGTGATCACTCGCTTATCTATGGGGTAATTAATTTGATTAAGCCTTGTAAGCCTGCTCGTTTTATATTGCGCCGAAATCTAGATTGTATCTTGTCAGAATCCTTTGCTTCAGCTGTTGCGCAGATTGATTGGTCTCCTGTATATGAGGCGGCCTCTGTGGATTGTAAAGTAAAGTTATTTCATTCACTCCTATTTACAGTATTTGACCATTTTGCGCCTATTGAGCGAGTTCGGATAACACGTCCTCCTGCTCCTTGGCTAACTGACAATCTGCGAAGGCTATTTCGTATGCGAAATCGTGCTCTGGCTAAGTATCGCCGATCTGCGAATCCTTCTCGCTGGAGAAGGTATAAAGAACTCCGTAATTTTTGTACTAGTGCCCTCAGAGCCGAGAAGCGTGCGCTATTTAACCATCTTTCGTCATCATATATTTCGCCTAGGAAATTTTGGAATGTTCTCTCTCGGGCTGGCTATTATCGTCCGCGGCGTAATAATAATCTCCCTAATACCTTTTCGGACCCAAATGCTATTAATGATCACTTTGTTGATTCTATTCCTACCACTAATATTTCCACTGACATAATAAATAGCTATCTTAATAAACCCGTTGATTCCTCTGCCAATTTTTCCTTTGTCCCTTTTAACCTCGGAGATATGTATTCTATCCTTAAGTACATTAAGCTTTCTTCTTCTAACCCCTTCGATTTATCTGGACGGTTACTCTTATCTTGTACTCCCTCCTGTCTCGATCCTTTACTTCATATCTTTAATTTTTCTATAACCACTGGTTCTTATCCTTCTTGCTGGAAACATAACATTATCACTCCTATTCCTAAATCTCCTGATCCTACTACGCTAAATTCTCTTCGTCCTATATCGCAGCCTCCTTTTCTTTCAAAACTCTTCGAGAAATTATGTTACCAGCAGTTACTGTGGTATTTAACTTCTATTCATGCAATTCCACCTTTGCAGTCCGGATTCAGACGTGGCTATAGTACAACTACTGCCCTTCTTTATATTACGAATACTATTCTGCGGGCTATTGATCTGCGAAGGGTAGCTTTTATTACGTCCCTTGATTTTTCTAAAGCATTTGATACTATCGACCACGATTTGTTAGTTGCTAAGTTAAAATCTCTAGGTTTCTCCCCAATGGCTCTATCATGGTTTCGGTCATATCTTAAGGGACGTACACAGCAAGTCATGCTAAACTTGGATGGGCCGAAATTTTCTTCTTCGCGTATTGTTAAGTGTGGCGTGCCGCAGGGATCGGTTTTAGGTCCTCTCCTATTTAATGTTTTTGTCATTGACCTGCTACATATAACTTCGATCAATATTTCGTGTATGTATGCTGATGACATGCAGATCATATCTACCTTTATGCCTTGTAACATCGGCGCTGCAATTACGGAACTCGAATTGGACCTTACAAAAATTATAAATTGGTCGGATCAGCATGGACTCAGGATTCATCCTGCTAAATCTACTCTTCTGGTTCTTGGCTCTCCCTCGTCATTGAAACAACTTCCTCCAATATCCGTCACACTTGGATCCCTACAGTTATACCCTTCTGAATCCATTCGCAACTTGGGACTTACTTTTGATCCGCTGCTTTCATTTTCTTATCATGTTTCCTCGATTTGTCGTCAAGCCTATTCGCGTTTACGTCTACTTTATCCTGCCCGCCACATTCTTTCATCTACACAAAAACTGTTATTATCCCAATCTTTGATTATATCGTTGTTTGATTACTGTGATATCGTCTATCGTCCTTGTTTATCTTATCATCTTTCTTACCTTATCCAACGAGTACAAAACTCCTGTTTGCGTTTTTCTTTTTGTGTCCAGAAGTACGATCATATCTCTCATCTATATGTTAAAACGTCTTGGTTACGTATGCCTCAGCGCTGGATTTTCCATTTATGTTGTATCGTTCACAAAATACTCTCATCTCATATCCCACCTTATCTCTATAATATTCTTCGCAATAATCTTTCTTATCATGGACCTAATTCTCTTCCTACTCGATACCAAAGTCTCCTTTCCATACCAGCACATTCGTCATCTAAATTTGAATCATCCTTTGCCTATATTTCTGCTCATTATTATAACTCCCTTCCATCCGATATTCGAGAGCTTAAATCTTTTCCTGATTTTAAATGCAAAGCTCGGCGATATATATGGCTTTATTATGCGTCAGAGTAACGTTTGTTTCTGTTTCCGCTATCTTCTTAGTTTTAGTTTAGTTTTATGTTAGTTATTTAGTTACGGTTAGGCTTCTAACAGTCTTGTACTGCAGCCTCGCCGTTTACTTCGCTTGTCTTCATGTTTTATTTCTTTTTCTGTATGTTCAAGTAATAAAGACGAATAATAAAAAAAAAAATAATATTAATTACCGAAACTTGGTTTACACCGCAGGTAAACTTCTCCCTACCTGGATACACGGTGGTTCGCGCGGATCGCCAGGTCAAAAACGGCGGTGTGGCGATCTTCATCCATTCGTCTATCAAGTATTCGACCTTCATCTCTCACTGTACTTTCGAGTTTGACGCGTGCTTCATCAAACTCACCGCTCCCAAATTCACCATCGGAGTAATGTATGCGCCTCCTGGGGCGATCAAAGACGAAAGGGTTTTCGATTCCCTCATTCGGCTGGGTTCCCCTTTCCTGATCGGGGGGGGACTGGAACGCCAAACACCGTCTCTGGAAGAACTTCTCAGAAAATAAAGAAGGCAGGGTTCTCCACGAACACGTTAGCAAATACGCTTATCGAATAATCCACCCGGAAAGCTTTACACACCAGGCTGGTCAATCCAGACCGTCCGTCATCGACTTCTTCATCTCGGACTTCCATGCCGACTTTTCCTGCGTCGTGACGGACGACTTCGACACTACCCACCGACCCGTCATCCTAACAGCCAAGCAATCCACTGGTCCCACTACCCTAGAAACCAGCACTGTAACCTCGCTCCGTGGAGATCACTTATCGGACAGGTGTTCAGGGTGGTCGATCGAACGAAACCAGGTGGACGGAGTATACGATTCTTTATTTGGACTAGAGTGTACAAAATTACCCGGCCAGGTCTTTGCTGGCTAACAATGGCTGTTCGACGGCTTAGTCTATCGCGGAGTCGCAGGGTGAATCGCGGCGCAGGCGCGTCTCGCGACGGCAATGAATCCGCGGAGGCGCGTGGCGCGAAGGCGAGTCGGTGTATCGGCGGTAAATCGGCGGAGGCGCGTGGCGCGATCGCGAATCGGCGTATCGGCGGTAAATCGGCGGAGGCGCGTTGCGCGATCGCGAATCGGCGTATCGGCGGTAAATCGGCGGAGGCGCGTGGCGCGATCGCGGTTCGTAGCGGCGGCGGAAGAGAGAGGGAATTAGTCGTGCTGGTGCCTTGGCTGTTATCTCCACCAATGGCCCTGACCGGGAAGTCTTGAGTCCGGTCGCCCAGTGGGTACAACCCGCGGGAGAAACGGAGACTATAGGATGTCCTCCGGGACAGACTAGGCCTGACCCTAAGATTGACAGTGGATATCGACTTGCGTCTAGAGGTCGGCGGGGCCTCGCGTTCCTCTAGGGGCCGTGGAGGTAAGTGGTTTCCACAAAAACTTACGCAGCGAGACAGCTTGTGCTAGACAAGAAGTTCGCTGGGAGCTCTGACCGTTCGCCTGTACCGCTCTTGGCAGAGTCTGCCTGACGAGCCCGTCGCTCCGGCTTATACCGGGCTCCGTGCTAATTCTAGCAGCGAGAGCGCCGCTCGGTGTGTGGCCATCTCGCGGCCGCGCTCGGTAGCGACGGGCCGCGCCAGGCGCGCGGAGTGGGGAAGGTTCGCGTCCCATCGCATATAACTCGTTACATCTCCTTCTCCCTTCGGAGGACGCGAACTTCCACCTCGTATATTTACAGAACTATTTACAGACTTACTTACTACCCGCCACCATGTTTAAATCTAATTTGTATGACTTAATAACTACCCACCACCGTATACTTAAAAATAATCGGCTAGGCGCCGGAGAGTCTGTCCTAGGGACGGGGTAGGGGATTGAATCGGACCCGCAGTTGATGTCTCCGCAGTACCTTGAAATCCAGATGTCCCCCGGCTATGGGCACCCGGAATTTCTGCCCCTCGCGGAGCGCCGGAAGGTCGACGCGCAGCTCCGGGGGATCGGGGTTGAACCGCCAGGGGTTTCCCCGCGTAATCACGCTGGGACGGTGGGCACTGGTGGGGGGTCCTGCTGGTGGAGGGACTTCCAACGGTGCCGGCAATGGTATGTCCATCAACGCCGGCGGTGGGTCGCGGAGAGTGGCGGGCTGTGGCTGTGGCGGTGGGGGTTGCCTGGGTAGCGGAGGCGCCACCGAGCGCTGTTGGTACGGCGCTTGCCGGCTCGTCCGCGGCGTCGAGGGGGGGGACACTGGCTGCCTTGTTGTCGGTGGCGGTTGTGTCCGGGGCGGCGGTGGCCTCGGTGGCCGCTGCTGGCTCGGTGTCGGCAGGCTCCGCGGTGGTGGCTGCCTTGCTGGCGGCGGCCGCTGTGGAGGCGCCTGCTGGCTCGGCGTCGGCAGACTCCGCGGTGGTGGCTGCCTTGCTGGCGGCCGCTGTGGAGGCGCCTGCTGGCTCGGCGTCGGCGGCTGTTGTGGGCCCGTTGAGTCCACTGCTGGTCGTGGTGGTGGTGGCGCCTGCATGAGCATCTCCAGCAGGGATGCTCCCAACTGGGCTGTCTCCTGCGGTGTTGCCCGGCGGTCCTCCGTGATCCGGAGTTCTGGCGGCGCCGGCCGGGGAACTAGTGGTGGGGGTAGCCGGCTGGTTTCCACCGCTTCCAGCGTCGCCACGGCTCTGGTTGTGGCCGCTGTGGCTCTCGGTGGCGGCCGCTGCTTCTGCGGTGGTCCTCGGGTGGGTGGAGGAGGTCCCTCGAAGTCGAGGCGCCTCTTTGCTGATGGTGCCGCGTTGGTGGCCCCCCTCTTCCGCAGTTGGCACTCTCGAGGCCGGTCTGCGGCCGTTCGATGGAGTGGCACTGCGGTCCTCCGGGTTGCCTCGTGCGCTATCCGCTGCTTTGCCGGCATGTTGTCCTGGCAAGTGTCGGATTGCTTCTGCCGGCTTAGCTCCTTCTACGGTCTTATCATTAGCCCCGTGATAATTTTGCCAGCGCGAATCCTGTATTGCGGAGCTTATCGTCGTGGCCCTCTGTTGGCCATAGTTCTCGTTTACCACGGTGTTGTTCATGGTGGGGCTTGTTGTCTCCGGGCGCGGCGCCGTAGTGGGGGAATTCTCTTCGTTCCCGTCGCATGGTTTGAGGTCCTGTACGTGGGCTCTCCTGGTTTTCCGTCCGCACCGTAACACGACTAGGTTTGGCCCGATGTATTCTCGTACTAGGTGTGGGCCCGAGAATTTGGGAGCTAGCTTTGCCGCGAAATTCTTCTCGGCGGAGGACAGTGGGTGTTCGCGGATCATGACGGTATCCCCGATGCGAGGCCGCCAATCCCGTCGCCTCAGATTGTATGATTTCTTTTGGGTCTCGGTGGCCTGGGCTTGAGTATGGCGTGCGAGGCGGATGGCTTCCTGTAGGTGCTTCAAATCCTCGGATCGCGCTGCATACTGCTCTGAATTGTGTTCCTCCGCTACGTCCGTAGTCGGTTGATAGAGTGCTCCGGGGGTCGCCGGCTCTCTACCGTAGTTTAGGTATGCCGGCGAGTATCCCGTGGAGTCGTGGCGAGCGGAGTTATACGCGAAGCTCACCTCAGGCAGCCATTTGTCCCAGTCTCTGTGATTCCCATCGGCTAGCTGGGCGATCATGGTTTTGATAACCCTGTTGACCCGTTCCACGGGGTTACACTGGGGAGTGTACGGGGGGGTAAGACGGTGCTCAATCCCGTAGTCTCGAAGCATCTCCGTGAAATCTTTGCTCACGAACTGTTTCCCGTTGTCCGAGATGACGCGTCGGGGGCACCCGAAGCGGAGCACCACCCTCTCTTTAAAGGCCTTGGTGACGGCTGGGGCGGTGGCCCGTCGTAGGGGTTGGAGTTCGACCCATTTGCTGAATTTATCCTGCATCACGACCAACATGGTAAATCCTTTTGTTGACCGTGGCAGAGGTCCCACCAGATCGATCGCTACCACATCCCAGGGATTTGCTGCCGGTGTGGTTTGCATGCCCCCGGCGGGGGCCTGTTGGAATGCCTTATATTCCAGGCACTTTTGGCATCGTCGTATGTGTCGATTGGCGTCACGGATCATTCCTGGCCAAAAATACTGCTGTGACAAACGGGCTGCTGTTTTAGTGAGCCCCAGATGTCCCGCGGTGGGGGCGTTATGGGTTTCCTGGAGTACTGTCTCCCGGAGTGGTTGGGGAATGCATAGTCTCCACTCGGTCTCGGACCGGTGGCCATGGGTGTTGGGAATGTGTCGGTAGAGCTGCCCCCTTACTACGCGGTACTCGGGGTACCGGTGCGGTTCCGTTTCAGCGGCGTCCTTCATCCTATCGTACCAGGCGCACCCCGAAGGTGAGTTGATGCTGTCCACCTCTTCTACCGTTGGGGAAGACTCGTCTTCTGGTTGTCGGGAGAGGGCATCCGCCACGACGTTGGACTCCCCTCGGCGGTACTGGACGACGAAGTCGTATTGTTGGAGTTCTAGGCCCCATCGGGCCAGGCGACCGGAAGGGTTGTCCATTGATCGCAACCATTTGAGGGATTGGTGATCTGTCAGTACGGTAAATCGGTATCCCTCCAAATATGGCCGCATTTTCCGAATACCCCACACTACCGCGAGACATTCCTTTTCTGTCACGGAGTAGTTGCGCTCCGCGGGGTTGAGCGTGCGGCTTGCGTACGCTATGACCCTCTCCTCGCCGTTTACCTCCTGCGTGAGTACGGCCCCGAGACCCTCGTTACTGGCGTCTGTCTGGAGAACGAATGGTTGACTGAAATCCGGGCATGTCAGGATAGGGGCCACAGCCAATTGCTGTCTGAGGGCGTCGAATGCCGTTGCTTCCTCTGGTCCCCAGTTCCACTTCTGTTTTTTCTGCAACAGTCGTGTCAGCGGTACGGCTAGGTCGGCAAATCGGGGTATGTAACGCCGGTACCACGACACCATTCCTAGGAACCGTTGCAGTTCTTTTATCGTGGTCGGTGGGGGTATCTGGGCGATGGCTCGTACTTTTTCGGGATCGGTGGCTACGCCTTCGCTCGTGATGGTGTGTCCGAGGTATTGTAGCTCGGTGCGGCAGAATTTACACTTCTCCTTGTTGAGTTTGAGTCCTGCCGCCCGTAGCCGCTGGAGGACCTCCCGCAAGTTCTCGAGGTGTTCCTCGAAGGTTGTTCCGAGTACGATTATGTCGTCCAAATATGCGAACGCTCGAGGCTCTAGCTGGGGTCCGATGACCCGGTCCAATAGCCGCTGGAAGGTGGCCGGTGCTGAGTGCAGTCCGAAAGGCATGACTCTAAATTGGAACAGACCCCTCCCTGGTACCGTGAAAGCGGTGATTGGGCGGCTGTCGGGTTCTAGGGGCACTTGCCAGTACCCGTCGGCTAGGTCCAAAGTGGAGATATAACGGGCGCCACGCAATTTTTCCAGCGTGGCCTGTACCTGCGGTAAAGGATACGCGTCTTTTTCCGTGACTTCATTTACTCGGCGGAAGTCGATGCAGAATCTTTTTTTTCCGTTTTTCTTCGTGACGATGACCACCGGAGAGCTCCATGGGCTGGAAGATGGTTCAATTATTCCTTCCGCAAGCATCCGGGTTACCTCCTTGTCTATAATTTCCTGCATGGCGGGGTTACGTGGCGTATATCGATGTTTAATCGGTTCGGCCCCGGCTTTCAGGCGGAGGCGGTGCTTCGCCATGTGCGTCAGCCCTGGTAATCGGTCGAAGTGTGGCAGCTCACTGTTGAGGAATACTTCGAGACGTTGCTTTTGCTCCACGGTGCATCTTAGGAGGCCGTCAGTGGAGTTGATCGTGGCGGCTTCGTTGGCTGGGCTCCATAGCATCTCTCGAACCTGTACAGTTAGTCCGAGAGCGCGGAGGACGTCGATGCCCAGGATTACGTCCTGCGTGAGGCTGGGAAGGACCCCACACGTAACAGCCACGATGCAATCCCCCACGATTACCCTTACTAGCATCTCGCCGTCTAGTGTGGCGGTAGCTCCGTTGGCTACTTGAACCCACCGATCGGTGTGGGTGATTTCGTCGCCGTTCTGCCTACACCAGTTCGCGACCTCTCGGTTGATATAAGAGAGCGAGGCGCCCGTGTCCACCAGAGCTTGGAACTCCCTGCCGTAGAAATTTATGGGCACATACGGGCGACAATCGGTGGTTGGGGTTGCGGAGGCCGTGGGGGTTGCGTGGTCCGGTCGAGGCCTTGTCCGCCGGACCCGTTGCCGTTTCCCGGGGTGCAGTCGCACTCTCTGCTGAGTCGACCTTCGATTCCACAACGGCTACAGAATCTACGCCCAGGCCGACGGCAGTCCCGGCGAAAGTGTCCTCGTTGGCCGCAGTTCCAGCAGCAATCGTCCCGATTATACCGAGGAGTTACTTCCTCGAGGCTGGGTCTTGTTATACTTGGCGTGGCCGGGGCGCTGCTGGGCTCTTCTGCTCGGAGCGCTTCATAATCGGCAGTTAGGCCAAGGAGGCCGGAAAGCGAGTCGAAATCCGTTCTTTTGATGTAGTGGCGGTATTCTACCCGTAGGTTGGAGTATATCCACTCCAATTGGGTGACGGCGGACATTTGTCCGTGGCGGCGCATTAGCGTTCGGAGGGCGGAGGCGAACTCGCGGGCTTTTTCCCCTGGGCGTTGGCGTCGTTGGTGGATGGCCATTTCTAGTTCGTGCTGCCGTCTTCGTGGCAGGTATGTTTGTCGGAATACCTCCAAGAACTCGTCCCAGGTGTGGATGTCGGCTTTTTCGTTTCGGAACCACTGAAGGGCCGAGCCTTTTAGAATTCCGGGGAGGCATTGCAGTATTTGCTCCGGCGTAACCTGATAGCTGTCTCGTAGATCGTCTAGCTGGTCGAGGAAGTCTTCTGCTCCCTTTCCGCCATCGTAGTGTCCGCCCCATCGCCGTACTCGTTCCATGATGTAGTAGGTGTCTGCTGGGGCGTTAATCGTCCCCGTTTCTGTGTATCCTGGCGCTGGGGAGAATCTCAGCAAAGGTGCTGGTAGAGTTGGCGGTAAAGTCGGTAAGGTTGTTTCCTCGTCGATGGGCGGATCGATGTTGATCGAGATGTCGCCTCCAGGGCCAGACTGCTCCATGGCTCTGAGGTGGGCTACTACCCGAGCTCGTAGAGTGTCGAGATCTCCGGAACAATTTATTCCCCGCTGCTTGGCCCACTCCGCGAGTTTGGCTTTCGATAGCCCGTATACCCAGGCCACCCTGGTCATTCGCTCGGTCGCGGACTAAATGTCCCTGTTTGGGCGCCAAATGTAACCTCGCTCCGTGGAGATCACTTATCGGACAGGTGTTCAGGGTGGTCGATCGAACGAAACCAGGTGGACGGAGTATACGATTCTTTATTTGGACTAGAGTGTACAAAATTACCCGGCCAGGTCTTTGCTGGCTAACAATGGCTGTTCGACGGCTTAGTCTATCGCGGAGTCGCAGGGTGAATCGCGGCGCAGGCGCGTCTCGCGACGGCAATGAATCCGCGGAGGCGCGTGGCGCGAAGGCGAGTCGGTGTATCGGCGGTAAATCGGCGGAGGCGCGTGGCGCGATCGCGAATCGGCGTATCGGCGGTAAATCGGCGGAGGCGCGATCGCGGTTCGTAGCGGCGGCGGAAGAGAGAGGGAATTAGTCGTGCTGGTGCCTTGGCTGTTATCTCCACCAATGGCCCTGACCGGGAAGTCTTGAGTCCGGTCGCCCAGTGGGTACAACCCGCGGGAGAAACGGAGACTATAGGATGTCCTCCGGGACAGACTAGGCCTGACCCTAAGATTGACAGTGGATATCGACTTGCGTCTAGAGGTCGGCGGGGCCTCGCGTTCCTCTAGGGGCCGTGGAGGTAAGTGGTTTCCACAAAAACTTACGCAGCGAGACAGCTTGTGCTAGACAAGAAGTTCGCTGGGAGCTCTGACCGTTCGCCTGTACCGCTCTTGGCAGAGTCTGCCTGACGAGCCCGTCGCTCCGGCTTATACCGGGCTCCGTGCTAATTCTAGCAGCGAGAGCGCCGCTCGGTGTGTGGCCATCTCGCGGCCGCGCTCGGTAGCGACGGGCCGCGCCAGGCGCGCGGAGTGGGGAAGGTTCGCGTCCCATCGCATATAACTCGTTACAGCACTGACTGGGAGGCATATAAGCAACTAACAGAAAAGCTGAAAATCAAAAGCATCCTTACCAACAGGGTACAAGTTGATTCCTGTATTAAAGAACTTACCTCCTTCTTGCATGCCTGTCGCAAACGAGCGGCTGTCCCGGACTTCACTTATCTGAGCAGAAATACCCACCTCTCCTCTGACCAGACTCTCCTATCTCTCATCCGACACCTCCGTGCCCTACGAAGGAGAGCGCAACTGCTCGGGGCGTCGGTGGTCGCGGATGAAATCCGGGACATCACTGCGGCCATTAGAAAAAGGATATCCTATCTTCGCATACTGGAGTGGGACCGGATACTCAGGGCATTTAAAAGACCCGACCCCACCTTCTGGGAAACTTTCCGCAAAATTTCGGGTGCAAAGGCCTCGAGTACCATCCCTCCCCTCGTCAGTGGGCAAAGCACCCTTACCACTGTCGTTGACAATTCGGAGACCCTGGCGTCCTCCTCCGCCAGGGTTCACTCCGAGGCCGCCCGCCTCCCCTCCGGTATGACCCAGTCAGTTGGTGAGTCCATCTCCGTCCTGAAAACAACTACTGCCGACCAATCTCCTGGTGTCTCAGTCTCTCCGGGGCAAATATTAAAGCACATAAACAAGATGGCCTCCAGAAAAGCCCCCGGTAGTGACGGGGTGACGGTGCCCATGCTGAAGCACGCGTCACAAAGGATATTGTGACGTACGTCACTCAGGAGGTAAGGATCGGTGTGATTAGCTAGAGTCGGTAAGACAGGGTTCGTGTACACCGATTTCTTAATAACGTAATCCTTTATTACTCGTCCTGTATTTCATAAACATATACCAATAGACGGCGGCCGAAGCGGACAGGTGCTGGCTTAGCTTAATACCATTGACTGGTGCTAGGTACGGCGTAGTCGTGGAGGTCGGACAGAGTCCTCGCACCTCTTACTCGGAACGGACTAGATAGAGACCGGGCGGTATCCCGGTGATTCTACGTTGGCGCGAAGCGCTTTGGAGACCGGACAGCTTCCAGACGTCTCGGTACTGGCGGGTAGAGACCGGGCAACTTCCAGGCGTCTCGGTACGGCGGCTAGAGACCGGGCAGCATCCGGGCGTCTCGGTACGGGCGGCTAGAGACCGGGCAACTTCCAGGCGTCTCGGTACAGCGGCTAGAGACCGGGCAGCATCCGGGCGTCTCGGTACGGGCGGCTAGAGACCGGGCAACTTTCAGGCGTCTCGAGGCTAGGGCTAGAGACCGGGCAACATCCGGGCGTCTCTGTAAAGGGGCGGCGGGCCTAGAGACCGGGCATCATCCGGACGTCTCTTCGGCGGAGAGTGGTCGATTGCTCGATCGTGGTTACACGGCTTTGTTTTCCTAGTTACGCTGTCACCGGGCAACATCCAGCTATGCGCTTTAGGGAGGGGGTTCCGTAGCCCCACTCGAACTGCCTATTTTGCGTCGCGGCGAGGCTTATGTCCCGATGTCCGGAATATTTTAGCCGCGAGAAATCGACGCGATCTAGCGGCGCGGTGGGGAGTTATCGTCCTCGCGCTGACGCGTCGCGAGCCTGGTGTGCCTCGGCCCGGGTCGGCGTGGTTCGGACACGGTTGGCCGGGCGCTTGGCGTCTCCCTCACTCCCGGTCGGATTACCGCGCGCTCGAT
Organism: Andrena minutula; assembly: GCA_929113495.1. Taxonomy (NCBI): domain Eukaryota; kingdom Metazoa; phylum Arthropoda; class Insecta; order Hymenoptera; family Andrenidae; genus Andrena; species Andrena minutula. The sequence continues at coordinate 12,653,801 of OV815997.1, read as the reverse complement.
TCCTCACGTGACGGACGCTACGTCACAATATTATGTCAGAATATATTTATGTTGAATATATTTTTTCTTTTGCGATCACACAGGGATACTTCCCAGACGGGTGGAAGATATCTAAGGTCGTTCCTATACCCAAGCCGGGAAAGCCGCGCGAACTACCGTCTAGCTACAGGCCTATGAGTCTGTTATCCATGTTCGGCAAACTCTTAGAGAAATGCATCCTTGAACAACTATCGGATTTTCTATTAAGAAATAGCATACTCACCGACCGGCAGTTCGGCTTCCGCGCGGGCCATTCCACGATCCACCAGATACTTCGCATAGCACAGGCAATTACACATGAATTAAACGTGAACAGGGCGGCCGGCATGGTCCTACTCGACTTGTCTAGGGCCTTCGACTCGATATGGCACGAAGCACTCCTCTATAAAATGCTCCGCATCGGTCTACCAGTGGGAATTGTCAAGCTAATTGCCTCCTACCTTACCGACAGACGGCTTTTCGTTAGCTGCGGAGGAAATAAATCAGGCTTGTACCCGGTTGTAGCCGGAGTCCCCCAAGGCTCAATTCTCGGCCCCATTCTATTTAATATTTATATCAATGATCTCCCCACCGCCAGTGAATGCGAATTCGCGCTTTACGCCGATGACACAGCGCTGTTTACCTCCTCATGGCGACTCGCGAATCTGGTCTGCAGGCTTCAGATCTATCTGGACGAAGTACTGGCATTCTTTGACCGGTGGAAACTCCAAATTAATCCGGACAAAACTGAGGCAATCATCTTCTCGCGCAACCCTAACATGATTGCCAGCAGACGTAGCTATCATATTTCTATAAACAACAAGGTACTCCCGTGGGCTAGTGAGGTGAAATACTTGGGCATCATCTTGCAACACAAAATGCTTTGGGACGCCGCAATTAAGGACCGAATTAACAAGGCCTTGAAGGTCGCTGGGAGCCTCCACCGTCATATTTGTCATAAATCCCCACTCAGCCTCAATATTCTGCTCATTATATACAAAACCTGCATTAGACCCGTACTTACCTATGGGGCACAGGTCTGGTGGAACACCTCAGCGGCCAACAAGGCCCTGATTCAACGATTTCAGAACAGAATTCTAAAGATAATCACCCACTCCCCCTCCAGCTTCCCTACACGCACACTTCACTCAAACACCAAAGTACCACTTATCCACGACTTCATTTCTTCACTAAACGATAGTTACCTTGTCTCCGACCACCCCAACCCACTTGTCCGCCTCACGGGCACGTACGACATACTCAAAATCCCGTACAAAGTTAAATACAAATTCCCAATGTCCAAGTGATTGTCCCCACTCCTTACTTGATAATATCTCATGTCTCCCACCTATATCCCCTTCCCCACCTCTCCTTCCCGCACCCCCACCCTAAAGCTTCTAAACGATAGCTATGCTTTTGCAGACCATCATCAATCGCCGCACGCGCCTCAAACGCTCACTAATGAAACTCTTAATCCTAGTAGTACTAACACACGCTCAGCCCGAACAACTGAACTGCCGCCTAGTCGGCATTTCGAACAATCCCTGCTGGTCCACATGATACAATAACAGCGGAAAACCCCGCCGTGAGCGGTTTTCCTCCCCTAAATCCTTTCTTTCCATCTAAGTACTGCCCCATAACGACCAGTCTTCTTTCAGCTCCCATAAGGTAATGCGGTTTTTTGAAAATTTTCCGCGAGAAACCTCACTCCCGAAAAATTCACTTTTACCTACGACTGGTAACATCACCGCACATCAGGCAGGTCGGTAACTGGGCTCCCCGCTCAGAGGAACGACCAAAGGGGAAAAAGGAGGTGGATCTGATCCTCTCCCACCCACCTAGTAGACTTGTATTAAAAAAAAAAAAAAAATCCTTCTTTCCTTTTCTAAGCTGGTGACCCACTGCATAGACGGTCCAGTTAGATCACCTAATTTATCGATAAATAGGTCTTAATTACGTCTTTTGAATGCCTGTTTCACTCCTAATCCAGGCCTGTTTAATAAGACGTCGTTTAAACGCTTGTTCAGTCCGAATCCAGGCGCTTTAAAAGACATACCCGGGACGACTGTTTTTGGGGACGATTGTGTGCTGTGTGGGTTCGGGCGGCCGCGTAGCTACCCACACAGCACACAACCGTCCTCAGCACGTCCCGGGGACGTACGTCCCAGTCGTACCGCACGTCCCAGGAACGTCCCGAATTTCCCACGAACGGCTTACATATGTCCTCTGAACGACGAATGTTACCAAACGAGTGGTCCCGGGTACGTCCCGCACACAGCACACAATCGTCCTCAGCACGTCCCAGTCGTTCGGGACGTCCCGAATTTCCCACGAACGGCTTATATACGTCCCCTGAACGACGAATATTACAAAAAAGAGACGTAATTAAGACCTATTTATCGATAAGTTAGGTCAAATGCAGCTCTTTAAAAACCGTAAGTAGGGCGCATTTAAGATGGTTATCGATACCGATTGATTATAATATAAATTTAATGAAACAAAGGGTTATCAAAATGAAATCAAAATTCTATTTACAAGTGTTTTTATTAACATACTTCAAAAAAGGAGGAGGTTCTCAATTCGACACGTATACAGGGTTTGTCCGGAAAGTAATGAGCCTCATTTTTTTGTGACGCAAGTATACAACGCACAGCGCTGCGACCGGTGGGGAAAAATAGGGGGAACCTTTAGCTTTCCAGCGATGCCACGGGGAGTCGCCTCCGAGCTCTGTGAAGGTTAGGACATGCCGCCACGTGAACGTCTATACAGTGACCTCGTCGTAGTTACGATGGAAAAAACATTAGAACAGCGTTATGCGGTGAAGTTTTGTGTTAAACTCAAGAAGACGCCAAAGAAAACATGGGACATGCTTACAGAAGCCTTCGGGGATGCTTGCATGTCCTATTCGCAGGCAAAGAAGTGGCACAAGTCGTTCAGGGAAGATCGGGAAGAGGTTACCGACGAGGCCCGTTCTGGACGCCCACAAGCATCACGAACGGACGAACACCTCACCCGTGTGCGCGAATTGCTCAACACAGACCGACGAATGAGTGTTCGTATGATATCGGAACTATTGAACTTGAAGATTTGCGCCCAAAGTTTTGACCGACGCTCAAAAAGTGAATCACGTGGAAGTGTGCGTGGAGCTGAAACAACTCTGTGCGGATGATCCCCGTTTCCTGGACAACGTTATCACTGGTGAAGAGGTCTTCGAGTACGATCCGGAGTCGAAACGGCAGAGTGCGGAATGGCACACGACGGCGTCGCCGCGCGAGAAGAAAGCTCGAATGAGCAAGTCCCGCGTGAAGTCGATGGCCATTGTTTTCTTTGATGTTAAGGGGATCGTGCACCACGAATTCGTACCCCCTGGCCAGACCGTCAACGCTGAATATTACAAGGAAGTGCTTTAAAGGCTGAATCGCAGGGTCACCCGCGTCCGAAGAAAGATCCGAGCTTCATGGAAACTGCACCATGACAATGCGCCGTCTCACACCGCCTTTGTTGTCACATCCTACCTGACCCGGATCGGTGTTGCAACGATTCCCCACCCACCCTACAGTCCCGACCTAGCCCCGGCGGACTTCTTTTTGTTTCCTCGGCTGAAAAGGGAGCTCAAAGGACTTCATCTGGGCACCCTGGAGAACGTCCAAGCTAGTACGACGACCTTATTGAACAGCATTCCGGCCGAGGAGTTCCAGGGAGCTTATGCAGCATGGAAATCACGCTGGCAAAAATGTATAGATGCGCAAGGGTCCTATTTTGAGAAATATTAAGTTGTTGTACCTGTGCGTTCAATAAACTTTGTAAAAAAAATGAAGCTCATTACTTTCCGGACAAACCCTGTATATATATATTTTTTTTTATCATTGCTATTGTTACATATCTTGCTTTATAAAATATGTCATTCGTCGTGTGTTTAAAAATATTTAAAAGCTATACTTATACAATACTATAGCGCCTAGGTAATTACATACTCTATCTAAAACCATTCGAATTTTTCATTTCAGATGATCCTGCTACGAGTTACGATGGTCACCGCAAAACGCTTAAACAAAAAGGAGATCCCGGTCATCGCCTATAATTCTCAAATCTTTTAATATTCTTTAACGCAAAAATACTGAACTATCCTTTAGATGTACGCTTAACAATAGACTAATAGTTATTAACACTAAACCTACCAGAGCGATCAAATGACCGCTTTTGAAACTTTAATCATAAATGTTTTCTAATTAATACATGACAATTATTTTGTGTTTTATTGCCCCTGATAAATTCTGTATTATTTATAATCAATTGGAAAAATATATAACGTTTATTTGAAAAGCGGTCATTTGACCGCCATCGGTAGAAACAGGTATATATAAAATATCGGTAGGTTTAGTGTTAATAACAGTGTAACGGTTTTTCTAGAAAAAATCCCAAAGAAACGCATTGTTTCGACCGCTCTAGGTAGGCGTCCCCCCTTAAGGTAGTTCCTGAATAATCTACTAAATTACAGAATTGTCGCAATTACAGAAATGCGGCGTTGTCAGATCTGCTGCTCCAATTCACTACGCTAATCAATTTAATGTTCCATTTTCGTAGGGTATACCAACCAGTAATTGACCGCATACCAATGAGTGACCATTAGGCAAAGAAATGTCAATTATAAATTTAAAAATTACTATATGTTTATAAATGGAGTGTAGTTACACGTTTAATATCCCATATTTTTAGTTATGCGTATTAAACAAACATTAATAAGTACGATTTTAAATAAAAGTATGCGGTCATTTACTGGGCTTCTCATTCAACAATTCGGTTGAATAACAACAAATTCTACTCGTAAAAGCAAAACATTAAATAGAAAACGGGTGCAAAAATTTGGGGACGCCAAAAATTTTCTTGCATAAGGGCGCCAACCATCCTCCCGCCGGCCCTAAGGGTGCGTTCCGATTCTCGCATAATGCGCATGAAGTACACTCGGCTCAAACGATTGTGGCCGATCGAGTTTCGATTGCATTCGAGCTTACTAGGGCTGACTTTTTTGTATCGCTAACATTCTACAGTATTTCATGAATATGGTGAGACGGGAACCTGTAGCTTGGCAGTGCTCTCACCATATTCATGAAATACTGTAGAATGTTAGCGATGCAAAAAAGTCAGCCTTAGTAAGCTCGAATGCAATCGAATCTCGATCGGCCACAATCGTTTGAGCCGAGTGTACATAGGATACGTGACATATCCTATGCATTTTATGCGCATTATGCGTGAATCGGAATGCACCCTATGTTACTCCCTGAACGCACTGGGGTTACGGGCAAAGAGGAGATATAATAAGAGGCGTCACTCGACAAGGACAGAAATAACCTAGAGAAATCACTAGACAACTAATTTAAATGTTCATTCGGCAATGATCGGTAAACTTCGGTAATAATCAGCCAATTGCGGTAAGGTACATTTAGTCCATTTGAATATCCCGCTCGAATATACAACCAATTTAAATGCCAAGGTCAAGTAAGGACTTGAAAGGTACCGCCCGGAGTGACGCCTCTTATTATACCTACTCTTTGTTACAGGGTTAATTTTTTTGCCTGTCTGACGCCCTCTTCAGCCAGGACATTATTGCGCCTTCACATTTTTTATTTGTTTCAGCCACCTTAGCTTTTGCTGCCGCATCTTAAACAAGAATTTCCATAAGACATTACATTGAAATCTATATTAATCAATATTAACTATGGTGAAATTCAGGTGATACTTACGTATAACTACCGATGCCAATTTCAATTTGGCGAAGGCCTCCTTCTTATTTTTCCTCCCCAGCCAACTGTATTTTATCGTAACTTCGTTACATAAAATACATCCCAATACCCGCTTTACGAAATCGTAGGCATTTGCGCCTCCAAAATTTTCAAATTCGTTCACCTATAATAAAAACATTATCAAACATTAACGAATTCAGTATAATATTGTATCACAGAAATAACGGAAATATATTTTATAACTGAATATACTATTTTACTTACAGCGTCTTGGAAATTTTTTGGTTCTTTCAATATTTCCTCCAATTCATGCAATCTTTCTATCGATTGCAGGGGGAATTCTAAATAATTAAATTTATTTAAAAATGACGGATCCGTCAAAGCTGCTGGTGGTGGTGGTCTTTGATTTTCTACCACTTGCAGGCGCTGCATAATTTCCAGCTGCAACGTTCGCTGAACATTCAGTTGATAAATAACTGTTGCTAATTTTGCATTAATTGCAGAGAGAGTTTCCTCTATGGTGCAACTGCCACTGGGGCTTGCAATTATGTTTTCTGAAAATTATTTATTATCCTTACTAATATATAAAAGTGACACGTCTGTTTGTTTGCCCTTCTTTTTCGCTGAAACGGCTGAACGGATTTCAGTCGGAACATGTGTGTACGTAACATGGAACATACCGAGTAACATAGATGAAGTTGATAATGACGATGACGATGATGATGCGGAATGCTTATTTTGCGATGGAAATTATAAAAAAATGATAATGAAAAGTGGACCTAATGTATTCGCTGCTTTCAGTGGGCACACAAAGAATGTGGGGCTTCCGACGTATTATTCACGTGCCCAACGTGTAGGAGACGCAGAAAGTAGGAATAAGTTCCAAAAATGATGTATATTTATTTATTTGTATCTTCTACTTAATAGATCTTCATTCTTAGTAAAAAAAAAGTAAAGATTTCTGAGTTTTCTTTACAAATTTCCTAGGTGTTCCATATTAGGACCCATTTTTCGAACGGCCGATTTTCACTCTTTTCAGTTTTCTTATTATAATTGCAAAACAATTGGATTTTTTTACATTTGACTATATAAATATAATTATGCATTAATTCCTTCGTCCCCTCATGCCAGTTTTATTAAAAAAGACAAATTCCCCTACTTTTGACAAGCTTTTGAAATCAGATATTCCATATTACCTGTCTTTACCCTATCCCATATTTTTTCATTGTAATTTTCCACGATAAAAAAATATCTCCGCATAGAATTATTATTACACACATATATTGACTTACCAATTTGAAGATCATTTAATGGGGCACTCCCCTCAGTGGCAGGATCTGTGCTGCAACCCGCAAAGGATGGACTTTTGTCTAAAAACCAAAATTGTTTATAAATATGCTATCTAATAAAATAATAAATAATAATAATTCCTGGGTGAAACCGGGTAACGGGTCAGCTAGTATCCCGTATTTTTTCATTGTAACTTTCCATGATAAAAAAATATCTCCGCATAAAATTATTATTACACACATATATTTACTTACAAATTTGGATTTGATTTATTTTGGGGGCAGTCCTCTCAGTGACAGGACCGCTGCTGCAACCCACAAGGGGTGTACTTTCGTCTAAAAACCAAAATTATTTTTTGTTAACGAGTTTTGCTGCAAACATTAAACATACCACTCCTTTGCTGCAACAACGATATAACTCAAAATTCACGATTTCAATGGGAAATGGGTTTGAAAGTTTTGTTGTATATTTAGACAACAACCATTTCTTCTATACTAATAGCTCAAAAACTGCAAATTTTTAGCTGTGTCGTCTGCATTGCAGCAAATGAGCGATATGTGTTTTATATAGTTACCTCAAGTGGGAACGAACAGGGACGAGTTTGCGTCCCTACTCCCTACCTCTGGCAAGGCTATTTTTAACGAAGGAGCGAGTACATTTGGTACCTACATTTGCCAAGGCAGACTTGTCATCAGTGATGGATAAATCACTAGAAAGCAACGTAATTTACCGTAAATTTTGTTGCGTAACATACGTATATAATACTAAAATGTCCTGTATAAAATGTCCAGTGGACCTGCCCCGGCAATATAGAGCGTAGTAGGGAAGTTCCCACATTTTTTCAAGCTTTATTAGGCTCTTATATTGCCGGGGCAAGTCCACTATACATTTTATACACCTATTTCACGTAACGTAAATTACGTTGCTTTCTAGTGATTTACCCATCACTGCTTGTCATACATTTTCTCGTGCTAGCATGTGCAAAACTGACATCGGATTTGTGTGGAAACTTTCTACTGCATTAGATTCGGTACCCAAGAATTATAGTAGGATTAGGAATTACACAAGTACTGTTTCAAGTACAAAGACGTACAAATATAACCCCCAAGCGTTGTCGGGACTGCTTACGATAAAGAATTCCTCTCAGGACAAGGTAATTGGCCGTGAAAATTACGGCAGTTCGAAATCTTTAGACCTTGCTATGCAAGCGTATTTATAAAGCGAGAACCTGCGGGGTTGGGTCGAAGGAACGACCTAATACGAAAGCGAACATAATAATTCTCGAGGTAAGGAAGCTGAATTGTGGACACATCCAAAACGCAATTACTGCAAATAAAGTGTGAGGAAAATGTGAAAAATGTATTGTTACTATTTCACAAGGGCAGATGCTGGCAACCACATCGCTGCAAGATGGAATTTGTACATAAAGTATTACAGAAGAAGAGGCATTTTTAACAAGGGAATCTGTGAAACAACACAATTTTTTACACAAAACACCTGGGACAGAAGATAACGTCAACAGAAATTGAGCGCAAAGTAGCGTAAAGGGAATTAGAAGATTTTATTAGGTAATCGTAATTTTCATGTAGCATATTTACACACCTGATCTTATAAATGATTTCCTCATTTTTGGAGGTGGGGGTAGCAACGACGTTCGTTTTGTGCTCATGTCCTCCATTTGTGGAATTGGGGGCATCAGCGGCAGGACATCAGGCCCAGACTCCTCACTACTCGAATACCTTTTCAATTTAATTTATCTTTTCGTCCGCCCCAAGTCCGACTGTAGGTCACTTGTTTCCTCTGCTTTTCTGGCCTTTGCCCTCGCCGTGGCATAATCATCTGGAAGAACACATTAGTAATTAATGAGTATAATAATTATTCACTAATTAGTACATTCATTAATAAGTAAATATCAAAATAATTTCAACGTACAATAGATGCCACCGGGAAACACATATATGGGGAACTTCTCCCAGGATTCATCTGGCACTTCACAATTTTTAATCGCTACTGTTGTCCGGCTCGGTTTATATGGTGGCCAATAGCACGTTTTTCCTTTTATCACCCAATCTGTGGGGATTTCGGACACTGATTCGTCATCGATGAATTCGATGACGAGCCAACCAGTATGTCCTGCCATTTCTAATCCTGTATACACAAGTGTTCGTGAAACAAAACATGATTAGAAAGTTGCTAGCGTGTATTCTTAGCTTGAAAGGTATAGCGAAATTGAGACCAAAAAAAATCGAAATCTGAATCATTAATATTATTGTCATAAAGACGGTACAAACATTGAATGAGCATATTCTAAGTTCACATATTTATATGCTACTTCTGCGATATTAAAAAGTTGAGAAGGACCCTAATTGCATTCTTCTGAAAGGGAACTTACTAATTTTGAAAAATTATACGGGGATATACCTACAGATTTAATGAGTTTTAAAATGCTATTTTTAAATCCAATATTCTGGCTGTTTTTAAAAAGGTTCTAGCATGTAAAGTGCTGGAAACTGATCTTTTTGAAATGTGGAGTAAACAATTTATTGCTCGATGTGAAATTTTATGTGTTACAGCCCACTCTGCCAATGAAGAAGCTGAATTAGGATTACTCAAATCAATTGAACATTCTTGAGAAGTCTGTGAATTTTCGAAGGAGGCCAAATTCTGAATTTCTTCTAAATTCTGAGAAAATTCTACAGTACTTGCGGTGATATTGGAAGAAGATTGCGAACTTGTGCCAGGTGAAACATATAAGTATATTGGTAATGAGAAGATAAGGACAAGATGTTGAATGTGAAAATGATTGTGAACTAGTTCCAGGTTAAACATCACTAGTGGGGTACTAAAAAAATGGATTGCAGATGTTAAATGCGAAGAACTAGCATCTAATGATGTTCTGGCTTCTTGAACAGAACGATTAAGTGATCTTGTTAGCACGCATATAGTACTTATTCAATTTCAATTTGCCAGTCATTATTAAAGTAATGAGGAAAATAGAAATAAACTGACTGTAATGTAGAAAAAAACAAAATGCAACACTGGTTTCAGAAATATAGAGATATAGAACTTACCTGTCGAATATATGGATGTGGTCCAAAACCAAACGTCAAAGGTACACACTAAAGACAACTAATTTTAAACACACTGACTAATAATAAAAAAAAAATACAAATACTATGAAAATACGATAAAAAACACTAAAAATACGATAAATGACACTATAAAAATACGATACAAATAAGATAAAAACACGATAAATGACACTAAGAACACGATACAAATAAGATAAAAACACGATAAATAACACTATAAAAATACAATAAAACACACTATAAAAATAATATAAAATTACTAAAACTAACTATGTAATATAATAAGAAAAAAATAGGAATAAACTACAGACTAACAATAAAATGCAAAATATATTTGAAAAACGTATGGAAAATAGCGGAAAATAGCGTGCGTCCACTGCGATGGTTCTGCGATGACTGCTGCAGTTTCCTTGCTACTTGTACGGTCCAAGGAAACCTTGCCACCTCCCACTACGCGGCACAATCCTCATCCTGCCGACGGATATACCTCTGAAGATTTGCCACAAAAGCTCTTTAAAGCAGAAAAGCAGAAAAAATTGAACCAAAGGTTTTTTTAATCCTTTAGAGTGTCGCTACCGGTACTACAAAAATCAGGTCATTATTTTCTATACATTGAATTTTTTTGGGCACCTAAAAGTTACAAAAACTGCAGGAGAAAACGTATTTTATCTTTAACCACTTGCGCTACGATTTAACTTTTGGTTGCCCTGCACATGCCGTCATATTGACATCGCACCTGCAAGCGCAAATATCGATTCTGAAATATTTCCAAGATATCGATGACACTACGCGATACTACTGTCGTGCACTCTGAAACTGTAGCTCGAATTCTGAACGATTTAACTGTTAGCCGACGTAACGGACACGTCATTTTTGTTTCTGCGCCACATCTCTATCGACGTGGTATACACGTCGCTGGCGGTTTTGGCACAAAAGCATCTCGACGTGCCTAACACGTCTTTATAGCGCAAGTGGTTAACCGTCTGCCATTCTGTAGATTTATTTTTCAAATTTCTGGTCGTGGTAAGTGCGATAGCGACACTCATAAGAATTAGTAAAACGTTTGATTCTCTTTTTTCTGCCCAATGGAAAAGCCGCTAGCCTTGGGACTAGTGAACAAGGATGTGTTCGGTTAACGATGCTTATAGTTCTGAAAGTTGTAAAGATTTTAAGTCATACTTCATGATTTTAAACAGCCAAAAGATGAATCAAAGTGTAGGTATACGAGGCACCAATCTCGTGTCTTTCTTCCCTTTTTTAAACCCGGAGAAAAACGCTAATAAAAAGCAATGATCTTGAGTACAGTAGTGGTCAGAGAAGAGAGTGCCGTTAATAAAAAGAGCTACTACTGCATCTTTATTCGTATCCTGATCTAATTCCTGCAATTTATTTAATAAGATTTTATAAACAGCTTTTTTATTTTTATCCAAATAATCGTTAGATTTAATTTTCCAAATGCATTGATTTGCTTTGTACGATTCGATAAATCCTCTCAGCAATTTACACGTGTCAATAATTTTAAATCTGTCTGCCGGTGACCCACACTTCCCGTTAAATTTGATGTGCGGCAAATCGGAACCCGGATAAATCAACCTCGCGGTGATTGCGTTCATGCCAGACAATTGACACACGCGCTGCGTGTTGCATTACAACTTTTGACTGTATATGGAAGTCCGTAAATCGAACGGGCAAGAGGGAGCGTGTATGGCGCCCTTTAGAGTGCCTAATGCCACGCCAAATTGATCACTTTTTTCCTCGATGTCTGGGATTCTGTTCAGAATCGAATATGACGTTGTTCACGTGAAATTAAAGGGAGTTTGCATTTCAGGGGGTTGAGTCTTAAAACTTTCACCTCGCAGTAACCGATCGTCTTTTCCGCAAATCTGCGTTGCACGTGTTGGCAACGACCCGAGGGGTGACAATAAGCAGAGACAGGAAATCGTGAGGGGCGCGAGCCCGTTAATATTTGAAAAATCACAGGTCAGGTCTGGGCGTCTTCGCGTACAGCGCACAGTGGGCTGAACACCCCTTTTTTGTGGGCAAAAGTTTAAACTGTCCAGGAAATATCACACCTCGTTTAGCGTCCAAATACATACACTGTGGACTGCATCGCGGATGTAATTGTTAATTATATACCTAATACAGCGTATCGTTGGTTGTTCTGGCTGTGTTACTCGCGACAGCAAGCCTTTGCAAAACTTCATTATATTTGTTTAAAGTTTCATTGCATCATTGTTCCAACGTGAATATAATATCTACTTTTGCAGAAGTACAATTACAAGCCCTACTTGACCCCACCGTGTCGAACGCTTGTTAAATGTACAAAAAGACGTTGTTTCTATAAGAAAACAGTGAAAGGAATGTTAATTACTTCAATTTATCAAGTAACGCGGTGCGCGTTCGGTGCTCGACGTGCAATCGGACCGCATTCGGCGCGCGTTCGGGGATCGTGCAGTGTTCATTCACAAGAGTCCCCATAAGCATCGATTCGAAGAACGAGAAGAAAAATCATGGATGAAAATATTGCAATAGCTAGTGCTAGTTTCATTGTATTGCATACCTTGCTTAAAAAAAAAAAGGATAAAAAGAAGAAACGTTGGTGGACGAGGAAAATATATACCAGCAACGAATATATACCAGCAGTCGCCTCGATATCGGTCCATACATTGTATCCGCACTCGTCGTCTCGAGGCAAACCGAGCGCCAAACGACGAGTGCGAATACAATGTATGGCCCGATATCGAGGCGATTGCGAACCGAGCGTTCCTCGAGCCATTCGCGCCGATCCGCTTGCTGTCCATCAAAGCGTGCATTCGCGTCCAAACGACACCATGATAGAGTGGATGCCGCAAATTTGTCTCAAGATCCTTGAGGTATTCGAGAAACACGGATTGTTATGGAATTCCAGAGACCCGTGTTATTTCGCTACTTTAAAAAAGGACGATGCGTGGTGTACAATTGCCCAAGAGATCGGAACGGACGCGGAAGATTGCAAGAGGAAAGTAGAGAGTCTAAAAAGCTCGTACAGACGGGAAAAGGGGAAAATTAAGAAAAGCACCACAACTGGACGAGGTAAATAATATTAAACACTTCTAAGGGAGAGTGGGGGAATTTCGAACGCGGGATAAACCCAAACACCGCGATATTCGCTGAATTTGTTACATGATGTAATTAGCTATGTTTGGTATTACGGAAAGTGTCACGACGGGAGGCTGCGCGCAACTGCAAAGATAATGGTCGTGAAATGTTTTCGAAGCTTTTCTTATAACTTTACGCTCGGGTATTTTGAGTCTATAATGCATTGAACCTATACTACCCAACAAAGAATCATTTTTTTGTAGTTCCGTTACTTAATTCTAAATAAAATCAAGGGATCACTTTGTACATATACGTGCTCGTATTTGTTTTATTTGAAACTTCTTAGCTTCTGTTCATTTTGGGTAATTATGAACAACGTGTATGGGGCTATTACGGACGATGGCATTTACCCTTTTCTCTTAACATTTACCAAGTTTTTCATGTGTCCAGTATCTCGGAATTATATTAGGAAGAATATACGTACATATTCGTTGAAAGATATTAAGATAACCGTGAAAGAGGTTACAGATTAAAGATTTTCCATCCGTCAGGCCTTTTGTTTCAATTTAACTTTTCCCTTAGGTGTTCGTAATTCCCCTACTCTCCCCTACACGGAAGAGAAAAGAACAAGATACTCCAATGTATATTATTTCAGGAAGCGACGAAATTTATCATTCGAAATGCTTCGCGTTCAAGGCGATGCAGTTTTTGGACGACAATACGGAACCCAGAAACACTATAAGCGTAAGTTGTTTCTCTAATTACTTTTTGATATTTCATATGCAACCAAAGATCGAAGTGTCCCCATAAGAATGTACTGGAAGGAATTTGACTTAAAAATGAATTACTCAAATTAGGATGTTAAATTTTTTATTGCAACATGTTGTGCTTTATAATTAATTCTGTTATACATATATTGCTATTACTTTATTACATATTAAGTTGGCACATTAAGCATTGCATTTCGTATTACATTAAGCATATTTATCTTGCCAATGAACAGCTCCTGACGTAGAAAAATATTTTGCCAAATCGTCGCGCATTTTCTCGGCGGTTGCTTTACTTTTACGTGCAACCGACCTGAATGGCAAAAGGGAAACTTGTTCGTTTTCTTGTCTCCAGTCTCCGGGTTGGATTTCTCCATGTTCTTCCATATCAAAACATGTTGGGAGAGTATAATAGTTTCTTGAAGTTCTACTATTTCGTAAAGAGTTATGAAGGCAAATCATAGCCATGACAACAACTTGAGCCTTTTCGGGTTGCAACAGCAACTGTTTTCGCAATACCCGAAATACGCTCGATAGAACCCCAAAGGCATTTTCTACTACTCTACGCGCTCTGCTAAGTCGATAATTGAATATTCGTTTCATAGATCCTTTTGGACTAATCCCAGGGTATGGCTTCGTCATATTAGGACCTAAAGCAAAAGCAGAATCTCCTAAAAAAAAGAAAGGCATCTCCGCTGTTAATCCATCTATAGCAGATGGCGCTGGAAGTATGAGCTTTTGCTCTTCGATCTGTTTGTATAAATGACAATTTTTAAATACTCCCCCATCCGATATTCTGCCTTGGCAGCCCACGTCAACGAATAGGAAATTTCGTCGCTATCGTGCCTTCGTTCTCAGGTAAAAGGACTTTATGATTTTCGGCATACTCTCGGGTTTTTCCCCCCAGGTACTGAGTGAGTGGGCTACAGCCAAGCTACACATCTGGCAACCAGACGTCCGCAGGTAAGTATTTTTCGCGCGTGGATACGGTTAGTTTTTTGTTTCCGTTCGGCGCGTTTTCAGCGTCGCTTGGTCCTAATACATTCTGCTCCCTAACCAATCGGACTTGTATTCGTCCCAAATGGCCACTCTCAGGAAGAGGCTTTCTCCACAGCAAAAACCTCCTCCGCCAGGCCCACCTTCTCTCGCACGGAATACGTCAACGCGTGCTTTTTACTGATGATTTTTACTCTTGAGGCTGCGAGGCACTTTCCAGCAAGTCGAAATCGCTGCATAAAGGTGGGATCTCCTAGCTGCGACAAGTCGCAGCGACCAGTCGCAGGATACTGGTACAATGGGGATGCATGCATCTGTTCTCCTACATGTGACTGCGATCGTCGAGTATGCGCCAGACGTAGGAGCCTGACACGAGTCTGTTTGAGTACCAGCCTAGGCTACTCGAGATGCAACACAATGCGATGAGGGTCTGTTTCCCATTATACATATGTGCCTAGTGGCCACTGAGTAGGTCGTGAGTTTGCCGTGCGTGCGAGAGAGTCGGATCGTCGCGTCGGCGTTCTTTTAATTCGTTTCTGCTTTCGACTCTGCTGTAAAAAAAAAACTATATTCGTCTTTTTACGTTTGACATGATTTTTCGAAAAGTTGTTTTCGACAGATATGTAGACCTTCAGAAACGGTATAACATTTATTTGCATGTGTTTTTATATCTTTCGTAATTTACGAGTTATAAGCGCATAAGTAAAAGAGGCGACTTGGATAAAAGAGGTAATTTCTCCCTTCAAGGGCGAAAGTAGCACGAATCGAATACGGCAAAATTCTTAGGTTACTCCTATAATCGAGAGCATGAAAATCGTCGTGTATTGGACTGGAGGGTCACATTTTCCCATAAGAGATTAACGTAAAAGAAGTTGTGTTGATGAGAATCAAAATCCTGCGAGTTAAAGAATTATGCATTTTGGATTTCCTAACACCTGTAGAAACATAAACATCGCGCAATATAACTTTGCCTCCGAGCGGCCGCTGAGAAGACCGTGCGTGCGACAGAGTCTGACCGTCGGCGTTCTTTTAATTTGTTTGGAAAAACGTGCGATCGCACATGAACGAGTATCATACAAAGTAACAGGTAGCGTGATACTCATGCGTGTGCGATCGTATGTTTTCCTAAACGAATTAAAAGAACGTCGACGCGACGGTCGGACTCTCTCGCACGCATGGCAAACTCACGGCCTACTCAGTGGCCACTTGAAGGCAATTTTTTCTATGATCGAAGTTCCAGTACGGCGGTGTTTGTCAGTTTTGAATCTAAAATCAACATCTGTCCTTAAACAGAGATTTTTTGTGTCAAGATGGCACGTTCTCTTGTCAATATTCTTACCTACAATGTGGCATTTAGTGCAAGAGGAATAGCCGGCATGGCCTTTGGTATATTTAAGAAAGGACTTGGCAGGTACGTCGCATATAAATGATTTTATTTTTAACCGATAAAAATGACCGTTAATAGAAATTCCGTTGTTAATTAAATCTATGGCTTCTTTGGTAAAATCTTTTAGAAAAACGTTGGCCTCGTTAGGCTTTTAATATCCATGATTTGTGCCAATCATACCTACTTTATTGTATCCTGCAATGCAGCCTAAAATGGGGCAAACTTGACTCTTGGAACTTTTACTAATTGTAAGCGGTAAACCGTCCACATTTGGTGTTAATAAAAATTGTGTCGTCTTCGATGCGGAATAAATCTACAGACTGAACGAGTTTTAAAATTGATGGATTCTAAACGAAAATGATAATAAATGGTTGGGAAGAGAATAGCGTAACGGAAGAGAATGGATATAGAATTTACGTGTAATACAACCGGCACTTGTATAACTTTGAATGTTAAATATGAATACACTATATTCAACTCGCTGCGCGTAGCGAAGAGGAACCTCAGGTATACATTGTCGTAAAGGATGTAAAATTTTATTACACGTTAGGCCTAATGGAACTAGTTGTTTCCGAAAAACTAGCGGGGCTGATCGTTGCAACGGGTACGAGACCCGTCGATATTGTTTTCAAACCTCATTACAGTAATCCGGGGTGCGAGTGGTAAGCCGACCGCAATAGTGGAGCGGGCGGCTCACTTACCTGAAACGGAAATCACCGATTCTGTAACTGTTCATTGTGACGTGAATTTTAAAGAATCTATCCTAGAAAGGAGATTATTTTGCAAATAGCATTTCAAGGAATTAATTCTGTTTATGTATAGTGTATATAAGTCCGAAAGATTTCCACCACCGGGAGAGTCCGGCCAGTGCTGATATTTTAAGATTGACGCAAGATAGGGCACTTTGTGTCATTGACACAAAAGAAATAAATATTTGAAATTATCGCACACTATGATTTATATATATACCATAAATTGCTTGGGCTTTGCTTTAATGTGCATAAAACGACAAAAATGTGAAAAACAACGATGGTACAATTTCTTTTCCAAAAAGTGGTCCGAATCTCCCGGACTTACAATACCTATTCAACAATAATAAGTGTTTTAAGTTTGCCTTGTTAGGTAAAAAATGAATAGTGATATTCACCTTGCTCTCATTTGTACGATAAATTTTTTTCTTTTAAAATCCGTATGCTACATTGTAGATATTTTATTAATGAACACTAGAATCATGGTCTTTCTCATGTTAGATAAACCTGGGATCGTAAAATTGTTAGCCCGTTAAAAGAAACGCGTTTCGAGTATTGAGAGAAAGGAAGTGGCAGAAATCTTACGAGACAAAGACGTAATTAATATTGAACGTACGCAGCTCACGCCGAGGGTGAACGAACGATCTGCGTGAAAAAGGAGCAAGTACGGCAAAATACATGTCATTGAATTTGTCTCATTTCATGTGGTGGCAATTACGACGAAAATACGCGTCTCGTCGTTTGAAATTCTTTTTCCAACGGAAGGTCCCGTTTAATAACTTCGGTGAAAAAAATTCTAGACCCGTACAATTCAGCGAAGGTCCTTAAGAAATAAACGCGGCAAGTTATTATACTTTGCTATGGTCGGTACGAAACGTTTTATTATTTTATTGGTAGTAGCATATATCCGCATAGGCCCTACGCCGTAGGGGCGAAAGGCCGTTTTACCTGTACCTGCAGCTAAATCCGCGCGGAAATGGTGACGCGGAAAGGAACAAGACAATTAGCATACGGATGCTCGGTGTAGCATCTCCCTACACCCCTCTCGCCCTCTCTCTCCCTCTCTCTCTCTCTCTCTCTCTGTCTCTCTCGCTCTCTCTCTCTCTCTCTCTCTCTCTCTCTTTGCCTAAGTAGTTCAACCTTTAGGATGTCGGCGATCGTACTTGCGGCTTGGCAGGTACGTCGAAATAAAATCAATATATCGAAAAAATCCTACGTATGTCTCTTGCTGTCGTTTTTTGACCACTTTCATCAGAAAAACATAAGGAATCGATTCACACCACTTTCGCCAAGATCCGATGAGAAATGTAGAATTTTTTATTTGTCACTTCCTAGGGGGCAACATTGTACGGCTCCCCGTGGTCTCGAGGGTCGAAGTCCTTGAAACCCATCGAGGCACGGCTTATCGGCGGCATTGCCTTCGACTCTTGAAGACTCTAGCGAGAGGATAACCCGTTACCTGCTTTCCTGATTCGATAATAGGGTTGGAGACATGAAAATATGGTATTGTCATCTGAACTACGTATGTGTGCCAAATTTCAAGTCGATTGGACATGTGGAAGTGGGTCAAAATTAGCTTACAAGATTTCATCCTCACAAACTTACGAACAAACTCACAAGTGAAGCTAAATAAAAGCTTGTAAAAAGAAGAAAGCGTGGGATAAGGAAAGTGTCCTTCGGTTCGTAAACGCCTGGCCGCCAAATGTTTCTGACGATGACCAGGCCTGTGCGAACCCTTGAAACTAGGTACAGGGTCATTTCCTTCAAATTAACGTCGCAAAGAGTTTAGTAGGTATTGGGAATTTCCCGGCTCAGGTAATCGAGCCGCGCGCTCGGTTTTTATGATCGGTTTACCACTCGCACCCCAGATTGCTGTAATGATGTTTGAAAATAATGTCGACTGATCTCGTACCCGTCGACAGGGTTGACCGCGGCGCTATACCCTTGTACGCAGAGATTTTTCGCCACCTGCGTGTAAAAACCACAATAATGGTGCATTTAAAAAAATGGCATTAACGGAAGCCGGTATAAGCGTGAGTAGCTGAAAGGTTAAAACGTGTATTGCAAATACACGTGTACACGTGTATCGAAATTCACGGATCGTAGCATCCGTGTACCCATGAACTGGGTATTTCATTTTCTATAAAATTCTGTATAATCGTTACAAGAATCGGTTCTATAACCGTTTTGGAACTTATATAGAACCTAAAAAATAAAAGTTATTAAATCGGCTCTATAACCGCTTTGGAACTTTTATAGAACCTAAAAAATAAAAGGTATAGAGCTATATAGGAACCTAAAAAATAAAAGTTATAGAGCTATATAGGAACCTAAAAAATAAAAGTTATAGAGCTATATAGGAACCTTAACTTATACTTTTATAGTCTGATATTTAGGTTCTTTTTAACGGTTATTCAGAATAAAAGTTCTTCATAACTCTTTCAGTGAGAACCTTTATATAACAGTTTCAAACAGTTATTTCGCAACCTTTTCAAGCCCTGGTTTCAAGGACTTCGACCCTCGAGACCACGGGGAGCCGTACAATGTTGCCCCCTAGGAAGTGACAAATAAAAAATTCTACATTTCTCATCGGATCTTGGCGAAAGTGGTGTGAATCGATTCCTTATGTTTTTCTGATGAAAGTAGTCAAAAAACGACAGCAAGAGACATACGTAGGATTTTTTCGATATATTGATTTTATTTCGACGTACCTGCCAAGCCGCAAGTACGATCGCCGACATCCTAAAGGTTGAACTACTTAGGCAAAGAGAGAGAGAGAGAGAGAGCGAGAGAGAGAGAGCGAGAGAGAGAGAGAGAGAGAGAGAGAGAGGGAGAGAGAGGGCGAGAGGGGTGTAGGGAGATGCTACACCGAGCATCCGTATGCTAATTGTCTTGTTCCTTTCCGCGTCACCATTTCCGCGCGGATTTAGCTGCAGGTACAGGTAAAACGGCCTTTCGCCCCTACGGCGTAGGGCCTATGCGGATATATGCTACTACCAATAAAATAATAAAACGTTTCGTACCGACCATAGCAAAGTATAATAACTTGCCGCGTTTATTTCTTAAGGACCTTCGCTGAATTGTACGGGTCTAGAATTTTTTTCACCGAAGTTATTAAACGGGACCTTCCGTTGGAAAAAGAATTTCAAACGACGAGACGCGTATTTTCGTCGTAATTGCCACCACATGAAATGAGACAAATTCAATGACATGTATTTTGCCGTAATTGCTCCTTTTTCACGCAGATCGTTCGTTCACCCTCGGCGTGAGCTGCGTACGTTCAATATTAATTACGTCTTTGTCTCGTAAGATTTCTGCCACTTCCTTTCTCTCAATACTCGAAACGCGTTTCTTTTAACGGGCTAACAATTTTACGATCCCAGGTTTATCTAACATGAGAAAGACCATGATTCTAGTGTTCATTAATAAAATATCTACAATGTAGCATACGGATTTTAAAAGAAAAAAATTTATCGTACAAATGAGAGTAAGGTGAATATCACTATTCATTTTTTACCTAACAAGGCAAACTTAAAACACTTATTATTGTTGAATAGGTATTGTAAGTCCGGGAGATTCGGACCACTTTTTGGAAAAGAAATTGTACCATCGTTGTTTTTCACATTTTTGTCGTTTTATGCACATTAAAGCAAAGCCCAAGCAATTTATGGTATATATATAAATCATAGTGTGCGATAATTTCAAATATTTATTTCTTTTGTGTCAATGACACAAAGTGCCCTATCTTGCGTCAATCTTAAAATATCAGCACTGGCCGGACTCTCCCGGTGGTGGAAATCTTTCGGACTTATATACACTATACATAAACAGAATTAATTCCTTGAAATGCTATTTGCAAAATAATCTCCTTTCTAGGATAGATTCTTTAAAATTCACGTCACAATGAACAGTTACAGAATCGGTGATTTCCGTTTCAGGTAAGTGAGCCGCCCGCTCCACTATTGCGGTCGGCTTACCACTCGCACCCCGGATTACTGTAAAGCCGGGTCCAGACCTGAATGCGTATACGCTGAGCAGGCTGAGCGCGGCACGAATATTCTGATGTGGACGGGTGAAACGGTAGCCAGGGCCGCATGCTTCTACGTCAGAAAGGGTGAGCGTGAACGCATATGCTAGTGTGGACGGGTCATTCGTAGTGACTCGGCGCATGCGACCCGACTCGCGAATGCCGGCGCAGGCACATGGCCTGAGCCGACCGTTGTCGGTTTTCTTCCACACATCAAAGGAAGTTTGGAGTGCATTGCGTTCAGCGTGGAAGATAGGGGCAGATGTGATACTTTTCTAAAATCCTCGATGTCTCGGATTTTCATGATATTGAAATATATATATGGTAGCCCATATGAAATTAGGGAGGGTTAAGTCCTCATTTTTGCAGATTCGAAATTGTTTAAAAAATACAAATTTTCTAAGTTGCCCGCTTTCGGTAATTTTTACGAAACGCCTACACAAATTAATTTCAATGACTTAAATTATTGAAGGCATAGACTAAATAAATTTAAAAATTACATTTTGAATAATAATAATGCAATTTTTCGGTAATTTTTACGAAACGCCTACACAAATTAATTTCAATGACTTAAATTATTGAAGGCATAGACTAAATAAATTTAAAAATTACATTTTGAATAATAATAATGCAATTACCATATGATAGACTTTAAAGCTCTATTTTACTGAATAATTTGTCTTTCTTTTCTTCACTACACCCTGCATTGTTCTTAATTCATACAGCCAGGCCAACTCGCTGTTGTGTTAAAAAATCACACGAGATTACTCGCGGGGGGCAGCCATACGCCTCGTGGAGGGACGCAGGTAGAAAATGAGGTATCGGCTGACAGCGCGTGATCCCGCCTGTGACGTCTTCCCTTCGAATTGGAGACTGATCCCTTATTTCTTCAGTATAAACACGTGCTACAATATCAAAACCAAACTTTGCACTGACATATGCGGTGCGAGACAACGTGGACCATAAAGAGAAAACATTACTATGATGAGGTGAAAACGTTGCGTCTGCAACGAATGCAGATCCGATTGGTCATAATATAATCTCCCTCCTACGCCTCATCCTTTCTCGCAGTACATACGCCGGTGCCTGTTTTTGTTATGATATTGGAGCGCGTAGTTACTCGAAAGATATGGGATTCGTCTTCAATTAGAAGGGAAAACGACGCAGACGGGAACCAGGCGTCCCTCCAGCCTGCAGGTGGCGTATTAATGGTGGACCATACTTTTTAATTGCTATATTGGTAACATCTTTTTCATATGCATGAAGTAATTGTAGTTTTAATATAATTATGAAACACACATTGGGAACACCGCTCCTCGAAAAGGGAGGACCTTCCTTCAGTGAATTCGTTCGTAGAGGAGCAACCCTCTCATCCTTGACGAAGTAGAGGAGGGAAATGCCACATTTGGTTGCCAAAAACTTAGCAGGGTCGATTGGCCGGACCGTTTCACTAAGCTCGCGGTTTATGGCCGTATTCGGCCGCGCTCGAGTCGGAGTGGCGATTAACAACAGTACCTACGTGCGGGTCCGAAGCCATCGTACGTACTACCCGGCGACAGAACAGTATACGGATTAACACGGACTGAACAATGTCTAAAATTCTTAAAGACCCCATAAAATTGATTGCCCTTTAGAAATTTGGCAAACAGATGTTGTCGAACCGTTCTTGGAAAAATAATAAATTACCCATCGTAAAGAATGAATGAATTTTTGCCTGGCTCTGAGCCCGCTTTTATCTAGACGCACGTGAGAAAAGTGCCACCAATATAGCAACTACAAAGTATTATCCACTATCAATACGCCTCCTGCAGAGACAGTAAGGCCCTGTGCAGACGAGCGGTTTGCGGCAGTTTGCCGCCGCGGCAATCTACCGCGCGCGTTTTGGCAGAACATAGATTTATATGAAGCAGTTCACAAGGGACGCAAATTTCAGCGGTTATCATTTAACGCAAAAAATAATTTATATAATAAATAAATAAAAATTAAGCGCAGAACGCGAATCGTGGCGTTACAAAACCGCTCATGTGAACTGCTAGAAAAATTTCACGCGCCTCTCGCTGCGGTAATTTGCCGCGGCGGCAAATTGTCGCAAACCGCTCGTCTGCACCGGGCCTAAGAAAATGTATTGTCCGCTGACTGCACGTTCAAATTAAAAACGGATCCCTTATCTCTCGAGTATAAAGACGCGTTCGAATAGGCCGACGTGCTGCCAGGCGTGCACGCGGATGCTTGACGCGCACGTCGAAAGGTGGATCGGTCATGGCTCGGCTCGCCCAGCAAAATTACCTTTTTTTAAAAAACGTACAAAAAAGCGCCAAGTATATAATCCCATCAAAAAGAATCCCATTTAAAAACATTATTTTACTACGTCGCGGTCACCGATTACTGGAAACTGTGTTTCAAATGAAATGAAGGAAGTTCTCTGCCGTGGCTTCCCTGACATAGTATGTATTATGGTCATTTTTGTACATCACAATAGACGGAGAAGCAGTTCTGTAAATTGTTTTAGGGCCGGCAAGAGTATAATAAACCTCGCTTGCTCAGCTGCGTACCAAATGACCGCGGACCAGGTTTGGGTGAAATTTTTACCGTTCGGCACCGTACGCGGTTTTCTGATCCACCGGAACCGCGGATCGGGAAAAACCAAAATTTTTCCCCTACCTTCTGCGACCGACAGTTCTTTTTTCCTCATCCCCTCCTTTCGGAACTGACAAATCAGAAAGCTCATTTCAACCCCCGATTTTTGTATGCAAACCAATAGCGTCAGTTTACTGTCAACGCGAAGAAGATTAGTGTCATCGCAAGATCAGTTCATCGCAAACAGTGCACCACACAGTTCGTATTCAGTGCGTGTAGGATTTCTTACAAGCTTCAGTGCAGAACAGAAGTTCGATATTTTTTGCTCAAAGTGCGATCAACTTCCATCGTAAGTATTAATAGTTACTTCTACATATCTCTACATCCTTTGTCAATTTATAATTATCGATTCTAACTTCGTGTACAGTGAATTATACTTGTGTTGAGTGTTTTCTTGTTCAGTTATTAAAAATTTTCGACGATGTCCATTGGGGGGGGGGGGGGGGCGTTGACTCCCCATAGCCGGAACAATATCATGCAAATAATACTTTCTATTAACTTATTAAATAACATTTACAAAGATATTATGAAAAACAGATAAACTTGTAGAAATGGATGCGCGAAAAGTATTCGTACAGTTGAATAAAGACTTAATAAACTGTGGACATAAACTAAATATTTAATGTGTTGATAATTTGTGGGATTGCCTTTTGATTATACAGGGTGTCCCAAAAATGTTGCGTTTCCTTAAAGGGGGTGATTCTGGGGGTGATTTCAAACAACTTTTTCCTTTGCGAAAATGCTCTCCGATGTTTCGTTAACGAGATATTAATAAAAAGCACCGACCAATCACAGCGCGAGTCTGACGGCCGAGTTCCCGCGGTAGCGTGGCTACGAGCCGCGCTGCGACTGCGACGAGCAAGCAACTCGGCATGCATCGAAGAAACTTGCGTAGCATGGCAAATGAAAAAGACGTAACAAATAAAATCGAACATGTTGTCATGGTTTGTTCGTCATTTCAAGTGAATAATGAATAAAGGATAAATGGATGAAAATCACGTGTAACGTAAAAAGACGAATACGCAGTTTTTTTTTAGAAGATTCGAAAATAATAATTATTTGAAGTGGGAGGATAAGGAATACGTAAATTTCCTTTTGTTAATAACGTAGCCACGAAAAGGTAATGTAACAGGAAATTAACGAAAGGTGATAGGCGTTCGGTATTGTGATAAAAATCCGTAATTCAATAACGGCCAGCACTGTTGGTGGTAACGAATAAGTCTGTTTAAAAAGCCCGAATAAATATTATCGTACGGGAATTTAGAGAATTATCGCCGGAAATAAGCCATCGCTTGCGTTAAATTTAAAAATGAATTATCATCAATAAAGTAACTAAAACTCACCCTTGTTGGAAATTCACCTGCAGCTTGAAAATCTGTGTCACAGGGTCACCGAACCTATCCTGGTCATCGATGGACGTGCTCCGTGCACAGCTGGTCCCAGGTAACCTTACATTCCCACTACCCAAAGTTAAGGGTCGCAATGTCAGGTGCGTCCAGGTCAACGTACCGAATATTCACTTCACTGCACGGCTACTAACACTGATCACTTTATTTATCCTGAAGTATTCTTGGGCCGTGTACATTTCTGCGACGCGATTGCTAGCTGACTGACAGGATTTTTTCCAAGCAACTTCCGCTACCCCCAAGTAGCTTCTCTGGTTCCATTATGAGTTAACTCACACCAGGGCAAGAGGCTTTAGGTAAAAAGAAGCCAACAGATTTTCGGAACACGTGTTTTGCAGAAGTGCAACGAACACTTTCACAAAAGCCCGCGCTCCGTCCTTCTACTGCCAATGTACCCGTTGCTTCGAGATAGAAAACAGACACCACGTGTATCGGTTCGAAAGGGTCCGAAGAGAAGAGACAGTCTTCGAGTTACTATAAAGAAGAAAATGCATACCATTCCTGTTTCCCCTTTCCGACACCCTGAGTTCACGACTGCTACGAGGCGGAACCAATTAAGCCATAAATTATCCGAAACTGTAGGAAACCGTTCTCTACCGCCGACTCGCCAGACAATAAACCGCGACCCTGGCGAAATGCTCTGGCTGATCAGCCTGATTAATTTTGAAGAACTAGAAATTACAGAGTATCATCCAACATCAATACGCCTCGCGGAAAGACACAGGAAGAGAAGAGGTAGTCCGCTGACTGCGCGTAGTCCCGCCTGCTTCGTCCTACCTTCAAATTAAAGACGGATCCCTTATCTCTCGAGTATAAACACGCGCTCGAATTTCAAAACAAAAGCACGCGTCGACGTATTCCGTGCTAGAGATGGTGGGCCTTGAGGTTCGATTGGTCCCAAACTAACCAATCTACCCTGCAGCCCTCCCAAACGGCCACTGTCCTGAAGAGGCCCTCTTCACAGCAGTATCTCCTCCCCAAGGTCCACCATCGCTCGCACGGAATACGTCGACACGTGCTTTTGTTTTGAAATTCGAGCGCGTGCTTAGACACTTGAGATAAGCAAGCGACGTATTGCGTGTGAGCGATGGTGGACCTTGGGGAGGAGATACTGCTGTGAAGAGGGCCTCTTCAGGACAGTGGCCGTTTGGGAGGGCTGCAGGGTAGATTGGTTAGTTTGGGACCAATCGAACCTCAAGGCCCACCATCTCTAGCACGGAATACGTCGACGCGTGCTTTTGTTTTGAAATTCGAGCGCGTGTTTATACTCGAGAGATAAGGGATCCGTCTTTAATTTGAAGGTAGGACGAAGCAGGCGGGACTACGCGCAGTCAGCGGACTACCTCTTCTCTTCCTGTGTCTTTCCGCGAGGCGTATTGATGTTGGATGATACTCTGTAATTTCTAGTTCTTCAAAATTAATCAGGCTGATCAGCCAGAGCATTTCGCCAGGGTCGCGGTTTATTGTCCGGCG
The DNA here is from genome assembly GCA_929113495.1 of Andrena minutula. NCBI lineage: Eukaryota > Metazoa > Arthropoda > Insecta > Hymenoptera > Andrenidae > Andrena > Andrena minutula. The sequence goes on along the minus strand of OV815997.1, from coordinate 12,627,140 downwards.
AGTCGGCGGTAGAGAACGGTTTCCTACAGTTTCGGATAATTTATGGCTTAATTGGTTCCGCCTCGTAGCAGTCGTGAACTCAGGGTGTCGGAAAGGGGAAACAGGAATGGTATGCATTTTCTTCTTTATAGTAACTCGAAGACTGTCTCTTCTCTTCGGACCCTTTCGAACCGATACACGTGGTGTCTGTTTTCTATCTCGAAGCAACGGGTACATTGGCAGTAGAAGGACGGAGCGCGGGCTTTTGTGAAAGTGTTCGTTGCACTTCTGCAAAACACGTGTTCCGAAAATGTGTTGGCTTCTTTTTACCTAAAGCCTCTTGCCCTGGTGGGAGTTAACTCATAATGGAACCAGAGAAGCTACTTGGGGGTAGCGGAAGTTGCTTGGAAAAAATCCTGTCAGTCAGCTAGCAATCGCGTCGCAGAAATGTACACGGCCCAAGAATACTTCAGGATAAATAAAGTGATCAGTGTTAGTAGCCGTGCAGTGAAGTGAATATTCGGTACGTTGACCTGGACGCACCTGACATTGCGACCCTTAACTTTGGGTAGTGGGAATGTAAGGATACCTGGGACCAGCTGTGCACGGAGCACGTCCATCGATGACCAGGATCGGTTCGGTGACCCTGTGACACAGATTTTCAAGCTGCAGGTGAATTTCCAACAAGGGTGAGTTTTAGTTACTTTATTGATGATAATTCATTTTTAAATTTAACGCAAGCGATGGCTTATTTCCGGCGATAATTCTCTAAATTCCCGTACGATAATATTTATTCGGGCTTTTTAAACAGACTTATTCGTTACCACCAACAGTGCTGGCCGTTATTGAATTACGGATTTTTATCACAATACCGAACGCCTATCACCTTTCGTTAATTTCCTGTTACATTACCTTTTCGTGGCTACGTTATTAACAAAAGGAAATTTACGTATTCCTTATCCTCCCACTTCAAATAATTATTATTTTCGAATCTTCTAAAAAAAAACTGCGTATTCGTCTTTTTACGTTACACGTGATTTTCATCAATTTATCCTTTATTCATTATTCACTTGAAATGACGAACAAACCATGACAACATGTTCGATTTTATTTGTTACGTCTTTTTCATTTGCCATGCTACGCAAGTTTCTTCGATGCATGCCGAGTTGCTTGCTCGTCGCAGTCGCAGCGCGGCTCGTAGCCACGCTACCGCGGGAACTCGGCCGTCAGACTCGCGCTGTGATTGGTCGGTGCTTTTTATTAATATCTCGTTAACGAAACATCGGAGAGCATTTTCGCAAAGGAAAAAGTTGTTTGAAATCACCCCCAGAATCACCCCCTTTAAGGAAACGCAACATTTTTGGGACACCCTGTATAATAGCTTCGAGGCTACTTGGTATGGAATTTACTAGGTTGGATGTTATATTTTACACTACTCTTCTGGCGGAGTGACTTTTAAACGTTCTTTAGGCCCGGTGCAGACGAACGGTTTGCGACAGTTTGCCGCCGCGAGACGCGCATGAAATTTTTCTACCAGGTCACATGAGCGGTTTTGCAACGCTACGATTCGCGTTCTGCGCTTTCTTCTTCTTCTATGTTTATGGGTTTGAGGGAGACATTTTCTTGCGTTAAATAAACGCAAAACGCTCGTGTGAATTGCTTATATATAAAACAATGTACTGCTTCGCCGCATCGCGGCAGCGTTCATTCGTGGTGAAGCGGTTCGCAAAAATTTGCGTCCCGTGTGAACACCTTGATAGAAATCTATGTTGTGGCAAAACGTGGCCGTAATTTTCCGCGGCGGCAGACTGTCGCAAACCGCTCGTCTGCACCGGGCCTAAAGAAGGTTTAAAAGCCACTCCGCCAGGAGAGTATAGTAAACTATAACATCCAACCCAGTAAATTCCATACCAAGTAGCCTCCAAGATATTATATAATCAAATGGCAATCCCACAAATTAATTAGTTTATGTCCATAGTTTATTAAGTCTTTATTCAACTGTACGAATACTTTTTGCGCGTCCATTTCTACAAGTTTATCTGTTTTCATAATATTTTTGTAAATGTTAAAGGGAATAAAGTTTCGGTTATACAAAATGTATTATAAAAACATCGAAGAATATTTATTAATCATTATTTTCCGTTAAAATTTATTACTGACATGGATATACAACGTTTTACTTTAAATTGGTTGCTGTACGAATACTTTGTACACCGTCTGTACATCAATTCATCGTATGGAATTTGAGCATTAAATATTAAAATTATTATGAACTTTAATGAATTTAATTAAAATACATATAATAAATATTAATGAAATTAAAAATCGTATAAAACTAATTCTTAAATATTCACATATAGATATTGAAGTCTCTAAAATATTCAATATTAATTCTTGAAACTAATTGTGACTGCCCCCTCAACTAGAGCAAAAGGAAGTCGATTTAATTCTATTAATAGAAATATACACATCTTTATCTACAGTATACAACAATGGAATTGGAGTGGTCAGAGGAGCAATGCTTAGAACTAATAGGGGCATATGAAAGACAGCCCGTTTTATGGAAACCTTCACACCCCAATCATTTCTCCGCAAATAAAAAAAAAGACGCGTGGCAAACAATTTCCAAAGAAATTGGCATAGACGAGGACAACCTACGTAAGAAGATGACGAGTTTATTAGGATCCTTTCGTCAACAGAAGGCTAAAGGAAAACGTTCTATTGGCACTGGGAAAGGTACGTCGAAAAAAACTGTTGTTTTTCTACAATGTATTGTAGTGCATTCTGTATTCAAATAATACATTATTCACAATCTATATTTGATTATTCAAATAATTGTTACATTTCAGCAAGGAACGAGGTTTATAGGTCCAAATGGTTCGCATTTAAACAAATGCATTTCTTACTGGACAAAAATCAACCCAGGCGAACCGTAAATACACACAATGTAAGTAAAATGGGTGTATTTAAATAATTTCCGTTACGCATAGTCATTCTGCCAAGGGACAGTTCCGTTGGTAACAAAATAATTAGTAAATTCTTCTCTAATGTTTTTTGATTTTTGAGACGGTCTTCGAGGTACATTATTAAGAGGCAGAAACGACGAATTGTTTACAGTAGTTTGTCCCCTCCAGCTACCTGCTACTAATTCTCCATTACTGTCATTGTCCAACATCCCTGATGGACAGTAGGATGCTCTTGAACTTTTCGACTTTCTCAGAAAATTGTGTAGATACACAATTGTTAGTGCAATAATCTCAGCTTTTTCCGGCTGCAACAGCATAGGTTTTCTCAAAATACGAAATACTGAAGAACATATCCCAAATACATTCTCTACCACTCTTCGTGCCCTACTTAGACGATAATTAAATATTCTTTCTCTGCTTCCTTTGCTGTGAGTTCCCGAGTACGGTTTCATGATGTTTTCTGTGAGAGGAAACGCCTCGTCACCCAGTATAATGTACGGCATGTTAATATGCCTTCCAGGCAGTGGAGTTTCTTCGGGCAAGGCTAAATCTTTTCTTTCAATTTTTTTGTACAAATCGGTGTTTTTGAAAACTCCACTGTCCGAAATTCTACCTTGGCAACCAACATCCACAAATAAAAAATTATAGTCTGCATCTACAAGAGCAAACAATACAATGCTAAAAAAGTTTTTGTAGTTGTAATATTCACTGGTACTGTTAACGGGACATTGTAGCATAATGTGTTTGCCATCCATTGCCCCAACGCAGTGGGGAAAATTCCATTTTTTCTCAAATTGGGAAGCTATGTTTTCCCACTCTTCCGTAGTTGAAGGCATCTAGAAAAACACATAACTATATAAAAAATGCGATATATGTATGTGTACAGGGTAAATGAATAACAACTACCATCTGAAATAACTCATTATTTAGTGGTTTCAGCAAAAATTATCGATTACAACATAGTACTTAGAAAACTGAAGGCCACCATGATACCCCACACAATATAAAATTTTAAAAAAATGTGACTGCTCGACCAAATACAATATATTCCGGAAAAGCAATAACCAAGTAGTTATTTCAGGAGACAGTTGTTATTAATTGACCTTGTATAAAGATCTGGAAGGATCAATATAAAACTGGTGTATATGACCAAAAAAAGGAAGAACACAAATTTTAAGAATACGAATTGAGATTGAACAAGTAATTTAATTCGATATATTTTTTTTGCAGGAAACTTTTTTGAATACGGAGACGGCGACAGAGTGTGGTGAAACAATAGTATCCACTCCGCCAAATGACGATGGCGAAATTGCTGGACCGTCCAGAATGTATGAAAACAGCAACGGAGAAATACCACCACCACCACCACAACGACCATCACCACCACAACAACCATCACCACCACAACAACCATCACGACCACAACGACCACCACCACCAGCAGCAGCAGCAAGAAGGTCAAGAAACGAGGAAGACCCTCGCATCGAACAAACATTCGACATACTTCAAGAGACATATAATCAATTGAATATGTCGACGAAAGGCGACAGGTTCGGGTCGTTTGGGGAGCATGTAGCCCACAAATTAAGATCATACTCCGTCAAGGTCGCATCCATCGTGGAACACCACATTAGCAACATCATGTTCGAGGCGGACATGGGTCAATATGATCAATATGTAATTAATAATTATATCCCTCACACAACCCCTTTCCCATCACAATCCACACACAATTATCCCCCGACTATGTTTTTATCCGACAACACGAATCAAATAGAAACTGACACATTAAATAGATACACCCCAGAACCGCAATAAAAAGTATTAAACTATAATATCTTTAATGTCTATAATCTTTAGTTTTAATGTGTTACTTAGGTTTAAGTTTTAAATTTTAAGCATTAGTTTAATCCATACTTATTCCCCTCGCTTTTGTCTCTTGGAAGGTCATTTCAATAATAATAATAATAATAATAATAATAAAATGAAATTTGTAGGTTGGACTTACCTTTACATGACTTCTTAAACTTTCAATTAGCGCAGGACAAACTTCCATTACTATAGTGGATATTGCTTGCTTTGAAACTTTAAAAACATATTGTAAGCTCGTATAGGAATCGCCTGTTGCTAGAAAGCGTAATGTTATCGCCAATCTCAGTGAAACGGGAATAGCGGCCCTGAACCGAGTATCTTTCTTCATCACTTTTGGTCCGATCAACTGAATGAGCACTTCGAAATCCTCACTGGACATGCGCACAAAATTTTTAAACTGTCCCGTGCCAAGCTCAACTTTTAATTCGTTCAAGATATTGTGTCCCTCTTCATTTCTGCGTTTATATAGTTCCGTTATCCACCATCGTCTGTCTACTTTTGGTTTAGTTTGCTTCTCTTTTAATAATTTGTACGTTAACAGAAAAGCTGCGCTCGCAATAATGAGTTGCTCCTTCGATGTCATTGTGACGGTCTGGGTGTGAGGACGCACAAGAGTCGTAGATCGAGCAATCTTAGATTCTCACGATACGTTTTAGTCACCGAAAATATCGAAAGACAACACTTTTGGAATACGATATGTATATTTAATACAAGTAGAGGTTCGTCCGTTGACCAAAGACTAAACTGAACTGGCCCTGCGGCTTACCGACTTCTATATATATACGGTCTTACGGTCTTAGGCCTAAGGTACTAGCTAGAGGTGGAGGGGTTGATGCGTAAGGGTGCAAAGTTTGAAGGATGTTGTGGAGGATTGCGCGGATGACTAGTTGGAATGACTAGACAGGGTGATTCACCAGCAACGCCCGTCAAATGATGCCGCCTCGTACCCCGTGGCGAGGATAACATCCGGAGGTATTAATGAGGACCGCTGCAAGGTTTAATACCGTTAATAGTTACTGGAAACTCTCTCTCTAGCGATGGCACTTATTGTTTGAAACATTTAAGTTACTATTGTTCAATGGAAACCACGAGAAGGTGGTGAGTATTCTTCCATCGGGAGAGGACGGGATGTGATGGGATTATGTTAAAGGATAATAATTATTTTTTCGTATTTTTGAGCGTCTTTTGTTGTTTTTTTTTCGACACCTGCATGAAAGTGGGTGTTTTTTTACGCCTGCTGAGCGGGAGCAAAATGACCAATTTCAGACGTATTCGCGTTTTCTACTTTTCTCCCAAAGGAAAAAGACTTTACGCGCATGCGTATTCGCAATTTTTTACTTTGCTCCCAACGAAACTGGAGTTTGATGTTACCCTGTGGTATGAAGATGCAGTGTTCGATCATCATGCATATTTTTTTGCGAATCGCTCAGCAGGCTTTCAAAAAAACACCTTTCATGCAGGTGATGAAAAAAATATAGTGCGCGACAAGGGAGAGACGCGATTTCGCCTCGCGTGAATTGCGTGAATCACTTCACGCTCGCCGCAATCGCTTACTTCTCTTCCTTGTCACGCAATGTACTATTATAAATGAATGAAAGTTTCGCGTTCCAGAAATTGTTTTTGCAATCTATTGAGCAATAGAACAATATCAAAAACATTCACGATTATTACTAGAGAGACGTGGACTTGCAAAAACAATTTCTGGAACGCGAAACTTTCATTCATTTATACCAACGGATACAGTGTCTCATTTAAAAGCTAAAGTCTATTCATACAGTGACAAATCAAAAGTTGTAGCAATTATCAAATAAGTAATTACATAACCGGTCATTTATTCCAAAAGACGCTCAAAAATGCGAAAAAATTAATTATTATCCTTTAACATAATCCCATCACATCCTATCCTTTCCCGATGGAAGAATACTCACCACCTTCTCGTGGTTTCCATTGAACAATGGTAACTTAAATGTTTCAAACAATAAGTGCCATCGACAGAGTGTGATTTTCCAGTAACTATTAACGGTATTAAACCTTGCAGCGGTCCTCATTAATACCCTATATAAAAATGGCAGGTATAGACGCTCAGCCGCACTGCAGGGGGTTGTCCTAGCCACGGGGTACCAGATGGCAACTCTTTGACAGGCGTCGTTGGACAATCACCTTGTATTGGTAAACGGGATGACTCGGAGGGTTGAGCTGTATGTTTATTTAGCTAACTATGTATCACACCATCTTTAAGACTGCGGAGTGGGCTAAGTTAAGCACAGAAGTTGGTGAAGAAAGACACAATGGCACTTTCGACCCCTCCGCATGCGTCATTCGTGCGCGCACAGCCTGCTCAGCGTATACCCATTCAGGTCTGGACCCGGCTTAATGAGGTTTGAAAACAATATCGACGGGTCTCGTACCCGTTGCAACGATCAGCCCCGCTAGTTTTTCGGAAACAACTAGTTCCATTAGGCCTAACGTGTAATAAAATTTTACATCCTTTACGACAATGTATACCTGAGGTTCCTGTTCGCTACGCGCAGCGAGTTGAATATAGTGTATTCATATTTAACATTCAAAGTTATACAAGTGCCGGTTGTATTACACGTAAATTCTATATCCATTCTCTTCCGTTACGCTATTCTCTTCCCAACCATTTATTATCATTTTCGTTTAGAATCCATCAATTTTAAAACTCGTTCAGTCTGTAGATTTATTCCGCATCGAAGACGACACAATTTTTATTAACACCAAATGTGGACGGTTTACCGCTTACAATTAGTAAAAGTTCCAAGAGTCAAGTTTGCCCCATTTTAGGCTGCATTGCAGGATACAATAAAGTAGGTATGATTAGCACAAATCATGGATATGAAAAGCCTAACGAGGCCAACGTTTTTCTAAAAGATTTTACCAAAGAAGCCGTAGATTTAATTAACAACGGAATTTCTATTAACGGTCATTTTTATCGGTTAAAAATAAAATCATTTATATGCGACGTACCTGCCAAGTCCTTTCTTAAATATACCAAAGGCCATGCCGGCTATTCCTCTTGCACTAAATGCCACATTGTAGGTAAGAATATAGACAAGAGAACGTGCTTTCCTTACACAAAAGATCTCTGTTTAAGGACAGATGTAGATTTTAGATCGAAAACTGCCAAACACCATCATACTGGAACTTCGATCATAGAAACAATTCCTGGCATCCACATGATTAGTTCGTTTCCGCTAGACTATATGCACCTTATTTTCTGGGCGTAGTAAAAAAATTACTCTGTGATGTTGTGGCAAACCCAGTACCAAAATATCAATAAAATCGCAATTCAAAATATCACTTTCATTAATAAACATTTCTACCAGTATGCCAAGAGAATTTATGAGAAAACCTCGAAGCTTGGATATTTTAAAACGGTGGAAACCACTGAATTCCGTCAATTTATATTGTACATGTTGACATAATGTATATTATTTTTAATATTAGTTTCGGATTAACCAATTTGTTTCAAGTGTTTCCAACACAAATAAAACAATATAACAAAATGCTGAAATAATCAGCCGCGTGGCATGTAGACACAATATTTACTTCGCGCGCTCTTCACGTGTCGTCTCGAAGGAGAGCCGAATCCTATCTGTTCGCGCTGACGCATCGCCCGCCGAACTCGGACCGCCCAGCGACACTCAACCTACCCATTCACACAAACAAGCCAAATTTACTTGATTCTTAACACGCCTCCTTAAATTTAGTTGTTTAATTGTTTTTTTTTTTTATTTAACAAATCTTTAACTCCTCTCTAAATTTTTCGAACTTAGTACGTCCTAATGACTTGGTAAAGATATCTGCAGGATTTCCCTCTGAATCTATTTTTATTACATCAATCTCTCTATTTAAATAATTTTCATTTACAAAATGATAATGTGTTTCTATATATTTAGATTTTTTTGTTAGATTTCCAAATTTACTTATACTAATTGCACCTGCGTTATCCTCATAAATTTGTATAGGCTCATTAATCTCTATTCCAAAATCCTTTAATAATTCTTTAATTAATTTTACCTCACTCACGCATATAGATAACGCAACATACTCTGCCTCTGTGGATGATTTTGTTACAATATCTTGTTTCTTTGATTTCCAGTAAATACTATTACCATACATTCTTATTACGTATCCAGTCGTAGATTTTCTATCGACTATGTCTCCTGCCCAATCAGCATCTACACAACAATCTAATATATCTGCGTTTAAATTTTTCTCAAATTTTAACTTTAATTTTTTTGTGTAATATAAATACTTTAATATTCTTAAGGCATATTTATAATGGCTTTGGTCATGGCAATTTTGAAATCTGCTTAGATAATTTACACAATAACAAATATCCGGTCTAGTACTTGAACTTACATATAAAAGTGCTCCAATTAAATTTCTATACTTTAAGTCATTTGATGCTGATAATGAAGGTTCACATTTTAAATTTTGCTCCATCGGAGTCGCATATAGTTTTGCATCTTCAATTTCATATTTTCTTGCCAATGACTCAATATAACTTTCCTGATCTAGCGTCATACTTTTATTTTTATAATCGTAATTAATATTTATACCTAGATACGTTTTTATTTGGCCCATGTCTTTCACTCGAAATTTTATAGCTAATTTTCTTTTAATAATTTCTATTAATTTTCTACTTTGACCACAAATTAGTAAATCATCAACGAAAATAATTAAATAAACTTTTTCATTATTGATTGTCATAATATATAAACAATAGTCAATTTTACTTTTCTCAAATCCTAAGTCTAACAAAAAATCATCCAGGCACTCATACCATGCGCGTGGACTTTCGCGCAGTCCGTACAACGATTTTTCGAGTTTACACACTCTCCCTGTGTTATCGTCGTAACCTTGAGGTTGTTTCACATACACTTCAGACTTTATTTTTCCGTTAAGGAATGCGGCTTCTACATCCATTTGGTCTATTTCTAAATCTTTTTGTATACAGTAATTTAACAGAATTTTTAATGTTTGAGCCCTTGCTACTGGCGAATAAATGTCTTCAATTATTTCTCTTTGTTGAAAACCTCTTACTACAATTCTAGCTTTAAATTTATTCTCAGCCTTTTTTGTATACACCCATTTTAAATCTAATATTTTTTTATCTTTTGGCTTTTTAACTAATTTCCACGTATCATTTCTTTTTAAACATTCGATCTCTTTGTTCATCGCATCTCGCCAATTTTCACTCTCATTACTGTTTATAGCCTCGTTATAATTTTCTGGATTATCTACGCTTACATAATTTACGTAAATACAATTTGTTATTGGATTTCCATAGCGATTTACAGAACTTTTCTTTCTTTCTGACCTTCTTACTGGTCCTAAGTTTTGGTTACTCGTACTTGGTACAATATTTACATTGTTTTCATTATTTTCACTTCCATCATTTTCAATATTATCATTTTCATTAATTATGCTACTTTCATTTTCATCTTTACTTTGTTGGTCAATCTCATGTTCATTTAACCCATTATCAGTGATTTCATCGTTACTGTTAAACCCAACTAACTTTACATTTTCCTCGATAATGTCTACATGTTTGGCTACGATAATCTTATTATTTACGAGAATCCTATAGCCTACGTCTTCATAACCGACTAAAACTCCTAAATCGGCTTTTCTATCCCATTTGTTTTTTCTTTTTATCTCCGGAACTTTAACAAAAACTCTACTTCCGTATAATTTTAAATTTTTAATATCGGGCTTCCTTCCCATCATAATCTCATATGGAGTCTTTTGTTTCAAAGTATTTGCTAACGTTCTATTTTTCAAGTATGCTGCCGTTTTAACTACTTCTGGCCAAAATCTATTGTGTATTCTCGCATCTGCTATAGTCGTGTTCAGATTTATTGGCCGGTGAGTTCGGTTTCTCGAGCAGCGCGCAAGGAGAAATCAGCCACCACCACCTGACGATCGTGGATTGGCAGTTGAAGTTCCTTAGGATCTTGGTGAGAAGCTAGAGAAAAGTAGCACCGAGGCAAGCAGCAGGTGGTGGGAGAATACCCTTCAGGAAACTCACCGGCCAATAAATCAGAACACGACTATAGTAAACATCTCGCTGTTTCCATTATTGACCTATTATAACGTTCAGCAGTTCCGTTCAATTCGTGGACATACGGAGGACAAGGTTCTATACAAATTCCTTTTCCTTTCGCAAATTCATAAATATCCTTATTCAAAAATTCTTTTCCGTTGTCGCATCTTAACCGTTTAATTTTTTTCTCGGTTAAATTTTCTACTAAGTTAACATAAGTTATAATCCAATGGCAAACTTCATTTTTATTTTTCATTGTGTACTCTTTTCCAGCTTTACTAAAATCATCAATCAAAACTAAAAAGTATCTTTCTCCCATACAGCCTACTGTGTTATGCGGTCCGTTTACATCCGCATGTATAATTTCTCCTATCTCCCTCGCTCTATACCTATTATTTTCGAAAACAGTATTAGTCATTTTATTTTGTATACATGTTCCGCACTTCAAATATTCACTCTCTAAATTACTTGGTAAGCCTTCGACTAAATTATTTTTACTTAGAATATTCAAATACCCAAAGTTTACATGTCCGAGAATCCTGTGGAATTTCTCTTTTAAGGTCATGCCGTTATTTATATTTTCAGTTATATAATTCTGTTTACTCTCGAATATTGTGTTTATCTTGTACAAATTATTTACTTTGTTCGCGAATCCTACCAATTTATTTTCCAAGTAAATCTTTGAATTATTTCCAAATGAAACTATTTTCGCTTTCTCTGCGAGTTTACCAAAACTCATTAAATTCCTATCCATCTCTTTAACGAAAAATACATTTTTTAATGTTATTTCCGTTTCGTTAAAATTCGTTATAAATTTTGCTTGAACATCTCCTACTTTAGTCGCTTTTAATGTTCGGCCATCTCCCACTTTTACACTTATCGGATTTTCTAGCTTGCTTAATTTTACAGCGCTAACCGAGGCCGAGGTGCAGGTAATCGAGGACGAGGCGGTCAACAACGGCAAGACCGACAGATCACAGGTCAAAACGCGATGACATTCTTGTCCGAGACAGAGAGTAGAGTAAGCTACAGTAGCGAGGTAAATAATTGTGAAAATGAATTAGAATGGGTACTAGATAGCGGATGTTCGGACCATATTATAAACAATGATAAATATTTATTTAGCTCTAGTTCGGCGCTAATTATTTATACTCTACTCTCTGTCTCGGACAAGAATGTCATCGCGTTTTGACCTGTGATCTGTCGGTCTTGCCGTTGTTGACCGCCTCGTCCTCGATTACCTGCACCTCGGCCTCGGTTAGCGCTGCTGCCTCTGCTATAGCTGCCGCTATCTCGCTGTTGGAGCTGGTATCTCGCGCCTCCTCGCACTTGCTGCTGTCTTCCTCCTCTCGAACCTCTCCAGGAATTTCCACCGTTGCTCTGGCTCGTGCACTCATATTGATAATGTCCTGGCTTCCCGCATTTGAAACACGTTCTGTCCTTTTTTACTTCACTTCGAAATACATTTGAATTACCACTCTTAATTTTTGAACTTTGATTTTCATCCCTTTCACGTTCTTCGTATAACTTGATTTTATTTATAACATAGTCAACTGTTCTTTCTTGTTCGGGCAAAACATCAACTAAATCACCAACATAACTTAAGGAACTGGGTAGCGTTCTCAGTAGATAGTTTAACTTTTCTGATTCATTTACCGTAGCACCGGCATTTTTCAGTTCAATTGTCAATTTTTCAAATTCACTAAAAAATTCACTTGTTTCGGTAAAGTCTTTTAATTTTAATCGTTCCAATTTATTTCTAACACAAATTTGTAATGCGGTTGACTCACGTAAGTACAGCTTATCTAACTTCTTGATTATTTCAAGGCTGGTATTTTCGTCATTGACTAAATCCATTTGTCTGTTTGATAAGGCACTATAAATGTAATTCATTGCCTTAAGATCCTTCTCATTCCACGTGGCTTCATTTTCCGTTTCGGTTCTCTCTCGTTGAATCACTGTTTCACATTTTTTCATTCTTAGAAAAATCGTAATTCTCTTCTTCCACGTGCTGTAATCTTTTCCATCGAAAATAGGTAGCGTCATCTTAAATTCATCCGCCATGTCGTCTTGTCTATTTTCACGTTTAATATCTTTGAGCGCTTTTACCACTTTATTTAACTTTATAACCTTTTGTACACACTTTACAAACCGCTTTCCAAAATTTCCTTCTTCCAATGATTCAAAACTTCCTTCACTTACTTCGTCTTTAGTTTCAAATTCGTCTTTTATTCCAGCTCCACGTGTTCCCATAACCTTCTAGAACTCTTCCGAACTTCGCTTGTTTCTCTTCTATTTCAAACCACGGACCTCTGCTACCATGTTGACATAATGTATATTATTTTTAATATTAGTTTCGGATTAACCAATTTATTTCAAGTGTTTCCAACACAAATAAAACAATATAACAAAATGCTGAAATAATCAGCCGCGTGGCATGTAGACACAATATTTACTTCGCGCGCTCTTCACGTGTCGTCTCGAAGGAGAGCCGAATCCTATCTGTTCGCGCTGACGCATCGCCCGCCGAACTCGGACCGCCCAGCGACACTCAACCTACCCATTCACACAAACAAGCCAAATTTACTTGATTCTTAACAGTACACAGGACCAGTAGTTTTATTAAAAAATATACCTGACGATAGGTATTTAAATTTTCTTACTGTAGGATCACGGAAAAGAGGGAGCCTCGGAAACGGGCTTCAAACCCGCGGATCATCATATTCGTTGCGCGCTGGCCAGCCGCCCTTAGTTTCAGTAATCTTATTTCACAGATCCGGCACCCTAACAATTACTGCCATCTCAGTGATGGCAGTATTATTATTGTAGAAAACATTATCATATCCGAAAACGAGCACAAAGTAATTGGCAGAAAATTTTTACAATTGCTAGATTTTTATGACAATCCGTGTAAGTCTTCCGAATTAGGAATTTTCCAAACCCCATACAGTTTGTCCAAGCAAGTTGGCACGAAACTCGATCGAATCGGCAGACCTTCCTTTTGAATATGACCTTCAGGTTGGGCTCCCAGTAAACAAACTGACTGCAGTCTGACCACAGATTGATGTCAGATTCGAGTATATTCTGACGTCAGATTCGGGACCTACTCTGTCCGCATTTGACTATGGTTTTGTGGTCAGAGCCTGACATCAGGATCTGATCGCAGATTGATGTCAGATTTCGATCAGATCTTGCTACCGTGGCTGACCGCAGATTGAGAGCAGAAATCGAGCAGACCCTGCGCAGCGCGATCTGACGGCAGATTGGTGTCAGATACAGAGCAGATTCTGACGTCAGATTCGGTGCCTATTATGTCCGCATTTGACTATGGTTCTGCGGTCAGAGCCTGACATCAGGATCTGACCGCAGATTGATGTCAGATTTCGATCAGATCTTGCTGACAAAAACCGCCCGCAAATTGGCGGCAGAAATCAAGCAGATCCTGATGTCGGCCATAGTTGGCAATTTTATATAATAGTATAGATTTAAAAACAGTGCGAAAGTCTTTAGCGTAAATAATATATAGAACACGTTTATAAGACCGACTTGAAAGATCTGATTCCTACCATATTTTATGGAAGAAAGAAAAGTTGGTAAACCATGTATTTAAACGGGTATTATAACATTTTTAATGTTTTACTTAGCAAGTTGTTAGTGAATTGAATGCCAGGTCGGCTCAAAATAATGATTTAAACTTTGAAAGACAGTTCTTCCAAATAAAAAAGAATTAATGGTAACTACTATTTATTCAGTCGTCTTAGGGCGGTATTATCATCAATAGTTTTTTAGTTTTTAGCATGCGGCATCTTCTACTAGTCTAGTAGATTAATAAAGGATGCCGGATGCTTAAGACGATCTTCGTCTTCAGCAACGACTGATAATACCGCCCTTACAGACGGGTATACCAAATATATACTCCGCAGTGGAATGCCGGCAAATACGAGTCGTACTCGAGAGCCCTGAATGATCAAGCCCTCGGCCACTTATTCCCGCCACGGTGCTATTTCGCAAGCGAGAAACGCTCGCCCAATCGCGCCCTGGCGGGGTCGTGTCGTGAACTATGTCAGCAGAATCTGCTGTATTTCTGCTGCCTATCTGACGTCAAATCGCGGAGCGCAAGATCTGCTCGATTCCTGCCATTAAATTGTATCAGCAGACTTTCCTTACTTTCTGCCGCCAAACTGCTCGCAGGCTATGTAAGCAGAATCTGTTGTATTTCTGCTGCCTATCTGACGTCAGATCGCGGAGCGCAGGGTCTGCTCGATTTCTGCCATTAAATTGTATCAGCAGATTCTCTGCAGTGTCTGCCGCCAAACAGCTCGCAGACTGTGTACACAGAATCTGCTGCATTTCTGCTGTCTATCTGACGTCAGATCGCGGTGCGCAGGGTCTGTTCGATTTCTGCCATTAAATTGTACCAGCAGACTCTCCTTACATTCTGCCGCCAAACTGCTCGCAGGCTATGTAAGCAGAATCTGCTGTATTTCTGCTGCCTATCTGACATCAGATCGCGCTGCGCAGGGTCTGCTCGATTTCTGACATTAAATTGGATTAGCAGATTCGCCGCAGTATCTGCTGTCAAACTGCCCGCAGGCTATGTCAACAGAATCTGCTCTGTATCTGACACCAATCTGCCGTCAGATCGCGTTGCGCAGGGTCTGCTCGATTTCTGACATTAAATTGGATTAGCAGATTCGCCGCAGTATCTGCCGTCAAACTGCCCGCAGGCTATGTCAACAGAATTTGCTCGATTTCTGCTGCCTATCTGCCATCAGATCGCGCTGCGCAGGGTCTGCTCGATTCCTGCCATTAAATTGAATCAGCAGACCCTGCCGCCAATCTGCTCTCAGGTTAAGGCAGCACAATATGTCGGCTTTCTGCTGTCAGTCTGCTTTCATCATCGAATATAACAAATACTGTATCAAATCTGTAGTCTTTCTGCCACAAACATTTGTACTCAGGCGTTGAGCAAAATCTGCAAATACGGACGTGGCTATCTGGGCTGTTGCGGGTGTCACTCCTTGCTTAAGGTAGAGATAAACATGTGCAACAGCGCGCATTGCGCGCCGAACACTCATAATTTCCTACGGTACGAGGTCCTACGTTGCGCGCCGAACCATCAAAATCGACCCTTGTAATGGTGTTCTGCAACGCGCATTGCACATGTTTAACTGTGCCCTAATATGGCGCACAGCGCCTGAAAATCCTGTGCCACACAACGCCGTATCATTTTTAAACAAACTCGAAATCGACAAAATGGTAAATTAAACCCCCCCCCCCCCCCCCCTACTTTCATGAGGACTACAACATGTTGAATTACCTATGTTTTCGCGCGATTTGACCGGCGGATGCCCTGAACTCACTGCATCTAAAGGCACAGTTAAACATCTGCAATACGCGTTGCAGAACACCATTACAAGGGTCGATTTTTATGGTTCGGCGCGCAACGTAGGACCTCGTACCGTAGGAAATTTTGAGTGTTCGGCGCGCAATGCGCGATGTTGCACATGTTTAACTCTACCTTTAGAGAGAGAATGAGTGAGCGAGAGAGAAAGAGTATGAGACGGACGGATAGAGAGAGATAGAGCGAGGAATACGTTTACGAGGTGTGTCGCATTAGCCGCAAGTAGTCTTTGTACGAACGCGATAGCGAAGAGACAAGTGGAGTCTGACAAATAAAAGTATTAAATCCTTTGAGTACGGAGAGTTTCAATTACTACAGTTGAATTTTGCTATTTTTGCCTATTTTCGTGAAAATGGGTTATCCTTATGAATTTTTAGCTCGGAAACTATTTGTCGGATTTAGTTGATCCTCACGTTATTTTAACCTAGAAGGATTGGCCTTTCTGAATATTTTTGTTCCCGGTTAAAAAAGGATTTTTACAATAATAAAAATTATAAATAAAGTAAACTATTTCATTGTGCTGAGCTTCATCATACGAGCAAGTTTTGCATAAAATTTTTTGTCTGATATTGGCGTGCAGCTATGGCAACTTCTAGTGTCAGTGATAGGTAATGCTACTGCAAAGCGAGCTTCTAAAGTGGTAAGGCTCATTTACCTGAAACGGAAATCATTCAGGCTAGGAATGAAATAAATATATCGAACTATCTAGATCTAGTAGATTGAATCTCTTCTTTCACTCCTAATTTTGTGTAGCCTTGAAGATCAAAGTATACCATGTGGTTGAATTTGTCTTGACAGTCGCTTTCACATTGGATAATCAAACATATAGCATTCCATTTAAAAAACTGAAGGTCACCCTCGTTTCAAGAAAAGTATTGCGAACACCATAAATTAAAACATCGTATTATGTTGTGTATAAAAAACAGTAAAAGTTTTCCTTCTTCAGCTTTTTACAAATATTTACCATATTAGAGAACACTGTATAAGTGTGACGCCCCACGATTTTTCGCACGCAGTTAAACTAACATTCACTCATAAACCACTATACAACTCCACTCAAATCTCCCCAAACCTTAATTCTTACCCCTTTTCCATGACCTCGACCGCCTTGGCGATGTACCTTAGCGGTCCCCATCTCAAGATGGTCAACTATTAAATCTTCCCCACCTATTCGCCCAACGCGGCACAAACTCTTCCCTCCTATCAAATCTAAACAAGTCCCTCGCCCTTTATATCTCTTAAATCGAGACCACGTCTCAGCCCCACTAAATGACCAAAGAAGTCAAATCTATTATCACCCCTTTCCTATCAAAAACACCCAAAATCCATTCGAGGAGTTGAGCATTTCCAAATCACATGTATAAAAACCCCAGAAGGATAATCGCGAGGATTATTTGGCGTACGTGCCGAAAATGCGAGTCCAAATATAGACCAACCTTTGGTCCTTACAAAAACCCCGGAAATGTTACTGCGACGCATATGCGTAAATATGTCAAGGTGCGTACTGCGCACCCCCCTTCAAGCCGAAAAGATTGTAATTAGTATAAATACGAGGAACCGCGAGAGCTCGTTCTCGTTCTACGGAAATCTATCAAAGTTACCTAACGTATAAATTCAAGAAATTGTCACCGCTTAAAACATAAATTCAGTGTTCAACGGCAACTACCGTAAGAATTTATATTACCATTTAAAATATTGCATATCATCTCCATACATATTATTGTGTATTTCTATTCGTATTGCTTTCATATTATTTTGTATTTCTACGCGTATTGGGTTTGCCTATTATTTTGTATTGCTATTCTAATTGATATTCATATTATTTTGTATTTCTACGCGTATTGCGTTCACCTATTATTTTGTATTGCTATTCTAATTGCTTTCATATTATATTGTCTTGTTACGCGTGTTGCTTTATTATATTGTATTATTAACGCTCATGGCAAACATATTTCATGTTCTTATCAATGCTTACTGCTTATATCATTCTATCTTAAAACATATACGGTATGTCACGCTCATAATCACATGTTATATATATTGATAACCATCTATATAAATGTTCTGTGTCAATGTTTAATGTCTAAACGCATTCTAAGTTCTACAAAGCACTTTCATAAACAGTGCGAACAAGCCCATGGTTAAAACAAATAAACCGCTTTGCTTAAAAGACGTTTCTAGTCATTGTGTTAATCCATCGGCTGCGAAGATCCCTAAATCCATGATGTAAAGACATCAGGTGTGCTCGTGCGCAACCTTCCAGATTAGCCAATAACGTGCCCTTCCCAAGACCCTCTATATTGGATCTCAACCAATAGAATAGAATGAATTTGTCAACATTTCAATAACGCGACCGCACACATACATATGCCTTCATATCCATACATATTTTAATATGGCGGAAATTGGGAAGGCGCAGTAGAAGACGAAAATGAGCTGCCGGGCGAGCACACCTTATGTCTTTACATCATGCCTAAATCCAAACAGGCTGCCGGAACAGTTGATTACGGGCAACGACCGCGGAAAGTATTGCATAGCTCGCGTACAACCATATGACTAACAGATTTCGTGGAATCATTACGAGAGTCTTTTACCTCGATGCAACGGTAAATCCGATTAACAAGCCAAACCACAACAAGTGCTCTAACGGGTGTCTCCACGGAAAGTACCAGTTACTAAACCTTCTCTGGTCGATCAGTGTGCTGGATTATAGATTCGCGCCTGAATCTCCCTTCAAAACGATCAGAGTGCAGGATTTTAGATTCGCGCCTGACTCTCCCTTCAAAACGATCAGAGTGCAGGATTTTAGATTCGCGCCTGACTCTCCCTTCAAAACGATCAGAGTGCAGGATTATAGATTTGCGCCTGACATTCCCTCAAAATCCTCAGTGTGCTGGATTATAGATTCGCGCCTGATATTCCCTCAAAATCCTCAGTGTGCTGGATTTTAGATTCGCGCCTGACTCTCCCTTCAAAACCCTCAGAGTGTTGGATTATAGATTCGCGCCTGATTTTATTCCCCATGTCATTGTCCCCAAAGACCTCCACCCGGGACGTGACATAAGAATAGCAGATATAGCCGCTTGGCCGCTGCGAGTACCGCACGGCTCGGCCAGTCGAGCCAGTGTGATTTGACGCAGTGTTACATTCAATTAATTTTCATTTGGCCAATTTTAAAGTGTCCATCGATTTCCAAACACGTCCATAAAGAGGACAAATAGGATCATATCCTCCTATTTTTTCAAATTTTTAAAAAGTTACCTTCAATTATAAAATTGCATTTGTTTACAAAAATTGCAAAATAAATGGTCAAAAATTTGTATTTTTTCAGTGAAATAATTTTTATTAGGTACTGTTATATCTCCACTGTAAGCACCCAAAAGGTCATTTTTATCAGTTTGTTAGTTCAACAGTTATAATTTTCGGAAAAATAGTAAACACTATATTTCAAAGAGCTGTAACTTCAACAATTTTTGAAATTTTCAAAAATCCTTCCAGATATGTTTATATATCCCTAAAGACTACAACATATCCAAGTTGCACCAAAATCCGAAATGTTATTCCGAAAAGTGTCTAAGTTCGCGTGGAATGACCCTTTTATTAAAAATGCACTAAAACTAAAAAATAATTCTTTTCTTATGCTGCAATTTCGATGGAGTTTTTTTACTTTAAATAAAATCGTGGAGTAGGATATGTCACCACAAATTCATTTCGACGCTCGATTCTGTATTAAATTGATTCTGTTGTGGTACGCAGGAAAGGGGTGAATAAGAATGGTTTTGGTTACGATAACACGAGGCGTCGTGCCCGTCTCCCCTGCTCTCTTGCCCGAACCCATGCACCTCCTCGCCGTCGGTCCGCCAGATAGCGCTCAGGACGCACGCGCACAACAGATTCATATTCTGTTATGACATATCCTGATCCTCGATTTTATTAAAGTGAAAAACACCATCGAAATTGCAGTACAAGTAAAGAATTAGTTTTTAGTTTTTAGTGCATTTTTACTAAAATCGTTTAACATAAAATGTTTTTTTATATAATTTTATTCGATGTCGAGAAAACGAATTCTCGCCGGAGAGCGCCGCGCCGGCCAGGCAACGCCTACGGCACACGGATGGAGGGACGGGTATGCTTGATTGGTGCGGTACAGGCGCTAGGAGGGGGTACTTTTGGTCGTGGAGTGGGGGTAGCGCCCGTGGGCGAAAACTCACGATTCTGGTATCACTGCACGCGACACGATAGTTACTGCTGAACCGTCGAAGGCGAAGGGTGACATTTTAAACGACCTACTTTTACTTGTACAAAGTGTTGTGTTTCTTTAACATTCCAAGTTATACAAGTGCCGGTTTTATTACACGTAAGTTCTATATCCATTAGGCCGTCCCAAAAAAAAATGAAAATGACTGTAGCGTTAGGCCTTAGTGCGGGAAAGTTGTGTCTTGGGATCAATAACAACTGTGCAAAATTTCAGCCCTTTGAGTTAATATCTTCTGTTCCGGCAAGAGCCTTGAAATTTCGAAATTTGAGTAAAAAGTGTAAAAATTGCTTATAAGTCATTATCCGTATTGTTGTTAACTTCAGTGTCGTCAGTATTGAATGTAAAGTATTCTTCAAAGCCGTTTATACGATAAGAAAAGTTTTACAAAATTTTGCGCAATAATAAGTGACTTTTATTACTTGTATCTACTGTCGTTTGCTGAGAAGATTGCGTCCGAGGGCGCGTCCCGTTCGGTTTCTTCGTCACGTGAGGCACGTGGTGCTACTTACCGATTCATAGATGTTGCGTCGGCTAATAGGGAAGAGAGCGAACGAGACACAAGCGGTGCGAGCCAATGCGAGCGAAGTGCAAACGTCGACACCAGCTCTTGCCTGTCTGCTCGTTGGACACAATCTTCTCAGCAAACGACAGTACCTCCTTAACCGTGTCACTTGTCAGCGTAGTTCTTCCACCCTCAGCCCACGTCAGTCTTAGTCCTGCTTTTGTCTGGAGACGTTTTTGGGGTGCTGAATTGCGTCTGCCATCACAGCGTAAACAATGAGTCTCAGCAAATCGTCAAAATTTGCCTTCAGGCGATCTGTAAATTGCCCCTTTTTTGGTCCTCCAACTGATTTCAGTTCTAAACGTGTCCTCCCAACATACAAGGATGTAATTTCTTGTTGTTTACACGAACGGTGGGTTATAGGTTTTGAATCAGGTGGTAATAGGGAACCACATTTCTCAGCTATTGTAGAGAGAGTTGCTACAAAGCTTGAACAGATCTATGAGGTAGCATCTATCCCCACCGTTTCTCGACAGCGTATTATTGCGATGATACAATCGTATCACAAAAAGTACATTAGTATCAAAGATGTGATTAAACGAGAGAATGAAAGTCAAACTGTAAAAGCTAGAATTGCAGTATTCAAACAAGAAGCTGAAAAATTGTTTGATGTCACAGCATGCAAATGCTTAGGTTTTAATGAACTTTGTCACTGTCCTAAAGAAAAAAAGGTGCCTAAAATTGAGCAACAATTTCTTATTGATCAAAGAACTGAGAGAAAAATGGGCGTGGGCAGGGTAGATGCTGTTCAATCATTAAAACTTAATAAAAGACTAGAGCGTAAGTATAATAACGGATCTACTCCAAGTACTTCCGCGGGTACTCCTTCGTCATCTACCACTTCACAGATGGTTCAAGAAACCGATTGCAGTGATGACGATAATTTGACTTTTGACAAAGAGTATAAGCCAACCACATCTGCTTCTAATAGTAGTCAAATGAGATTGAAACTCACAAACGCTGTAATTGTTGCTCAGAGATACAATATTTCACACAGGGGAGCTGCGGCTTTCGGGTCAGCTCTTCTTGAAGACATGGGCTTCATATCCGAAACAGACAGAACACGTATCATTGATAAGAACAAGATCTCCCGAGAAAAAACACGCACAGGAAAAGAACTTAAAGTAGCAGCTCAGAAAGATAATAATGGTCATCTAACAGGTTTGTATTTTGATGGCCGCCATGATAACACCTTGTTTAGAGAAAAGCACGGCGCCAAATACTTTCAAAAAACTATCAAGGAAGATCATTATTCACTGGTCAAAGAACCAGGATCTAAATATCTCGGCCACGTATCGCCAAAGTCAGGCTGTAGTGCTGACATTTCAGAAAGTATTTATACTTACTTAGATGAAGAAGTTCCTGGTGGTGTAGCACATATTCGCGTCGTAGTTGCGACGGAACTGTTGTAAATACAGGTATTCATGGAGGTGCCATCAGACTCCTAGAAGTTAAATTGGGCAGGCCACTTCAGTGGATTATTTGTTTATTACATTTCAATGAGCTGCCTTTCCGGCATCTTTTCTCTCATGTCGATGGGCACACTTCTGGACCAAGGGCCTATTGTGGTATCATCGGCCAAAATTTGAAAGGATGTGAGAACCTTCCAGTAATTTGCTTCAAAGCCATCGATTGTGAGCTTCCTGCTATTGACCCATCCATTCTCAGTAAGGATCAAAAATATTTGTTGAGGATTGCTTCTGCCATTAAGGTTGGTGTGGTTCCCGAACATCTTCTGAAGTCAGAACCAGGTGCACTTAATCTTTCACGATGGTTGACCACAGCCAATAGAATCTTGAGGCTTTACGTTTCCACCCGACAGCCCAGTGCACATTTGCAAGTTGCTTGTTAACTTTATTCTCAAGGTTTATGCACCATCATGGTTCAGAATCAAAGGGGAACATTCTGTTAAGTATGGTGCTCGTCATGTATGGCAATTTATTCAATCCTCGCGTTACTTAGCCAAGAAATACAGGTCAATCATTGATAAGGTAATTTCAAATAATGCATACTTCGCCTTACCAGAAAACGTCCTTTTGGCTATGTTAACTGATGACAGAGACAACATCAGAAAACTTGCTATGCGTAGAGTGCTGGCAGCACGTGAGAAACCAAAGTCGGTAGAAATCCGAAAATGTTCTCCACCTTCGTTGAATTTCGATGCTACCGATTATGCCGACTTGATCAATTGGGACGAATGTGCAATAACTTCACCACCTGTACTGGACTCTGTTGAAACCATTTCCCTGAAAAAAATGCTGGAAGAGGGAAAGATCCCCAAATCCTGGGACTTTGAGGCATACCCTTGCCACACTCAGGCTGTGGAGCGTATGGTAAAGCTCGTAACAGAGGCATCCAACAAAGTCATTGGAGTCGACGCAAGGGATGGCTTCATTCGAGCCACGCTTGAGTCGCGCAGTCATACGCCCGCCTTTGAGTACAAATCCCATTTTTCCACTACATCAAGTCTATAAATTCCGTCTTCTAGTCCACAAGGTAGGGTGGTTGGGTGGGCTAGGGAGGAACTCGACATGCAGCCACCTTCGCGTGGTGAGTTCTGAGTCACTCTCTTGTCATAGGGTGGGCGAAAAGCTGCATATACCTCTCGCACAAGCATGTTACATTCTCTATTTTCGGAATCTTAATCTAAAAATGCTGTATAATAAAGTGTAATTCACTATCAAATCATTTTTATACTTTTTGATCAAATTTCGAAATTTCAAGGCTCTTGCCGGAACAGAAGATATTAACTCACAGGGCTGAAATTTTGCACAGTTGTTATTGATCCCAAGACACAACTTTCCCGCACTAAGGCCTAACGCTGCAGTCATTTTCATTTTTTTCGGGACGGCCTAATATCCATTATCTTCCATTACGCTATTAAATTATACAGTCAGTTCCATCTATCTCCTTCTTTACCGCAATAATGACTGGCAAAATAAAATTACCGAAAAAGTTTTATATGCGTGCCAAGAGATCTGTAGGTAGTTCCCTTCAGGAAATCCGAGCCACAACATCATCAGATATACCTTTTTCATATTCATGCCCACCTGGTTGTTCACATTCAATTTCGCAATCATCTTCCGATTTCAGTACCACAACAAATGCCATTTCAGCTGTCAGTAATTTCCAACCTTCTGTTAATATCACCCAGAGTGATGTAAAATTCCGTGAGAATGTGGAAGAAATTGAAAATTTCGCCACATTCGGAAATTCTGAGACCACCGATAGTCCCAATTTATCCAATTCATTAGCAGAGTGGGCTATAAAACATAATATTTCGCATCAAGCCCTTAACGATTTATTATCCATTTTAAAGAAATCAATTTCTTCAAGTCATTTACCCTCGGATGCCAGGACCCTTCTAAAAACTCCCAGGAATGTAGACATTAAATGTGTCGATCCAGGTCAGTATTACCATTTTGGTTTAGAATCAACCATTTTAAAACTCGTTCAGTCTATAGATTTAACCCGTATCGAAAATAATACAATTTATATAACTATCAATGTAGACGGTTTACCGCTTTGCAAAATTTCCAAGAGTCAAGTTTACCCCATTTTAGGCTGCATTGCAGGATATAATGAAGTAGGTATGATTGGCACATATCATGGGTATGAAAAGCCTAACGAGGCCAACGTTTTTCTAAAAGATTTTACCAAAGAAGCCATAGATTTAATTAACAACGGAATTTCTATTAACGGTCATTTTTATCAGTTAAAAATAAAATCATTTATATGCGACGTACCTGCCAAGTCCTTTCTTAAATATACCAAAGGCCATGCCGGCTATTCCTCTTGCACTAAATGCCACATCGTAGGTAAGAATATAGACAAGAGAACGTGCTTTCCTTACACAAAAGATCTCTGTTTAAGGACAGATGTAGATTTTAGATCGAAAACTGCCAAACACCATCATACTGGAACTTCGATCATAGAAACAATCCCTGGCATCCACATGATTAGTTCGTTTCCGCTAGACTACATGCACCTGATTTGTCTGGGTGTAGTAAAAAAATTACTTTCTCTGTGGTGTTGTGGCAAGCCCAGTACGAAAATCTCACTACAAGCGCAATGCAAAATATCACTGTCATTAATCAACATATCTAACAGCATGCCAAGAGAATTTATGAGAAAACCTCGAAGCTTGGATATTTTGAAACGGTGGAAAGCAACTGAATTCCGTCAATTTTTATTGTACACCGAGCCAGTAGTTTTATTTAAAAATATACCTAACGATAGGTATTTAAATTTTCTTACACTTCATGCCGCATTTGTCATCTTGTCGCACAGAAAATATTTTATTCATCTCGATTATGCAGTAGAATTATTACAGTATTTTGTTGAAAGCTTCGAATCATTATATGGATCAAAACACGTCTCACACAACGTTCACAATCTGTTACACTTGGTAGATAATGTAAAAAATCACGGACCTCTTGATGATTTTAGTTGCTTTCCGTTTGAAAACTTTTTGCAAAGTATTAAAAAATCTATTAGGAAGAGTGAGAAACCACTACAACAAATCGTGAAACGACAAATAGAAAAGTTTCATTTTAGTATAGAAACAGTACATAATCCGTCTGTATATCCGATTTTCCAAAAGGAACATTTTCGTGGTCCATTTATAGAAGGTATTAATAATACAAAGCGATTTAAACGTATTAGATTCAGTAATTTTATTTTAGAGATCCGGCACCCTAACAATTGCTGCCGTCTCAATGATGGCAGCATTATTATTTTAGAAAACATCATCGTATCCGAAAGCGAGCACAAAATAATTGGCAGAAAATATTTACAATTGGTAGATTTTTATGACGATCCGTGTAACTCTTCCGAATTAGAAATTTTCCAAACGACATACACTCGGCTCAAACGATTGTGGCCGATCGAGTTTCGATTGCATTCGAGCTTACTAGGGCTGACTTTTTTGTATCGCTAACATTCTACAGTATTTCATGAATATGGTGAGACGGGAACCTGTAGCTTGGCAGTGCTCTCACCATATTCATGAAATACTGTTGTTACGCTGTCGCTTGAACGTGGCCGCGAAAATGTATATAATCGATATGTAGAGTGCGTAAGAGCGTGATTTGAAACGGAGGACGAGGAAGAATTTATGGGAGAGCGCGTTGTGCTTTTCGAGGGGTTTTTCCCTGGTATTTTTAAACGAGTCCTTACAATGTTAGTAGCTGATGCTTGAACTCAGAAGGCGTACGAAAACATGCGGGCGCATTCATTAGCTTTTAAGTTACCGTTAGACCAGGCGAGGATAGTAAATAGCTTAACTTTTTCCTTTGCACATCTGCGTGCCAAATTTCGTCGAGCGGGCAGCGGCTCGCCTCGTAAAAGCACTTAAAATTCAGTCCTCCCTTTCAATAACTGTCGATGTCCTGTTAGGGTAAAAACTCCGGTCGACGAAGGCTGAAAGTCATAAAGCCATAAACTTTCTCCGAGTGACGTCGTCTTGACCCCGAGGGTTGCGCTTACTTACCTGCGAGATATGTATGTACTCTACGTAGCCTATGTACCACTATATGTAAAACGGGGAGCGTGCCTCGATCACCAGACGAGAGTGGGAGGAAGCGTGAAGGAAGGGCGAAGGACAACCCACTGACGAAGCTTGAGGGATGCAATCGTGCTGATTGGACAACAAGGATCTAGGGGAGGATCAACAGGATCTTGGCAGCGACTTCGCCGATGAGCTCGGCGCGTTTTTCTTGTACTCTGCATTCATTCTGTCGACAGCCAGCTTATTGAATAGTTCAAATACAGTTCGAAGTTTAACTCAAAATAGTTTCGTGTACTTTATATTATTTCAAATACCCGCGCACTCCAACGAGCAGAGCGGTTCAGCGCTCCACGGGCACCAACCTGCGTCCTCATCCCAATTTCCCCGCTAAAATACGTAACACTGTAGAATGTTAGCGATGCAAAAAAGTCAGCCTTAGTAAGCTCGAATGCAATCGAATCTCGATCGGCCACAATCGTTTGAGCCGAGTGTACAATAACTTAGGTCCTCGTCAAATTTTCAATGTAGCAGAAATAGCGTATAAATGTGTGAAATTAGAAACTTCAGATAACGTTACAATTTTCCCCCTACTTCACTCCACTCTTCCGACATGCAAATAAAATACTTGTCCAATGTTTCTGGTATATGTAAATTATGTCTTTATGATGACAACAACATTCAGATTTCGAGGTTTTCTTGTTGATTCAATGTTTATACCTTTCCAAAATTTTGAATTTAGATGATTGAGGGGGGTCGTGGTGGTTTTTAGTGGGTAAACTTGCGGGACCGACACCTGCAAGGAGTCCCACACTACCCGGCACACAACATCTCGCCGGGTGTGCGTAATGCATTTTCCCCACGTAAAAAAAAAGAAAAAAAAAGAAAAAAGTAGCAGTGCGGCCTGACTGTCGATGAATGCGGATCCTGGCCGCCTCTCCCAATGAAGTGCGGTAAACATCCCGCAGTAAAGCATCGTTCACGAGCCTGGAAGAAGCGCAACATTGATAGGGGTGTCCTTGCATTCCCCAGACATCAAAGCTGGAGCAACATTCTGCTGCGATCAACAAAGTATATCCATGGTAAAGCGCATAGGGTAATTCCGGGAGACGCGGCCGGGCTGGAGAGTTGGTCGAGTTGCTATATTCAGGCTCTACATGTGTGTATATGTAAAAATGTGTTAAGGTTCCGAACAATTAATTCTCAAGAAATCAACTGTTTCGACCAACTCTCCAGCCCGGCCGCGTCTCCCGGAATTACCCTATGTGTATTGGTAAATTCTGTGAGAGCGCTATCTACGATTGTAAGCTCTGCAATCGGGTCAATCGTGTCACAGGACTGGTCTCACACAAGTATTGAAATAGTGCAATAATGTTTTTGTCATTAAATAGTCTGTTAAATATTACAAAATCGATCATCAAGCAGTCGAAATTCACAATATTTCCAATTACATGTGACAGCTAACCCGATTTGAGTGCTTTAATTTTTGCCACCAGATTGCGTAGCGGAAATAAGAAAATGCCAATAACGGCTATAAGTATTTTCCAAGCCACAGAACACGTTTAACATTAGCTATATATACTATACTAACCACGACGATGGGTGTTAAGGGGTCATTCTGGTTAGACGGTTTGAAAAAATCGATTTTTTAAAACATTTTTCAAAAGTACATATCCTCAAGAATGTACTGTTAAATTTTCGTTGAAAAATTCCAATTATTTTAGCTTCTACATAGGCATTTTGTGCGGAGCGCAGAGGCTCGACCCCCACAGACGAAAACTTTGAACGCGTTTTTTTCGGAACGTCATTTTTTCACATGGTGCAAAATCGAAAATAGCACATAAAACACAGCCGAAATACATTTATTCTTGTATTTTACCCGCCATTTTGTTAATTTTATGGATAAATCATTTATTCTAGTTCGGGCCATAGCGACAGTCATATTGATCAAGAATCTGTTTGTTTTTTTGGTTTCAGATAAGTCCAACTGCTGAAATCACCTGCACGAGCGAGGCATGATTTTTTAAACATGTCATCAAAATCGCCTTCAAAACCATTTTAAAAGCAATAATTGTATTACTTTTATATTTTTTATTTGCTGTGGAAACGTAGTTTAATGAATAGAAAAAGTTTTATCCGATTACTATAATTCCTGTCTTCGCAATAAATTCCTGAAAATCGCTGAATTTATCGGCACGCTAAGCAGAATATGAACCCTTGATAACATGACAAAATTTCAATACCAGCGATTTCGACCTCATTCTGCGATCTTTAAGCGTTTGTAGCTCAGAGCAACGTTAACCGATTTAGATGAAATTTTCAGTATGCGTATATCTTACTTGAATTTAGAAAGGACATTTTTTAAATTTTCATTATAAGCTCATAAAAAAGTTTGAAAAACCGTTTTTTTCTTGTTATTTCGAAAATTCCAATTTTTCAAAACGGCGAATACACGATATAACTATTATACAAACCGATCATGCACGTACGAGCAATTTGATTATAGAAATATAATAATTTAATTTATAATTTATAACAAATAGAATAATAATATTGTAGTATTGTAGTTTTTCAATATTTGTAAACACACATAGTGTAATGCAGTGGATGATATAATTTGTGGTGTACTGTAACGAAATAAATGGAAATACATTTTTATCAAATTTCATTTTTTTTTAATCGATAATCGTCTTCAACACCGTCCCAATGCATTTAGCCTAATTTAGACCCTACATATGTATACTGTTGCGAACTTCCGCCTAGCGGCGTGTGTTATAGGCTTCGGAAACGCGAAGTTTAAACCGGAACACACGAATGTAATAGGAAAGGGAGACAGGATGAAGCTCGTACAAGCCCGAGGGGTTTGAAAATAGTTAGAGATTCTTTTAATAAGGGAACTTTAAGATTATAAACAAATCGATACAAATCGATTCTAATCGATACTAATCGATACCCACCTGGATACGGGTGTTTGAATAAATGAACTCCTCCTTCCTCCCTTCTCCTAGGTGTGCGATTCCAGCGCAACGTTGTTAAACGCTTGATTTCGTAAAAGTTGATAACCGAAAGGAATCGGATCAACGAATAAGAATTTAGCTAGCTAAATAGTAAATTTGCGATTGGCTCTCGGTAACCAAGCCATTTTGAAATTAACAAGAGGAAAAGTGAAGGGCTTTTCGGAAGCGTCACTCGAGCCCCAAACGCTGTAACGAGCAGTCGCATAATAAATTTCTGTAGAAATCTATATTGTGTTACTAACTTTTATTTAATTCATTAAAGTTATAAGTTATTGTGTTCCAATCGTTTTATTCTGTTCTTATTATTATCGTTTTCATTATATTTAACACCAAAATAATCAGCGTCCAAGGAGCAGAGTGCCTTAGCACTTCACGGGCATCGACCCTCGCCGAATTCCCTAAGAAGGATCCAGAAGGACCAGCCGGCTACGCAACAAATTGGTGACAGCGGTGGGATCCTGCAAATTTGCCGGCTCGTGGACGCAGGAATCGTAGAGCAACCGTCGTAGGACTTCGGAGGAGAGCAACTGCAGGCGATCAAATCAATCTTTCCTGAAACCGTACACCTTCAGCCAGGGGATCTTCTGCGTTGACGTCGAAGTCTGCAATTTCGTGAGAGATTGAAGTTCAATTATAATATACAATTTATGGTTCTATTGTAAAATTTGCGTGCTGTAATTATTATCGCGTTGTGTTCGCTATTAGTTGATAAGATTAAGAGCTTAGTATTTGCATTACGAAAATGCCGCGTAGACGTACGGAATTGCCTAAACGAAAGGGACGACAACTACGTTCGGGTAGCGTACAGGTACCCAAAATAGAGGGTTTAAGTGTTGAACCATTGCAAATAGAACGTCCTATGGCTACTTCACGATCTCAAACGACACAAACCGATGACCCTATCGTTGATTCGGCTAGGTCAGAGGATTCATTGCCCTGTCCAACCGCGGTTATTGCTGTGAGTTCGGAAGCTTCGGGTGGTGAATCACGGTCGCGCGACTCAAACCTTGTGCAGACGCGACTCGATCCTCCTGTTGTTAACTTATCTGAATCAAGTAACCAATCGCTTTGTTCAAACGTAATTCCCCAACCGAATATAGTAAAGTCCACAGACCCACCTAAGTCTTATCTCTCATTAAAATTAGTAAAGGACTCAATTCCGAGATTTAATGGGAAATCGGATTCATTAGTCCAGTTTATTAAACAGTGTAATTTAATTAACTCTAAAGTAAAGCCCGAGGATCGGGAAAATCTCCTCTTCCTTATTCGAGGTAGAATCGAGGGCCATGCCAATTTACTCTTGTCTAATCGACGAGAGGCCGAAACTTTAGATGAATTGATTAATCTTTTAAAGAAAATCTTCGCGCCCTCATTTAATGTGCATAGTTTGAATGCCGAGTTAATGAATCTGCACCAAAACAGAAACGAATCGGTTGAAGTTTTCGGAGCCCGAGTTAACGAAACCTTAAATGGCGGGTTAGAAACTGCCAGGGACACTTACAACTCTGAGCAAATAGTTGGAGTTAATGATTTGCTAAAGAATACGGCGGTAATCACTTTCATTAAGGGTCTTTGGAACGAAACAGCGCGATTTTATATGAATAGATTAAAGGACGCTAACAATCTACCTGACCTCGAAAGTGCAATTAACGTCGCGAGTAGGATAGAGTCAGAGTCAGCCGATCACTCGAGGCCTCCTCATCCTCGAAACCTTTCGTCAGAGACGTAAAAATATTTAAGACAGACTCAAAAAATTATACGTGTTACCAATGTAATCAAACAGGGCACTTACGTCGTGATTGTCCTGAGGTGATTAGAACTCATTTTCCCAACCGTGAGGAGATTAGATGTGGGTATTGCCGGAAAACGGGTCACTCAGAAGCTCGTTGTTACACCAAACAAAACCAGGGTGGCGTCCGGCCAGGTTATGATGCCTCCAGTCGGAATAATTTAAACTCGAAAGGGGTTCCGCGAAAGGGCGCGACGGGAATCCAACCCTTAATTGCTAGCGCCGTCAACGGGGCTGCTTCCAAATCAAAGTAAAACGATCGGGTTCTTTGCCTCTGTTTAATTTAACCCATCGTTGCTTCCAAGAAGGGTTCGCCAGCTTCCTTATTGATACGGGTTCTCAGCTTAATTTAATAAAACAAAAAGGTATAATCCCTGAGATGATAATAAATAGCAATATAGTTTATAAAATCACGGGTGTCGGTTCAGGAGATGTACTTACCCGCGGAGAAGTTATTATTAAAGTCCATCACGTCGACGTGAGATTCCAAATCGTTGATGACGACCTTCCTATTCCTGGGACGGGAATATTAGGAATGCCGTTCTTAGAAAATCAAAACGCGATAATGAAGTTTGGAAATGACGAGCCTAATAGCCTTCAGATCGGTGATGGGGAATTCTTCCTTCTTTCGTCTTCCTCCTTTAGTTTACCTCCTCGTACTAGAACCCTTATTGCTCTGCCTGTCAAAGATTCTGGAATTAAAGAAGGTTACGTTAGGAGATTGACCACTGATCCGGGCGTTTATATAGGAGAAGCGTTAGTCACTCAACGAAACCGGTCTGCCAAATTATATGCAATTAATACTACTCCAAACCATGTTACTGTGACTATACCACCTGTCGAGTTAGAGGCATTCACGGAGCGTCCACCTTCACCGCGTTCGTCTCGTACAGGAAATCCTAACGTGGATCAGTCAAGGGTCGATTCGAGTAGATTAGTTCAGATAGCTAAATTATTGGAATTAAATGGTTTAAATGAGGACGAACAAGCTAGTATTCTGGAAATTGTTAAAGAATTCCCTTACCAGTTTTACCTTCCATCCGATAAACTGAATTCCACGAATGTAATCCAGCACTCGATTGAAACTGTAAATGAAATCCCCATTAACACAAAACAGTATAGGTTTCCTCCAATTCATAAGGAGGAAATTAAAAAACAAGTCACTGCATTGCTGGAAAATAATATCATTCAACAATCGACTTCTCCTTATAACTCACCTGTTTGGGTGGTCCCCAAAAAATCAGACTCCACTGGTGAGCCACGTTGGCGCATGGTCATAGATTTTCGCCTGTTGAATGAAAAAACAGTCAGCGATGCTTACCCACTTCCTAATATAACAGAGATATTGGACCAACTCGGAGCAGCGAAATATTTTAGTACACTCGATTTGGTTTCGGGTTTCCATCAAATCCCTATGGACCCCAAATCTAAGCAAAAAACCGCTTTCTCGACACTCCACGGTCATTATGAATTTAACAAAATGCCTTTCGGCCTAAAAAATGCCCCGGCCACTGTCCAGCGATGTATGGACTTAGTCCTATCGGCTCTACAGGGAGTCGAGTTGTTTGTTTATATGGACGACATTGTCTTATATGCCGATTCAATAGAAGAACATTCTCAAAAGTTAAGGAAATTACTAGCCCGGTTACAGAATGCAGGGTTAACATTACAGCCTGAGAAATGCCGATTCTTACGACGCGAAATTACTTACTTAGGCCATAGCATTTCTAGTGATGGAGTGAAACCAGACCCCGGGAAGATCAAAGCCGTGAAATCCTTCCCCATCCCTAAAACCAAAAAGAATATAAAACAATTTTTGGGCCTGGTCGGCTATTACAGACGATTTATTCCTGATATGGCGAAAACCGCCAAACCTTTAACGCGATTATTGAAAGCGGATGTCCCCTTTATTTGGGACTGCAATGTTCAATCTGCCTTCGAAAATCTACGCGATAGAATTTGTTCCGAACCATTATTACAATTTCCGGATTTCAAACGACCTTTCCTTGTAAATACTGATGCTTCAAATTATGCTGTGGGAGCTGTGTTGAGCCAGGGCCAAATAGATAAAGACCTTCCTATTGCGTACGCGTCGAGGACGCTTAACAGTGCAGAAATCAATTATTCCACCATTGAAAAGGAATTACTCGCCGTTATTTACGCCGTTGATCATTTTCGACCTTATCTGTATGGTCAACAATTCACCTTAGTAACCGATCATCGACCGTTAGTCTGGCTCCATAGCGTAAAAGACCCTGTTTCTCGCATCATGAGGTGGCGGATTAAATTAAATGAATACGACTATAATATAGTATACAAACCAGGGAAAGTAAATTCGAATGCGGATGCATTGTCCCGTAACCCTCCGGACTGTATCAATACTAATGAAATTCCTTCTTCATCAATCTCGAACCTTCCATCTAACTGTACTAAGACAGACTATACTGACACCCCTCCCTCTAAGCGTCTGCAAAGGGTAGTCGTAGGCGCCAACGACGCATCACTTGCAGATTCTGAAAAGGAAAAGGGTATAGACTATGACAGCTCATGGGAAAATAGTGAAAAGATAATTGCTACAATTTTTCTTGCCCATGCTAAAGAAAGCAACGGTCAACCTGAGGTCTTAGTCGGGATTGATCACTCTGATGATGGTTCTAATATTTGTGACACTCACCTTACGACGGGAATAACTGAGACGAGTGAATCTCCCTTTAAAAATGTAGTAGTTGGAGGATCGCTCTCGAGGGATCGTGAGGAGGTGCTCCGACCCGGCTGTCTGTTGGATATCGGAAAGGCCGACTTTGAAGGCACCCCGCCACAGAAGTCGCTAGGGGCTGCCCACGTACCTCAGGGCTCAGGCTCGTCTGACCTGGAACATCGGATAGGCTTTAAGCACCCCGTCCAGGTACGCGACCTGCGGTCCGCGGCTTGTGTCTGGTTAGGGGCTGACGAGCCAAACTTAGAGGCTGAAAGATGCCGGACTTTATATGTGACCAAGCGCGCAGTTGATGAGACACGATCCTCCGTTGATGTGGCCTCAGGAAACAGTGACCTAAACAAACAGAGTAACCTTAGAGTATTAATGACAAGGACTGCCTCAGTAACACCAATCATTCATCATACTTTTCCTCCTAATATTATTTATTCCAAAGATCACCTCTATATGCGCAAAGATAACTTTATTCATTTTTTTTCTCTCGACCACGAAGTTCAATCAAAAATCACTAAAGATTTATTAGAAAATGATATATTCTCCCTTGAACGACTTAGACCACATAACCCCAATGTCGGAGAAACAATGGTCTTCCCCGATACAAAACCCCTTACTTTTCATCTTTTCATAAAATCACGCGCAGTAGAACCGGTAAACCATGTCCATCTTAAATCGTCAATAATCTCACTTAAACACCTTATGGATACCCTGAATGTGAAGACAGTTAGCATCTCTAAATATAATAACAATGTCGAGCCTATTGGTTGGGACTACATCGAACACCTTTTAAAAGAAGAATTAAATAGTTCCGAGTATACAATTACCGTTTGCACAGGCGAGGTTATAATTCCCCTTCCATCTAGGAGGCCTCTTATTATTAAAGAATTTCACGAATCCGTCATCGGGGGTCATCGAGGTATACGTAAGCTTTTTGATAAAATCAGGGAAGATTTCTACTGGCCACGCATGGGAGAGGAAATAAAGAATTTCGTCCGTTCATGTCCAAGTTGCCAGAGGAACAAAATCCTTTCCGCTAAGACCAGACAGCCAATGCGAATAACTGATACTTCTAAAAAAGCATTTGAAAAGGTACAGATGGACATTGTGGGGCCTTTGCCATTAACAAAGAAGGGAAATCGGTACTTGTTAACACTTCAAGATAATCTTACTAAGTACTCCGACGCGATCCCACTTGTTAATATTGATTCTGTATCCGTGGCCTTGGCTCTGGCTGAACAATTTATCAGTAGATTTGGGTGCCCTCGAACAATTCAAACCGACCAAGGGAGTAATTTCGTTAGTAACATTATGAAAAGCTTTTGTAAAATATTTAAAATACAAAGGATTACCTCAACCGCATTCCACCCACAGTCACTTGGATCTCTTGAGCGGGCACATCGCGTATTTACTGATTACTTGAAACATTACTGTACTAAGGCCGATTGGGATGAATGGATTCGTTTTGGCCAGTTTTCTTACAATACGTCTCTCCATGAAGCTACTGGTTTCACTCCTCACGAGCTTGTGTTTGGGGTAAAGGCGATTATTCCCTCAGAGTTCATGAACCAAGTAATTCCGCGAACCTTTGTTAACCATTTGGATGACTTATTTTCAAAAATAAGTACTACACAAGCTATAGCAGCGGCAAATCTAGAAAAGGCAAAACAGAAAAGCAAATTAGATTATGACAAAAAAGTCAATTCTTGTAAATTCTCTGTAGGTGACGACATATATCTATATAAAGAACCAAAAACTTCAAAATTTGATTCTAGCTGGTTGGGACCTTACAAAATTATTCGGATGTTCGACGATTTGAACGCGGAAATAGCCATAGGAGTTGGTAAAACTAAGATAGTTCATACGAACAAGTTGAAATTGGCATGCATGAGATTAAATTCCTCATAACTACCTTGTTATCATATCATTGTTGCTATCATCTTGTCATTTGCATGTATGTGTTAAGCCAGGTTACTTCATTCGTTCGCGGATCAAAACCTTGTAATTGGAAAGGTGAATGTTATGTCGCGGAGACAATTTGTAACCCATTGTAATCAGTTGTAACAGACAAGCAACCTGTAGCATCTTTCGACTTGCAATCTCCACGGGAAACCAGGTGGACCGAGTAGCTTGGCTACTGTGGGGAAAGCGGGAAGGGGAGGCTCAGGAATGCTTTACTGAAAGATGTTTATTTACATATAAGTAATTATTCATGTTGTCATATTGGAAATTAATGCTAGTTGGCAATATAAAATATCTTATATAAGGGACGCAAGCCCAATTTAGCATAGAGGTACAATTGGAAAGGTGTTCCCATTGGAAAACACCTTTTGTATAAGGAGGGAAGTGTTGCGAACTTCCGCCTAGCGGCGTGTGTTATAGGCTTCGGAAACGCGAAGTTTAAACCGGAACACACGAATGTAATAGGAAAGGGAGACAGGATGAAGCTCGTACAAGCCCGAGGGGTTTGAAAATAGTTAGAGATTCTTTTAATAAGGGAACTTTAAGATTATAAACAAATCGATACAAATCGATTCTAATCGATACTAATCGATACCCACCTGGATACGGGTGTTTGAATAAATGAACTCCTCCTTCCTCCCTTCTCCTAGGTGTGCGATTCCAGCGCAACGTTGTTAAACGCTTGATTTCGTAAAAGTTGATAACCGAAAGGAATCGGATCAACGAATAAGAATTTAGCTAGCTAAATAGTAAATTTGCGATTGGCTCTCGGTAACCAAGCCATTTTGAAATTAACAAGAGGAAAAGTGAAGGGCTTTTCGGAAGCGTCACTCGAGCCCCAAACGCTGTAACGAGCAGTCGCATAATAAATTTCTGTAGAAATCTATATTGTGTTACTAACTTTTATTTAATTCATTAAAGTTATAAGTTATTGTGTTCCAATCGTTTTATTCTGTTCTTATTATTATCGTTTTCATTATATTTAACACCAAAATAATCAGCGTCCAAGGAGCAGAGTGCCTTAGCACTTCACGGGCATCGACCCTCGCCGAATTCCCTAAGAAGGATCCAGAAGGACCAGCCGGCTACGCAACAATACAAACCCTCAGGATGTACCATATTCGGGTCCATATGACTCCTCACTCCTCGCATAGATTTTCGGAAAGAAATTCGCACACCTCTACACCTGCCGCCTGTTTCAAACTCTCGCTCCAAACAAATCTTTCAACATTTCAATCCATTTTAGAGTAGTTCTTGAATTAGACGCTATCCATAAGCAGAGGGCGCTACGTCCAGTCTTCAAATGAGAAGTCGGTAATACACTTTCGCTGAAATACCCTTTGGCCGGTATTCATAGTCGCTACTTATTCTTAAGCAAATGCTTAAGCATTCGGCATCCTTTACTAGCTACTAGGTTAATAGAGGATGACGCATGCTTAAGCATTTGCTTAAGACTAAGGCTGTGTTCCGATTCACGCATTATGCGCATAGACCGCAGCGCAGACGCTGCGCGCATGAACCGCGTTCCGTTTCCAGCAGCACATGAACCGCAGTAACGAAACGGAACGGGTTTCGATGCGTCTGATGCTCGCGAGGTTACGCGGGAATGTTCAAACTTACTTACAAATAGCTATGCAGTTGGATGGATTACGGTTAATTTAATTCGAGACTTTTGGCCGGTGGTCGAAGCACGCTTCCTAACAACATCGGTTACTTCGTCTTAAGGATCGGGGACCGACTCCTAACGAAATTTGATGGCTTAATTCAGCGCCGTCCAACTTGGCTCTTGAGAGACAAAACCTGTCCCCCACCACCGTCCGCCGTCACCATGGCGCGAAGTCGTCGCCGAGTCAAAATAACTAATCCGAGCGCTTCTGTTGTCGCGCGCATCACTATGAGCCAATCCAGACTAACAAAAAATTGTCTGTAGACATGTCTCCGCAAACAATCCGTACACATTACGTACATGCGTTCGAATACTAGATGCATTCTCTGGCGATATCGTCTAGGTGTCGGTTTAGAATGTATGTAGAATGTCTACAAACAATGTCTGTCAGTCTGGACTGGCCTTTACGGTTATGTTTGGTACATGAACATCGACCGTTGATCGATTCCCGTTGCGGATTCCTTGTCCGCGGAATTGTTACGGTCTCCTTTTTAACGTCGCGAGGTTTCCTTGACAACAAGTCACGCTGCTCGAAAGAAAGGTTGGAAGGGGAAGCAGGCGCGTGAGGGGCCCCTACGCTCAGGGTTTGGCGGACTCATGCCAAGCATTACACCTACAGGAGCGGTGGTAATGTGTGCGTGAATTGATGCTGGCGCCAAGCCAGCCACGCGGCGACATCGCGCAACGAATGTGACGTCACAGGTGGACCCTGTGCCACGTAAAACGTCGGCTTTGGCGGGACCCAGCCTAAGCACTTGGAAATTTCAGGCAGGGTCCACCGGCCACCGCTGCTATTGGTCAGAAGGAAACAACCAATGATGGCCATCAGCGTCGCCGGGGAAATAGGTTGTCGACGCTGATTGGCCGCGGTGTCACTCGCTTGGCGCTGGCGTCGGTTCGTCTCCAATCGAGTAGTAGTTCCTGTACGCGCCCGTCACGCATTTGGCTTGGCTTGGCGTTGGCGTCGGTAGATTTGTGACGTCACATTCGTTGCGCGATGTCGCCGCGTGGCTGGCTTGGCGCCAGCATCAATTCACGCACACATTACCACCGCTCCTGTAGGTGTAATGCTTGGCATGAGTCCGCCAAACCCTGCCTACGCTGGACAGCGCTGGCTTAATTGGTTCCTGGATTTTCTCAACCCTAGTTTTTCTATTCTTCTTGAACAGCGATAATTATTGAAAGCGAAGATCATATTTTATGAGTTTTACAGGACGAACTGCTGCTTACCCAACGTAATTTGGTAAACAGATGTGTAAAGGAAAAATGAAGTTATTTATTATCCGCGTCCGGGGTAAATTCAAGGTTTTGAAGGCTATTGAATAGAACCGCAGGCTCTCGTACGTCTTCTGGATTAGAGTACAGCTGTAAAGTTAGCATTATAAGAGCACCTTCGAAAAACTTAGCAGTAAAAGCCTTTAAGAAATAAATATGCACGCTACGTATTTGCTTCCTTCCTCATCTTTCTTTTCGACCCTGCCTAAAACCTTCTAGGGATGTGTTGTTCGCTTCGAAATTGAGTCCGTTACGTTGGTTGCAATTCATACAGCGACTGCAGAGATGGCAGTACCAATTTCGTAGAATTCCCTAGAATCCTCCAA
Organism: Andrena minutula; assembly: GCA_929113495.1. Classification (NCBI taxonomy): domain Eukaryota; kingdom Metazoa; phylum Arthropoda; class Insecta; order Hymenoptera; family Andrenidae; genus Andrena; species Andrena minutula. Next base: position 12,587,775 of record OV815997.1, on the reverse strand, counting down.
TTTCTAGCTTATAATGCGTGCAGCAAGTGCAGAAAATAAAAGCATGGGCAGTCAATGCGCATATTACGCGCATGCGTATTTGCCGCTTTACGTGTGCTTCTGTATCCTGGTTTTTTATATGAATTGCTAGTTTGAAGTGTCTAATTAGTTTTTATTCTTATAACAGAGAAAGTAAAAATTTACGTTGTAACAAAGTTGGAAGCAATAACATAAAAATGTCCATTTGATTGGAATTACAGAATTAACGTGGGGTAATTCTGGCCATGATTTTTCTTTATAAAAGAAGTGGGAAAACTGTAAAATTAATAAAAAAAATATTATTTTTATGTTTTAAAATTAATTACTACATACATGAATCACAAATGTATTCTTCAGGGGTATTCCATCCTGAACATTCTTCATAGTATTATATGCCCATAAAATTGAATTGTTTCATTTTGGGTTTTTATGTGGAAGCGTGTAAAGTAATATTCCTGGCTTCATTCTGCCTTATTCGTAATTCTTTTATGTCAGTTGCATTTAAGCCAGAAAAAAGTAATGTTAAAAGCTGGCTACGATTACCCCTCAATTTTGGCCGATCTTACCTCACAGCACATGTTGAAATAATATAGTAATACACTACATTGAATTTTCATATCAATGAAAACAATAATATTTTGGAAGGATGTTAAATTATAAAAAGGTGACAAATATAGCGTAAAAGAACGAAATATCCAATAAGCATTTATTGCCATATAGCATATATGTACGTTATATTTTCTGTCACTTCGAGTAGCGGACCACATAATTTCGTGCATGTTTTTCAAAGCGTACGTAAAGCGACAAATACGCATTGCCGCATGAACTGCACGCTTCATGCGCTAGAAGTCAAGAATTCTAGGGAATGCTATGCGCCACCAACGCAACCAATGCACGCATAGACTGAAGCGGAACGGTTTTCTCTGCAGTCTATGCGCATAATGCGTGAATCGGAACACAGCCTAAAGGCTCGTATAGACTGGGCGATAATCGCCGGCGACTTTGTCGCCGGAGTCGCTGGCGAGTCGGTGGGATAACGGACTTGTCTCCAGCGACTTGTCTCCGGCGACTTTTATTCGGCGACTTGTGTCCGACAAGTTGTGTCTGGTGACTTGTCCTTTAAAGGTTAAGAGATACGAATATACCTGGGAAAGTCGCCGGATACAAGTTGCCGGCGACTTGCAACAATCGCTGTGGGATACAGCAACTCGACCCTTGCCTTAAACGGCCTTCTAGAAATGACTGTTGGCCACATGTTCCCGAAAAACTGTATTCAAGTGGTCGGTGAGCAACATCGCCCGAGTGTCTAGTGCCTGTATTCTGTTTCCCGTTCCGAATGGGAAACATCGCCGACTCTGTGGCAACACACCACACATATATATGTATATAGGGTAAGTCGGGGAGAGATGGCCCACTTTTTTAAAAAATCAGCACACCGTAAATTTAGTGGTTTTATAAAGGACAAAAATATATTTGCAAAAGGAGCGTGATCGAGCCATCTCACCCGGAATTACTCTACATCATATAGTAGATGTATACGTTAAAAATTTACTATACAATGTACTTCAATACTTTACAGTTAATTATCAATTTCTTCTTTTTTTTCTTCAACACGCCCCGTATTGTTCTTAATCTGTACAATTTTACTAACCTTTTTCTCGATGTAATGCATCGCAACTACGCATCGATGTTTTCTTTAACATCGAATACTTCTGCGTTTTGAATTAATTAACAGGCCATAAGTAGTGAAATAAAATAAAAAACCGAAAAGAATAATTTAGAATAATACTCATTTATTATCATTACAATACCAGTATTTTATTTAAATGTCCCAGGGTTCTTTCTGTAGGCATAGTAACAGTAATAGTTTGCTCAATCGTTTAACCTCCAGCAAAGAAATGGATTGGACGGTAAACGATTCAACAAACTATTACTTTTACTACGTCTACAAAAGGAACACTGGGACGTTTAAATCAAATACTGTTATAGAAATGATAATAAATAGATTTGATTCTGAATTGTTCTTTCCATATTATTTTTGCTACAATATCAAACATATCGAATAAAGAGTGACCCGAAAGTGAGGCCTTTTTTAGTCTTTTTTATTTTCGAACTGAATTTTGTGCCAAATGATAGCTTATGATGAGACATAAATCACAACAAATTTTCAAATTGAGGTAACAATTAGTTTGTGATATATGGGAGGTGGAAGAAGTGAAAATTCGTTAACGCGTCAGCCCATACGCTTCGATGTATGGACTTTTATGTCACTCCGATAATTTAGATAATTACTTCCATGGATTTTGCTGACTGCTAACAACGAATTTGAACTTAGTGAGTCAGCGGTTGACAACGCTACCTGCGCGTCCGAAGTCACCATGTATACCACCCATTATCGACATCTGGTAGACAAATGTTTCCCAACGAACACTTCGAGAACAAGCTATTGCCTAGTCGTAAAGAAATGAAGAAATTTCACTTCAAAATTACTAAATTGCCAGCTGTAAAATATAACTGAATTCGGACGCACAGGTAGCGTTGTCAACCGCTGACTCACGGGACAATACGGTCATAAACGGTACGCTTCTCGATACCGCTGATGTACGTAGCATTTGTGACGGTAATAATTATCCAGCCTTTGAGGCTGCAACTGCTGGCGTAAACCATTGGTAGGTATCTGTTTCAAGAGGCAGTGGCTACTGCGAGCCACCCGTGGCGCAAACACGACCTCGCCCGGTGTTTTCTATTCGAGCAGTTTTCTTCCAGTGGAAATCAGTAAATTTGCAAGCGCAATATCTCGAAAATCAGTTAAAATGAAGTGTACACATTATAGGTTATTGAATTTGTTTAGAAACTTATTATCAAGTGATCTCTAAAAAGAAAATAGTTCCATTTAAAAACCCGAACTTGACCATCCTATCTGTTAAAATAATAATCGAAGAAAAGTATCGTATGCGCTAATAATTTTATCCCCCCCCCCCCCCCCCCCCCGAAGCATAATCTATAAATTCTTAAAGACTGCGAAGGTACGATCTTAATTGCCCTTTGAAAATCTGGGAACCAGATATTTTAGCTATTGACGGATCCATGGCTACTAAATAGAGTTTGGAATGGATGCCGAAGAGTCTTGGTCACAAGGTGGGGGACACAAGTTGCCGAGTCGCCAGACACAAGTCGCTGGATACCAGCCGCTCGGTAAAAGTCGCTGGAGACAAGCCGATGCATCCCAGCGAGTCGCCAGCGACCCGCTGGGGTCGCTGGCGACAAAGTTGCCGGCGATTATCGCCCAGTCTATACGAGCCTTAAGTAGCGACTATGAGTACCGGCCTATGAGACTGAAATGCACCTCATAGTATAGACGACGTTCTATACATGGCGCCTATATAGCAGGTAGCACTCGACGTCTTACGGCCGATTTCTTCACCTTCAGTAATCTTCCAGTTAAAGTTATGTTCCACATAACTGCCAAATGATAGGATCCTATTGGTTTAGAGCATTTAAATGCTCTACGCCAATTGATCGTTCACTGACCAGAAGATTACTGAAGATGAAGAAATCAGCCGTTAAACGTCCCAAGCCCGTCCCAAATACGTCCCAAGCCCGTCCCAAACACGTCCCAAGCTCGTCCCAAGCGCATCCCACAGACGTATTTAGGACTTTGTACAGATGGCGCCACTGTAATTACACGACGTCCCAAGATCGTCCCAAAATCGTCTATAGACGTACCACAGCCGTCCACAGACGTCCCGAGGACGTTTTGTTACCAACCGGGACGTTCAGACCTACAGACCTAGAAGGGACCTAAAACCGACGTCCCCGGGACCTCGTGTGCTGTGTGGGAACAGTCGAACACTTTACCGCTGCGCCATTGACGCCGTTGAAAATATGATAGACATTTTAAACTGTAATGGCACAGCATGTTTAGTTCGTTTAATTTCTACACTGTCTTGCTGCATGTGAAGACATTGAAAATTGCATAAAAGACTTATTCCATAAAGTATGTACGAAAGTTCGACCTAGTAGTTACTTTGACACGGAAAAAACGGTGAAAAAATCAGTTTTTAATTGTTTTAACTACGGCGCACCAAATTGAAAAATCTGAAAAAAAATTCAAGACAATAGTAACCATGATGCGGACTTACAGTAAAAATATAATTATTGTATCAAGACTGCTTCGATACAAAACCGGCATTTTTCAGCATTTTTTGGTGTTTTTTCCCTAATATGTGCACCGATAACAGACATGCCTCTGAATTTTTTCAAAATCTTTCATCCGCTGGTATAGGAGAAATTCAGCAAAAACCTGATTTTCTATTTTTACCCTTTACTACCCCCCGGGTCGAGATACAAAGTTGAAACTTGGCAGAAATCATTCTTTTTTTATAAGCTTTCGAATGACTCATCGCGAGTTGAATTTGGTTCAGGGGCACATTTGACCATCTTAACCGGCTATACCCTTTGTTGCGGGGGCCGGCTGGGAATTCTGGTAAATCAAGGGGACTTCTGTGTGGTTCGGCGTCTTTGAAGCTCTGAAGAGCTCTGCTCGGGAACACGCGAAGTTGAATCAACGAAATAACAAAATGGTTGTAAACAAATAACTTGGAATTCAATAAAACTTATAGAACCGAACTGAATTAATTTCTTAAACGATTTAAAACTGTTAATCAAGAACGAGAAACAAGACAAGTGGTTATTTTTAGATTGGTGAACAAGAATGGATTGATTTATTCAGATACGTCTGGAGCGTTACAACGTTGAAAACCAAATGCGAGGAGAAGAAACAGGCTTCTTCGTATGTTTGTTCCTGTTTTTTATCAATAAATTGTTTTTGCGAGTGATAAGGCAGGAGGCGTGGATAGATTTGTAAAGCGGTGGAGTTCATTTTTAACTAGTTCGATTTTAACTCTGTTTAAACTTCGCGCTTTTAGAGCTTATACTAAATACCGCTAGAGCGAGGATCGCAACTCGCAACATACTGTAACAATTAATTATGTATTTCTGTATGTTTTTCTATTGGTCTCTTCATTTAATTAAATTCTTTAATTACGTATCAGCACATTATTTTAATTATACTTGTGTAGTCTGAACGGCCATCTATTATCTTATCTTGGGGTTCTGAGTATACGCTAGATGGCGTCACTGGCGTCTATCTTTCTGCACTCTTAAAGCATTGGTGTGTCCATGCCCATGTGATACGTGAAAATTAGTATCTAATAATATATAAATCAGGGAATGTCAACCATGGACGACGTACTGGAAAGCTGGGAAGAAATCGAAGAATCAGAGGTAAATTACTTTTCTTAATAAATTGAACAGAATATTATTTTCAAGTCGAATTGATAAAAAAGTAATTGTGTTAACCTATATTACAAAGAAAATTGTTAAAACGTTAATTTTTGCGGACACTATTACATTAAACCAAAATATTTTAAGCATTACGATCACACCAAATTCAACTATCACGGAAAAGATGTTCATATTTTAATTATTCATGAATTCTTAGTTTCTCATACTTTTGCATGCTATGTCTGTTCTTTTATATTCTTCTATTACATGGGTAAGGTAAATTACATGTGACTAGTGATAGTGTGATAATAAAGAGACATTGCTTCCCATAAGGAGATCTCTATTTTTACCAAAAAAATATTAATTATAAAATATAATTATTATACACTTTAGATTGAAATATTGTCGCAAATATTTTATGTGCTTTGTATTTTTATTTTCTATTAAAGAAAATTATGCTGTCACCTTTCACAAATAACATAATCTTTTAATTTATATTAGTAAATATAAAAAATAGTCTGATAATGCATTTAAAAGTACAAAAAGCATGACTAATTACTAGAAAATTTGTTAGAATTATTTCTAAAGTTATGATTAACAATGATACGCAGAATGTAACTAAAATAGGTGGTCAGACTATAAGAGTGTATTTTGCACATCTGAGAAAACAAAAAGAGGTTATAGACGTGAGTCTTCAAATTCTTACTTTCCAAGATATAAACATTTTTTGTTTTTAACCCCAAGTTGTGAGAATGTTTTTCAAGTATACTCTGCCAATATTATACATGGCCTTTTAGCATTTCTTTCTGTTGGAAGCAAGTAGGAGTTTCTTATAAACAATTCCACTGGTTGGTATTGAATACGGAGAGACCAAGTGTGCAACATGCACATTGTCGTGGTTTGAATCTTCTGAAGTTTTATTCGTAGGGACATATCCAGACCTTTGTTTGTGACGCTTCTGTTTCTACTGTGCAAATTGTCCAAAATTGTATTATCATTTTGTATGATAAAGCTTAAGATAATCTTATAATTATTCAGTTTGTTTGATAGTCCATGAAATATGAATGTGAAGCATGTATTAATGTGGAAGGAAATCATTTCCTGCAATTGCTTTAATGGAGTATGTAGGCAAAACGTGTTTATATCTTCTAAAGTAAGATTTCATCATCCATGTTTATATAAACCTGATAACCACCCTGCCTGCAGTCTGTCAGCAGATGGACAGCAGGGTCTGACAAGGCAGGGTCTGCCGGCAGATGGACGGCAGATCCGCAGCAGACCCTGCCTTCAGATGGCGCTATTGGATGTGTCGGACGGGCAGCAGATTCTGCCTTGTCAGGGTCTGCCGGCAGATCCGTAGTTGAATGCGGACATAAACTGCGCCGGATCTGCTGGCAGACCTGGTTATCAGGGTAACCTATTTTTATCCTTAAAATAAACACAATACACTTCTAAAGTTTGTCTACTTATTTTAATTATACCCTGTACATACATTGGTATATACAATCTGAATATGTTATAATAACGTAATATTAGAACTACAATGGATTTTAGGCTCTCGACAAAAAGTTGGATGCCCTCCAGTTAAATGCGGTAGAAGCATTAGAAGAAATAGAATCTTCTAGGTAGGTTCAGGAAGATTGACTTTATAACGGTTTATGGAAATTTAAAAAAAGTACATAAGAAGCAATTTTAAGAATAGCAAAATGTATTAACACATCGTCATTGTCTAAAAGAAATTAATAAAAGAGTATCTATAAATTATCAGTTTAATTATTAAAACTAGACTTATTTAGATCCATGTCAGATATTAATAATTATAATTTATTGATGTCGACATAAAAATATGCTTAGATAAAAATAATAGTTGCATACATACATGTGCGCAAAAAGCAGCGAAGCAGCAGGCAGGAAGAGAGAGCTTCATACAATGTGTTTCAGAGCAACAGATGCAAAATTCACTGGGTATTAAAATTCACAAAAGGAAGTAAAAAAGTAAATAAACTATTTTTTTTAACTATTTATCTTGTTTTATAAATAGTTTTAAAGTATTGTTATATAATTGAACTGGTACATTTATGTTTATCAATCCCTTTAATACAGGGACAAATGGAGACAGGAAATTTCTACTTGTAACGGAAACATTAAAAATTATGGATTCACAATTGCCTGGAAGTGTTATGATTAATTGATGTGAATTTTATTACTGAAAACATAATCACAACTAATTCATGAATAGATATGAGGCAGTCAGAGCAACAATAGACTAACCCACATTCAAAAAAAAAAATTTTTCCCTAGTTTATATGCTCAGTAGAGCCTACTGGAATACATTATTACTACTAACTCAGTTTCGAAAAAATGTGGGTTAGTCTGTTGTTGCTCTGACTGCCTCATATGTTCATATCTATGATCACCTATTAAGTACTTGTTGGCCGACTGAATTCTTGAAAAATCATTTTACAATATATTCAATCTTACGAACAGCTATTAGTTTACTTTAAAAACTGTAACAATTAATCTGTACACTTACATTCTTTTCATTACATACTTCTACTAATTAATTGAGTTTGTACTTATTATTTGCATCTGGTCCTGAAACGCCCTGTATATATGTAATTACTTTTTAATGGATTCTGTAATAAAATCGTTTAATACAATATAGCTATTATAATGTCTTTTATACTACAATATTTTATGATATAATATTCTAGTTTCAAGACGAATCACAGTACAAACACACGAATGATAATACTAGGTGAAGATGGTATGAGATCTCAGTATGTCCCCCCTAAACCAACAGTAAAAATATTAAAAAGACCTACGAGAGATTCGCAAGGTGGTGGTGATGGTCCATTAGTGAATGGAGATAAACCAAAGCAACCTATAAAATCTTTGAAACAGGTATATTTTTAATATCTTCAGGTGAGAAATATAAAAAGATATATATATATACATATATATAGATATATATATATGTAATAAACAATATTTGTAGAGGGAACAAGAATATGCAGAAGCAAGGAAAAGAATTTTAGGTGAAGAAAAAAGTCCAGAGGAAAAACTAGTGCAAGAAATAAGTAGAATTCAACCAAAGCCAGTAATTCCCAGTGGTAGTGGTCTACCAAATAACGTTATTCGTATGCCTATTGGACCTGATGGAACGAGGGGATTTAATGTGCGCAGGTAGCGTGTCTTCCAGGGATCAACGTTTCCCACCCATCTTTTCCCTCTTCTTCCTTCTTCTTTGCGCAGGGAAGAGAGGCAGCTATGAGGCTGATGGCAAAAAATAGCTTGGTATTACCGACCAAATGCAACTGTTTTGCTCCTGTCGTATTGAATGGAGCATAGTAAAAGTTGTGCCCTGCAGGCACTGCTTTACATAGATCACATTTATGAAAGGATCAAAGCTATAAATTGGCGGAGATGAGTCACGATAGGAATGGTAATATTTCTTACCAATGTGATGCTATATTTTGTTGATGTTTGTTATATTTTAGAAAAACTTCAATAAAAAAATAAAAATCTATGACCGTTATACGGGGAACACGTTAAAATGAAATATTTGGATTACAATATAATATCAAATGGAAAACTGTTTGATTTTCTACACTTGTATGTGCTTTTGAAACAAATTGTACAATAAAAAATTTCTCTTCCAGCAATTTGTTATATACAGGGTGTCCGGTAAGTTGCAGTGCAAACGAAAAGGAGGCGATTCCTTATAAAACAATACGTAAAAAAAATAGAATGAAGTTTTTTAATTGCTTGCCCAGTTTCCAAGAAAAATTATTTTAAATATAAAAGTATTACCGATTGATGTACCACAGTTTATAAAATACATCTTGTGTTTGATCACACTCTTAGTTTAAATTATTCTACATAATCTTGTGTAATGCTGATGTCGTAGTACAGAACTGAGTAGGGCTCTCACTATCCGGATAATCCGGATACCTAGTACCTACCTAGTAGGTAGTAGGGCTCTTACTATCCGCATTGCTCGTTATAACTCGAAATCCGGATCTGAGTATCCGGATATCCGGATAGTGAGAGCCCCAGAAATGAGTAAACTTTGTGAATGAAAAGTGCTCGAAACGGAAGGATCGAGTAGATGTTGAAGTTTAGGTATTGGATTGCATGTAAGATATACATCAGGATCGTTTTTATTTATTACTGAAAGTAATTGCCTCATATTATTTTTATATAATAAGTGTACATTAAAATTTCATGTTCAAAGTTATTTTTCTCGGAAATTAGACATGCAATCGAAAAACTTTACTCTATACGTTTATATGGAATCACCTCCTCATCGGTTGTGCATTTACTGGATACCCTGTATTTTAGCAATTAATCTTTTCTTCTAATTTTATTCTACTATATTTTACAACTAAGAAGGAGATGCAGGGTACCTTATTTTAATAATCAAAATTACCAGTATTATTAAAATGTTTATAAGCATTGCTGGTTATGGAGAGAAAGATTATATCAACGCGCGTTACGAAAAGTAGTAAGTTTCATTTTTTTTGTACAGACAACTGCATCCAAAAATAAGGAAACATGCTATATATATATAAACATACATCGATATAGTGGACATAATGTCTTTATGAATGGAGGCGTGGTGTGACATTTGAAGATTGTTGCTATCTTTATGAATGAAATCTTGTATAGTAGTTCCCGGTTATAGTTTCATTTATTGCCACAGTTATACAGTTTCGTACGTCATCCCCAGTAATGATTCAATGGATCTGACAAAATCTATTCAGTGTTGACTTTCTATTCCCACCAACTGAAGAGATCTCCCTTGGACCCAGCTAACCGTGAAACATGACAAGCTGCCGGCTCCTTGTGGAAGTTGCCGGCTGACACTTAGGATCCCAAATCTACGCTACAATAAATTATCTTGTAATTGAAACTTATATGCTTATAGTTTTGGTTCTAATGAGACCTTGCTGATGAAACTAAGATGAAATAAACATAATTTGGATAATTTTGTGTTACTTTAATATGAATATGTATTTATTCACTTACACTATCTCTTTTGATAAATCACAAAGTTTGATTGTTGATTATATTTAACCCCCTGCCTTACAATAACGAGTGACACTTGTGCTATAGATTTCATACGAAAACTGAAAACCACGCATGTTATTCGTAACGTAATTACGGTCCAAACCTGATAAGCCCGAGTGTAACTCGTAGTTACTATGAGTAGTACATTTAATTTGCGCGCATTGTTAGGTACGTACAGTCGTTAAACATGTGCGTGTACCTTTGGTTATTCCTGTTTTTGCTTTAGTTGTCTATTATTATTGCTTAATTGTTCTTCGTTATGGCGCAGAAAAGAAAAACTTGTGCAAAAGATAGTGCCTTTTTTTGTGTAGATGAAAGTGATGAATATTGTATGGAAATGTATTTAAACAATGACACGGAATCTGATAACTGTTTTATTGAATCTGATAATAATCTTTGAAGATACCCAGATAGCACACCTCGTCTTAGAGACGTCTAGTTTATGTCCATTTTAGGTCTGAACGTCTTGATTTGAAACAAGACGTCTTTAAGACGCCTTGTAAACGTCTTTAAGACTTTACCAGACGTTGTGCTATCTGGGTAGTAGAGATACCCAGTGTGAATAGGAAAGGGCCCTGTAGCTAACTGCTACGCTTCGTTACGCATTCGCGTGACGTCAAACCAATCAGCGCCGAGATGGGAAACGAAACGGCGCCACTGTAAAGTCAAACGAAGCTAGCAAAGTAGACCAACCAGCATCGCCGGTGGAGAATATTGTCGACGCTGGTTGGCTGCGGTTTCATTTACCTTGGCTAGCTTCGCGGATTGGTGCTGGCGCCGATTCGTTTCCCATCTTGGCGTTGATTGGTTGATTACAGCTAGCCAACCAGCGTCGACACTATGCTCCACCGGCGACGCTGGTTGGTCTGCTTTGTTAGCTTCGCTTGACTTAACAGTGGCGCCGCACAGTGGGACGGATCGACGTTTAGGTAGGCATTCACTTAGGGCGGTATTCTCTGTCGCTACTTATTCTTAAGCAAATGCTTAAGCATGCGGCATCCTCTACTAACCTACTAGCTAGTAAAGGATGCCGAATGCTTAAGCATTTGCTTAAGAATAAGCAACGACTGAGAATACCGCCCTTAATTTCTTAAATATTTCGTCATTTTTTGATTATAATCTAAGATTACAGGTATTATATTGTATAATAAATACAATAATCATTTTTTTTCTCGTCGCTCTTTTTAATAATGGGGCTTCAAGAGTCCCTTCATGTTGATTTCCATATATATACATCCATATATATGGATCGGGGCTTATTAATAAATTATTTAGAACATCATGATGTGTCATTTTTCGGCTGCTCTTTCTGCGTATAATTCGCAGTAATTTTTAAAATCATTATTTCGGGCGTTCAGGGCTTCCTCAGTTAAATATTCTAAAAAAATTTTAGATTTCCATTTTTAGAAAATGATCAGCTTTTACACATTGGAATAGTTTCAGTTAGTCTTTTTCTTGTAATGAAAAATATAAACACTTATATTCTATTGTCAAATTAAGATTTTTTGTTACCATTTTCGTATTTTCCTAAATTAAAAAAATTGTCCGCATTTGTCCGTAAATTCAAGCATACCTCATAATTCTGGATAGATTCAATTTCACAAAATTCAATTATTCATTTCCGACCGCATCCGACCTTTTGAATTATTGATATTTTTTTGCAGAAACGCAGGTGCAAGTCAGGCGAAATATACCATTTTGCTCCAATTTTATATTCGCAACAATAATTGTGCAAATTGAATGTTTTCAACATTCATTACATTAATAGAGTAACGTTCAAATATAATAATAACGAGTAATATATGTTGGAAGTGAGGCACGCAGCTTATTATGCCTGGATAATCCAGATGAATGTGTTTATTTTCACAAAAAAAAATCATTATTAGAACTTGCTTGCTTCCTTTTTATTTGTTTACCCAAAATTCGATTCCAATCACTCTCTGATTACATACACGATTCATTCTTATTTATCTAGCGTTTGATTCATACTTTTGCACGTTGCACACCTCTGCGTGCCTCACTTCCAACATATATATCTCATTATTACCCAGATAGCACTCGACGTCTATGAGCCGTCTTTAAGACATCTGTTTCAGACTTTCAAAACGTCTTAAAGACGTCTGGTATTTTCTGAAAGACGTCTGAAAGACGTCTATAGACATTTTTTAATGTCCTGAGTCAGGAAACCGTACGTCTTTAAGACGTCTTTTGAACAGTTTGTAGACGTCTTTTAAACACCTTGTAGACGTCTATAAGTGGTCGTGAAGACGTCTGAAAGACGTCCATTTCAGACTTTCACGACGCCTCAAAGACGTCTTCGTAAGGATTTGATTAGGCCTACCGCAGCTCTTTAAAGAGATATTAGAGATATTAAGCATGACTTGATTCGTGTTTATTAGAATTAATATTTTTTAATGAAATTAATTATATCATGCTGGTCAATATTTTCATTTCTTCTTAAAAAAGAAAAAACGTCTTTCAATAGCGAATGACCGAGACATTCTTTGGCATACTCACTTGAATTCAAGTGAAAAATATAAATTTCCTTCATCAAAACACATGTACTCGAGAGTGACGGTATATGATCTGCCCGGCTCTCTTATAGGCATGACTGCTGTATCCCACCTGCGAGAATCGCTCGGCCTGGTCGCCGCCTGGCGGTCGCGTCCCACGCAGCACGCGATGTCCCGAGAACGTCTGTTTTAAGGCTTTCGCCCACTAGGCCGAACGGAAGCGAAGCGAAGCCGGCAACCAACTTCACGTCAGAAGCGCGGCGAATCAAGCAAAATTTTCGTTGAGAATATTTTCGCGTCGCTTCGGGTGGGTTCGCGTCGCTTCTGTTCTGTCATATGAGCGATGCGTGGCGACGGATTTGTTGTATACACTGTTGCGTGGCCGGCTGGTTCTCCTGGATCCCTCGTAGGGAATTCGGCGAGGTGTCGATGCCCGTGGAGTGCTAAGGCACTCTGCTCCTAGGACGAGGATTGTTCGAGAAATAAATGTAATTAGAACGGATAATAAATAAAAGGATAATACAATAAAAGAATAAAAGGAACTCAAAACTTGTAACTTTAATGAATGAAATAAACGTTTGTAACACAATATCGACTCTAAAGAACTTTTTATGCGACTGCTCGTTACAGCTTTTGGGGCTCGAGTGACGCTTCCGAAAAAACCTTCGCTTTTGCTTTTTGTTAATTTCAAAATGGCTTGGTTACCGAGAGCCAATCGTAAATTTACTATTTAGCTAGCTAAATTCTTATTCGTTGATCCGATTCCTTTCGGTTATCAACTTTTACGAAATCAAGCGTTTAACAACGTTGCGCTGGAATCGCACACCTAGGAGAAGGGAGGAAGGAGAAGTTCATTTATTCAAACACCCGTATCCAAGAGGGTATCGATTAGTATCGATTAGTATCGATTAGTATCGATTAGTTTATAATCTTGAGGTTCCCTTATTAAAAGAATCTCTAACTATTTTCGAACACCTCGGGCTTGTACGAGCTTCACCCTGTCTCCCTTTCCTATTACATTTAGGTGCTTCAATCTGAACTCCGCGCTTCAGAAGCTTATACTGCACGCCGCTAGACGGGAGTCGCAACAACACAAAATATTCTTGAATCCTGATACAAACGTCTGTCTACCGGTACAATGTCCGCACAAGAAAGCACCAATCTCTCTTCTTGTGCGGTACCGGTAGACAGACGTTTGTGTCAGGAGTCAGGAATATTTTGTGTATGCAACAAATCCGTCGCCACGCATCGCTCATATGACAGAACAGAAGCGACGCGAAAATATTCTGAACGAAAATTTCGCTTGATTCGCCGCGCTTCCGACGTGAAGTTGGTTACCGGCTTCTCTTCGCTTCCGTTCGGCCTAGTGGGCGACGACCTTTAGGTCTGTAGGTATGAATGTCCCGGTTTGTAACAAGACGTCTTTGGGACGTCTATAGACGCTTTTGGGACGCTTTGGGGACGTTGTGTAACTACCCTGACGCCATGTATACAAAGTCCTAATGATGTCTGTGGGACACGTTTGGGACGCGTATGACACGTGTTAAATACGTCTTTGCGGGGTGTATAATTCCTGAAGCTCCACCAGAGGGCGACACGGCTCGAGAGTTTCTCGCCGGTGATCGTGGACCGAGTTAGTATATATACAAGTTCCGTCGCAGTCCTTCTTTCCTTTTCTAAGGTGGTGGTAACCCACTGCATAGACGGTCCAGTCAGATCGCCTATAGTGGTAGTCAAATTTTAAGTAAATAAATATCGTAAATAGAAATAAATTTTTACTTCATTTTGACAACCCTTTAAAGAGCTGTATTTGACCTAATTTATTGATAAATAGGTTTTAATTACGAACGCCAGTTTCAGTCCTAATCCAAACCTGTTTAAGGCGTCCCAAAAACGTCTTTTAAACGGTTCTTCAGTCCGAATCCAGGCGCTTTAAAAGACGTACTGGGGACAACTTTTTTTGTAACATTCGTCCTTCAGAGCACGTATATAAGCCGTTCGTGGGAAATTCAGGCCGTTCCCGGAACGTCCGGTACGACTGCAGAGATGGGCTGAAAATTATCTTCAAAAAAATTTCAACTTCGAATAAAAGAGAAAAATTTTATTCGTTCGCCGTCGAATAAAAAAAAACCCTAAGTATCTTCATTCGAAGAGCCATTTCTTCGACGGAAATTCATTCGACGAGGCAAAGTTACTTTTTTTATTCGAAGGTCTTCCACTCTGAGGTTCGAATACTTTTTCCTACTTTACCTGTATCTTTATTCGAAGGTTTCGAATACTTTCGGCAGGCGCCTGGGTCGTTCAAGGGCTGAGGCGAGCGAGGCATCGGTCCTCTGCTACGGTCGCCCCGCCACGTGTCACCAATTTTACAGAAATTAAAGTTCTTTATTTTTCGTCGTATCGATCTGAAAGTAACATCGATCAATTCCTGGTATTCTCCCGATTAAAAGGACAAAATATCATGTAAATCGGAAATTTTTTAACGAAGTAGGTTTAAAATTCTGCAGACCAATTTTTTGTGTAACTTTGTTAATTACAGCCCGAAATATGTCGGGTTTGGTACCATTTTCAGGGGGACCATTTTCATTAAAACCCAAGGATTCGATTCATGACACTTTCGTAAAGTGCTGATGAGAAATGTGGAAATCCACTTCTTAATGGTAAAGGGTCATTCTGGAGCTACGTCCGCCAAAGAGATGCGGCCTGGTACCCCGTGGCGAAGACAATCATCCGCAGTGTCTCGCCGAATGTTACGGCTTTCGACCCCCAGAGGGGTTGAAGTGCCTATTAAGAGGTGAGAAATCTTCAATTTCCGCATTTCTCATTAGATCTTTGCGAAAACGACGCCAATTGATTCCTTATTTTTCGCCGATGAAAATGACACCAAGAACGACGTGATTCGGAAAATAACAAAGGAAATTTCATGAAAAATTCATTTCCATAACCTCAAGCTAATTTCGTTAATAATAGTCCGATTTACATGAAAGGGTATAGCCGGTTAAGATCAGGGCTGCGGAGTTGGAGTCGGAGTCGTGGAGTCGGAGTCGGAGTTCAGCAGGAATTTCTGATTACCGGAGTCGGAGTCGGAGTCGTAAAAGTATATGCCGACTCCAACACCGACTCCATATTAGTAAATTTTATAAAAATCCGACTCTGTTGAGCTCTACGTGTTTATACACGCTCGCGATATATATATATATATATCCGACTCCTGCATTTATATTATATATATATATATATATATAATATAATATAATATAAATGCAGGAGTCGGAGTCGGGGTCGGAGTCGGAGTCGCTGGTAAAAAAAAGAGGAGTCGGAGTCGGGGTCGGAGTCGGGAGTTTTTACTGCCGACTCCGCAGCCCTGGTTAAGATGGTCAAATGTGCCCCTGAACCAAATTCAAATCCCGATGAGTCATTCGAGCTTATAAAAAAAGAATGATTTCTGTCAAGTTTCAACTTTGTATCTCGACCCGGGGGGTAGTAATTAGTATGATTTAGTAATTGGTATGATTTTCATCGGAAAAACATAAGGAATTCATCGGCATCACATCCATATCGATACGATAAAGAATAAAGAATTATTTTTTTCTGAAACAGGTATGAATCCTCTGCCGACCGCAGCGAATTGAGGTCGATCCTTCGCAGTTGGGAGTGAAAATGTGAAATATTCATTTCAGCGTAGTAAGAAATTCTTTATTCCTTATCGTATTGATATGGAAGTGACACCAATGGATTTGCTCCATCGAATCATACAATTCCATATAAATACTTTTTTAACATAAAATATTCAGTTGTAATTAGTAATTACTCCGAATTACAATTGTTAAAAAATTATTAATTTAAAAATATAAGATTTAAATTATCTATACAGATTATTTATAACATAAATTTTGTAAATTTAAATTAAAATTTTAATTTTATAGCTAATATTAATTTACAACAAAATTAATTTTTAATATCTTTAATCTGCAAAAGTTATTAATTTATGTTTTTATGTTATGCTAAATAGTGTTTTCTACAGATTAGATCAACAGATACTGGCTTTATTGCAGTGCTTCGTCATTGCTGAGTTCTTTAAGATTATGTTAAAGAAAAATTATTGGATTCGGTCAAGATTTGTGCTGTCGGGCGATTTGTGTCGCGAATCTCACACCGTTGCGACGGTGTGGGTTTACGACCCTGTCGTTCAGTGTTCCGGTAATACGGGAGACCGGGGCTAGTTGTGACATTTTCAGTTTTGTATTTTTAATTTTTGTTGCATTCCATATTCAATACTATTAATGACTCTCACTTAAAATACGTACTTTCCACTACAGATGACCGCTATTGCATGTAATTAAACGAAAATCATAAACGATATATGAATTTTCGCATCGCTCTCAATTGTCACCTTCCAGGGTCCGCTTCGTTTGGGATAATTAAGAACACAACATAAAGGCAAAATACAGAACACAATATAACGCCTTAAATATAAAATTTGAAAATAGAATAAAGAGCGTCCTTTACGTTAATCCGTATATTGCTTTGTTAGGGGATGGTAGGTATAGGTCCAGGGTAATTTCGCACCCGTACCCACCGTTGCCCACTGTCGAAATGCGGGACAATGCAGGGTCATTGTGAAATGGCAACACCGCCTCATGGACGCATTCCACTACAACCATGCACCGGCCCAGCGGAGAGCTGCCAGCGAACGCTGGACAAGAGTGATGCCCGAGCTTAAAAAATTTTAGCGTCGCAAAGAGCTAGGTATTGTGAATTTCCCGGCCCAGGTATTCGAGCCGCGCGCTCCGCTTTTATGATCGGTTTACCACTCACACCCCAGATTACAGTAATGAGATTTGAAAATAATGTCAACTGATGATGTACTCGTCTCAATTTTGTTGCGTGGCCGGCTGGTTCTCCCGGATTCTTCGTAGGGAATTCGGCGAGGTGTCGATGCCCGTGGAGTGCTAAGGAACTCTGCTCCTAGGACGAGGATTATTCGAGAAATAAATGTAATGAGAACGAATAATAAATAAGAGAATAACACAATAAAAGAACAATTATAACTCAAAACTTGGAACTTTAATTAATAAAATAGCTATTGCTATATAAATTTCAGGAGACTTTCACAATACAACTGCTCGCTACTGCTTTATGGGCTCGAGTGACGCTTCCAAAAGGTCCTTCGCTTTTCCCCTTGTTAATTACAAAATGGCTTAGTTACCAAGAGCCAATCGCAAATTTACTAATTAACTACCTAAATTCCTATTCGTCTATTCAATTTCTTTTCGGTTCTCAATTTTTACAGAACAAGCGTTTAACTACACGGCGCTGGAATTACACACCTAGGAGAAGGAAAGAAGGAGAAGTTCATTTATTCAATTACCCGTTTCCAAGTGGTTATCGATTAGTTTATAATCTTGAAGTCCTCTTATTAAAAGGATATTTAACTATTTTCAAACCCCTCAGCCTTGTGCGAACTTCACCTAGTCTCCCTTTCCTACCCTGATAACCACCCTGCCTGCAGTCTGTCAGTAGATGGACAGCAGGGTCTGACAAGGCAGGGTCTGCCGGCAGATGGACGGCAGATCCGCAGCAGACCCTGCCTTCAGATGGCGCTATTGGATGTGTCGGACGGGCAGCAGGATCTGCTGCGGATCTGCCGGCAAAAATTATAACAAACTTGACATAATTTGGGCCATAATTAACGAAATTACATATGCATACAATTAATTTACACAATTTACACCTAACTCCATTAAATGTAGTCTAATTTAAATTATTTTGTGACCGATTAATCGTGAGAACGCCAGGAATCCATCGGTATCACTGTCATATTGATACGATGAAAAATAAAGAAATTTACTTTTCGTATAATCGATAACACATCGCCAAGCAACTCCAGGCGTCAGTTTAGACGGGTGAACGATACAATGTCGCTCGGCTCGGGCATCGCGCGGCATCGATCAAAGGCTCTCTCAAGTCTCGAGGTTATCGAGCTTCATTTGAATAAATACGATTGAATACGAGACCACTGTTCATTCATTCTTGATTTCACTACCCATGGCAGAAGGCAATTCAATCCCGAGCCACGATTGAACTCCCTGGCTGAAGTAGTTCAATCATGGCCGACGATTTTAATTCTCTGGCTGAAGTAATTCAATCGTGGCCGACGATTGAATACCCATGATTTCAATTATGAGCGCTACGATTAAATATTGACTCGGGGTAAATCTTATTCATGACGAATAAGACTGAAGTATTTTTTATTTGAACGTCATTTAAATAATTTTGTATTTAAATAATGTCCATCTCTGGTAAAGGGTTAAGAGTTTTGGTTTTATAGATAGTAGTAGATTCGTGGGTAGGTCATATAAGGAGGAAGCTAGTTAGGACTGGGCGAAAATAAACGGACGTCACAGAGGTATGCTTGAATTTACGGACAAATGCGGACAATTTTTTTAATTTAGAAAAATACGAAAATGGTAACAAAAATCTTAATTTGACAATAGAATATAAGTGTTTATATTTTTCATTACAAGAAAAAGACTAACTGAAACTATTCCAATGTGTAAAAGCTGATCATTTTCTAAAAATGGAAATCTAAAATTTTTTTAGAATATTTAACTGAGGAAGCCCAGAACGCCCGAAATAATGATCCGCATAAAAAAACTTCAAAAAAGTAAAAAACTACGCCAAGTACATGAAAAATCAAAAAAATCACAAAAAAATAGAAGATAATAATAAAAATCACAAAAATATAGAAGATAATAATAATTACAATATTAAAAAAAGATGTGAAATCAAATTGAGCTGCCAGTACATAAAGATGCTTTCCAACTGCGCTTTAGATGACACAGCTACATATGCACAGCTAAAATTCCATTACTCATAATGGCTATTTATACAAAGAAAAAATGTATTAAATAATAATATGCAGATATATTTTTATACAAATAAATATTTTAATACGAATAAATATTTGATTCAAAATACTTGGCGCTGCGCCCCGAATTGGTGTTGCTAAACTCAATAAATATGTAATAAATTGCATTAATCCTTTTCTTTCTTTCTTGTACGTGTGTGTGTGTGTGCGCGCGCGCGTGTGTGTGTGCGTGTGCATATGCTACGCATGGTATTAGAATTAAATATATGTAGAATAAATCTGACTGCATTTCTAATATGTGTATGTATATGTATTTTATATTGTAATGGAGGTGTTGTAAATTATTAATACTAAGGCAATTAACATTTTTTCGGTTGCGCAGCGCCAAGTATTTTGAATCAAATATTTATTCGTATTAAAATATTTATTTGTATAAAAATATATCTGCATATTATTATTTAATACATTTTTTCTTTGTATAAATAGCCATTATGAGTAATGGAATTTTAGCTGTGCATATGTAGCTGTGTCATCTAAAGCGCAGTTGGAAAGCATCTTTATGTACTGGCAGCTCAATTTGATTTCACATCTTTTTTTAATATTGTAATTATTATTATCTTCTATATTTTTGTGATTTTTATTATTATCTTCTATTTTTTTGTGATTTTTTTGATTTTTCATGTACTTGGCGTAGTTTTTTACTTTTTTGAAGTTTTTTTATGCGGATCTCACTTCTTTTTACAAAGACAATTTGCATAGGGACTGACTTTATATAATTTTTAATATTATAAATTACAAATTATCACGCGACAGAATTATAAATATTACAAAATTTTTGTGACTTACCTTGTTAATTGATTGAGACAATACTTCTGTGTCCTAAGTGGGATAAAAAATCGTGACATTTCAAATTTGGACAACTTCGCACGTTATGATATGAGCGATTAACATTTGGCAAGTTATAATTCAATAGTATCAATAGTATATAGGTATATATGTACAATGACGGACAACGATCCCTGTCGAATGATCTCGAGAGTCGACGAACGAAACGTGTGTACTGTGTAGCTTCTTCGATTTTATTTTATTTTACTTTATTTTACTTTATTTTACTTTATTTTACTTCACTTCACTTCACTTCACTTCACTTCACTTCATTTTATTATTATCTTTATGTACTGGCAGCTTAAATTGGATTTCACATCTTTTTTTAATTTTGTAATTATTATTATCTTCTATTTTTGTGATTTCATGTACTTGGCGTAATTTTTTTAATTCATTGAAGTTTTTGAGGGGATCTCACTTCTTTTTTCAAAGATTAATTGTACTATTATTTGTAAATTCATATTAATACACAAGTATTAATTGTTTATTTATCCTGAATCCATGGAAAATCTTCCAGACGATTAGATCGAAACATTTGGGTCAAATGTTTACGCATTAATATTTACTTACTTATTTATAATAATTTTTAAACAATTTGGTTATACACGGTAGTATATAGTTGTAATATGATGTCATTACATTTTCTATAAAATTCTGTACAATCGTTACAAGAATCGGTTCTGTAACCGCTTTGGAACTTATATTAAACCTAAAAAATAAAAATTATTGAATCGGTTCTGTAACCGGTTGGAACTTATATAGAACCTAAAAAATAAAAGTTATAGAGCTATATAGGAACCGTAACTAATACTTACATAGTCTGATATTTAGGTTCTTTATAACGGTTATTCAGAATAATGGTTCTTCATAACTCTTTCAAGAACCTAAATCTTTATAATAACGGTTTCAAGCCCTGCTCAACAGTGAAATATAAAAATATATAAGGGTATAAGGGTAAAGGGTAAAAGTTATAACGGTATATAAGGGTAAAGGGTGTAAGGGTAAAGGGTGTAAGGGTAAAGGGTGTAAGGGTAAAGGGTGTAAGGGTAAAGGGTGTAAGGGTAAAGGGTGTAAGGGTAAAGGGTGTAAGGGTAAAGGGTGTAAGGGTAAAGGGTGTAAGGGTAAAGGGTGTAAGGGTAAAGGGTGTAAGGGTAAAGGGTGTAAGGGTAAAGGGTGTAAGGGTAAAGGGTGTAAGGGTAAAGGGTGTAAGGGTAAAGGGTGTAAGGGTAAAGGGTGTAAGGGTAAAGGGTGTAAGGGTAAAGGGTGTAAGGGTAAAGGGTGTAAGGGTAAAGGGTGTAAGGGTAAAGGGTGTAAGGGTAAAGGGTGTAAGGGTAAAGGGTGTAAGGGTAAAGGGTGTAAGGGTAAAGGGTGTAAGGGTAAAGGGTGTAAGGGTAAAGGGTGTAAGGGTAAAGGGTGTAAGGGTAAAGGGTGTAAGGGTAAAGGGTGTAAGGGTAAAGGGTGTAAGGGTAAAGGGTGTAAGGGTAAGGGGTGTAAGGGTAAAGGGTGTAAGGGTAAAGGGTGTAAGGGTAAAGGGTGTAAGGGTAAAGGGTGTAAGGGTAAAGGGTGTAAGGGTAAAGGGTGTAAGGGTAAAGGGTGTAAGGGTAAAGGGTGTAAGGGTAAAGGGTGTAAGGGTAAAGGGTGTAAGGGTAAAGGGTGTAAGGGTAAAGGGTGTAAGGGTAAAGGGTGTAAGGGTAAAGGGTGTAAGGGTAAAGGGTGTAAGGGTAAAGGGTGTAAGGGTAAAGGGTGTAAGGGTAAAGGGTGTAAGGGTAAAGGGTGTAAGGGTAAAGGGTGTAAGGGTAAAGGGTGTAAGGGTAAAGGGTGTAAGGGTAAAGGGTGTAAGGGTAAAGGGTGTAAGGGTAAAGGGTGTAAGGGTAAAGGGTGTAAGGGTAAAGGGTGTAAGGGTAAAGGGTGTAAGGGTAAAGGGTGTAAGGGTAAAGGGTGTAAGGGTAAAGGGTGTAAGGGTAAAGGGTGTAAGGGTAAAGGGTGTAAGGGTAAAGGGTGTAAGGGTAAAGGGTGTAAGGGTAAAGGGTGTAAGGGTAAAGGGTGTAAGGGTAAAGGGTGTAAGGGTAAAGGGTGTAAGGGTAAAGGGTGTAAGGGTAAAGGGTGTAAGGGTAAAGGGTGTAAGGGTAAAGGGTGTAAGGGTAAAGGGTGTAAGGGTAAAGGGTGTAAGGGTAAAGGGTGTAAGGGTAAAGGGTGTAAGGGTAAAGGGTGTAAGGGTAAAGGGTGTAAGGGTAAAGGGTGTAAGGGTAAAGGGTGTAAGGGTAAAGGGTGTAAGGGTAAAGGGTGTAAGGGTAAAGGGTGTAAGGGTAAAGGGTGTAAGGGTAAAGGGTGTAAGGGTAAAGGGTGTAAGGGTAAAGGGTGTAAGGGTAAAGGGTGTAAGGGTAAAGGGTGTAAGGGTAAAGGGTGTAAGGGTAAAGGGTGTAAGGGTAAAGGGTGTAAGGGTAAAGGGTGTAAGGGTAAAGGGTGTAAGGGTAAAGGGTGTAAGGGTAAAGGGTGTAAGGGTAAAGGGTGTAAGGGTAAAGGGTGTAAGGGTAAAGGGTGTAAGGGTAAAGGGTGTAAGGGTAAAGGGTGTAAGGGTAAAGGGTGTAAGGGTAAAGGGTGTAAGGGTAAAGGGTGTAAGGGTAAAGGGTGTAAGGGTAAAGGGTGTAAGGGTAAAGGGTGTAAGGGTAAAGGGTGTAAGGGTAAAGGGTGTAAGGGTAAAGGGTGTAAGGGTAAAGGGTGTAAGGGTAAAGGGTGTAAGGGTAAAGGGTGTAAGGGTAAAGGGTGTAAGGGTAAAGGGTGTAAGGGTAAAGGGTGTAAGGGTAAAGGGTGTAAGGGTAAAGGGTGTAAGGGTAAAGGGTGTAAGGGTAAAGGGTGTAAGGGTAAAGGGTGTAAGGGTAAAGGGTGTAAGGGTAAAGGGTGTAAGGGTAAAGGGTGTAAGGGTAAAGGGTGTAAGGGTAAAGGGTGTAAGGGTAAAGGGTGTAAGGGTAAAGGGTGTAAGGGTAAAGGGTGTAAGGGTAAAGGGTGTAAGGGTAAAGGGTGTAAGGGTAAAGGGTGTAAGGGTAAAGGGTGTAAGGGTAAAGGGTGTAAGGGTAAAGGGTGTAAGGGTAAAGGGTGTAAGGGTAAAGGGTGTAAGGGTAAAGGGTGTAAGGGTAAAGGGTGTAAGGGTAAAGGGTGTAAGGGTAAAGGGTGTAAGGGTAAAGGGTGTAAGGGTAAAGGGTGTAAGGGTAAAGGGTGTAAGGGTAAAGGGTGTAAGGGTAAAGGGTGTAAGGGTAAAGGGTGTAAGGGTAAAGGGTGTAAGGGTAAAGGGTGTAAGGGTAAAGGGTGTAAGGGTAAAGGGTGTAAGGGTAAAGGGTGTAAGGGTAAAGGGTGTAAGGGTAAAGGGTGTAAGGGTAAAGGGTGTAAGGGTAAAGGGTGTAAGGGTAAAGGGTGTAAGGGTAAAGGGTGTAAGGGTAAAGGGTGTAAGGGTAAAGGGTGTAAGGGTAAAGGGTGTAAGGGTAAAGGGTGTAAGGGTAAAGGGTGTAAGGGTAAAGGGTGTAAGGGTAAAGGGTGTAAGGGTAAAGGGTGTAAGGGTAAAGGGTGTAAGGGTAAAGGGTGTAAGGGTAAAGGGTGTAAGGGTAAAGGGTGTAAGGGTAAAGGGTGTAAGGGTAAAGGGTGTAAGGGTAAAGGGTGTAAGGGTAAAGGGTGTAAGGGTAAAGGGTGTAAGGGTAAAGGGTGTAAGGGTAAAGGGTGTAAGGGTAAAGGGTGTAAGGGTAAAGGGTGTAAGGGTAAAGGGTGTAAGGGTAAAGGGTGTAAGGGTAAAGGGTGTAAGGGTAAAGGGTGTAAGGGTAAAGGGTGTAAGGGTAAAGGGTGTAAGGGTAAAGGGTGTAAGGGTAAAGGGTGTAAGGGTAAAGGGTGTAAGGGTAAAGGGTGTAAGGGTAAAGGGTGTAAGGGTAAAGGGTGTAAGGGTAAAGGGTGTAAGGGTAAAGGGTGTAAGGGTAAAGGGTGTAAGGGTAAAGGGTGTAAGGGTAAAGGGTGTAAGGGTAAAGGGTGTAAGGGTAAAGGGTGTAAGGGTAAAGGGTGTAAGGGTAAAGGGTGTAAGGGTAAAGGGTGTAAGGGTAAAGGGTGTAAGGGTAAAGGGTGTAAGGGTAAAGGGTGTAAGGGTAAAGGGTGTAAGGGTAAAGGGTGTAAGGGTAAAGGGTGTAAGGGTAAAGGGTGTAAGGGTAAAGGGTGTAAGGGTAAAGGGTGTAAGGGTAAAGGGTGTAAGGGTAAAGGGTGTAAGGGTAAAGGGTGTAAGGGTAAAGGGTGTAAGGGTAAAGGGTGTAAGGGTAAAGGGTGTAAGGGTAAAGGGTGTAAGGGTAAAGGGTGTAAGGGTAAAGGGTGTAAGGGTAAAGGGTGTAAGGGTAAAGGGTGTAAGGGTAAAGGGTGTAAGGGTAAAGGGTGTAAGGGTAAAGGGTGTAAGGGTAAAGGGTGTAAGGGTAAAGGGTGTAAGGGTAAAGGGTGTAAGGGTAAAGGGTGTAAGGGTAAAGGGTGTAAGGGTAAAGGGTGTAAGGGTAAAGGGTGTAAGGGTAAAGGGTGTAAGGGTAAAGGGTGTAAGGGTAAAGGGTGTAAGGGTAAAGGGTGTAAGGGTAAAGGGTGTAAGGGTAAAGGGTGTAAGGGTAAAGGGTGTAAGGGTAAAGGGTGTAAGGGTAAAGGGTGTAAGGGTAAAGGGTGTAAGGGTAAAGGGTGTAAGGGTAAAGGGTGTAAGGGTAAAGGGTGTAAGGGTAAAGGGTGTAAGGGTAAAGGGTGTAAGGGTAAAGGGTGTAAGGGTAAAGGGTGTAAGGGTAAAGGGTGTAAGGGTAAAGGGTGTAAGGGTAAAGGGTGTAAGGGTAAAGGGTGTAAGGGTAAAGGGTGTAAGGGTAAAGGGTGTAAGGGTAAAGGGTGTAAGGGTAAAGGGTGTAAGGGTAAAGGGTGTAAGGGTAAAGGGTGTAAGGGTAAAGGGTGTAAGGGTAAAGGGTGTAAGGGTAAAGGGTGTAAGGGTAAAGGGTGTAAGGGTAAAGGGTGTAAGGGTAAAGGGTGTAAGGGTAAAGGGTGTAAGGGTAAAGGGTGTAAGGGTAAAGGGTGTAAGGGTAAAGGGTGTAAGGGTAAAGGGTGTAAGGGTAAAGGGTGTAAGGGTAAAGGGTGTAAGGGTAAAGGGTGTAAGGGTAAAGGGTGTAAGGGTAAAGGGTGTAAGGGTAAAGGGTGTAAGGGTAAAGGGTGTAAGGGTAAAGGGTGTAAGGGTAAAGGGTGTAAGGGTAAAGGGTGTAAGGGTAAAGGGTGTAAGGGTAAAGGGTGTAAGGGTAAAGGGTGTGAGGGTAAAGGGTGTGAGGGTAAAGGGTGTGAGGGTAAAGGGTGTGAGGGTAAAGGGTGTGAGGGTAAAGGGTGTCAGGGTAAAGGGTGTCAGGGTAAAGGGTGTAAGAGTAAAGGGTGTGAGGGTAAAGGGTGTGAGGGTAAAGGGTGTGAGGGTAAAGGGTGTAAGGGTAAAGGGTGTAAGGGTAAAGGGTGTAAGGGTAAAGGGTGTAAGTGTAAAGGGTATAAGGGTATATACTCTGCGGAATGATCTCGAGAGTCGACGAACGAAACATGTGTGCGAAACTGATAGGTGTGTGTGTGTAACGCGTAGTATACGTATTTGGTTGACGAAACTTATTTGGTTGACGAAATTTTCGACTGGAGAAGAAAAATTTTTCTTACCATTTCTGACATTTCCATGAGACGATATTACGATATCTCTAGCATGCGTGGACCGATTTTATTGAAATTGGTCTTATTCGAAAGCTGATATGCGGTTTACATAAGAAAAATGCCTTTAAATTTAGAAAATATTGCAGGCGTAATAAGATATAATGAAAATAAGTGTCAGAATGCCTCCGCGACGAGTAAAGATACACGGTAGCGGCAGGGACAGTTCGATCGACATATACAGGGTGTTTTTTTTTTTTTCATGTACTTGGCGTCGAGACGCTACCGCGTCTCTAGATTTTAAAAATTACTGCGAATTATACGCAGAAAGAGCAGCCGAAAAATGACACATCATGATGTTCTAAATAATTTATTAATAAGCCCCGATCCATATATATGGATGTATATATATATGGAAATCAACATGAAGGGACTCTTGAAGCTCCATTATTAAAAAGAGCGACGAGAAAAAAAAATGATTATTGTATTTATTATACAATATATTACCTGTAATCTTAGATTATAATCAATAAATGACAAAATATTTAAGAAATTAAGTGAATGCCTACCTAAACGTCGATCCGTCCCACTGTGCGCCGTTTCGTTTCCCATCTCGGCGCTGATTGGTTTGACGTCACGCGCATGCGTAACGAAGCGTAGCAGTTAGCTACGGG
Organism: Andrena minutula; assembly: GCA_929113495.1. Classification (NCBI taxonomy): domain Eukaryota; kingdom Metazoa; phylum Arthropoda; class Insecta; order Hymenoptera; family Andrenidae; genus Andrena; species Andrena minutula. The sequence continues at coordinate 12,560,797 of OV815997.1, read as the reverse complement.
GCCCTTTCCTATTCACACTGGAGATACCCTGATAACCACTCTGCCTGCAGTCTGTCAGCAGATGGACAGCAGGGTCTGACAAGGCAGGGTCTGCCGGCAGATGGACGGCAGATCCGCAGCAGACCCTGCCTTCAGATGGCGCTATTGGATGTGTCGGACTACAGTGGGTCCAGGGACAGTGTGGCCAACTTAGAGTATATAAACATGGAGGAAGCATGCAATAGGAAAAAATGTAGATGGCAATAGAAAGAGAAAGATATACAGGAGGGACAGACCCTCTCTTTCTAGCGCCAGGGACTGGAAAGAGAGGGTCTGTCCCTCCTGTATATCTTTCTCTTTCTATCGCCGTCTACATTTTTTCCTATTGCATGCTTCCTCCATGTTTATATGCTCTAAGGTGGCCAATGAGCCGGAAGCCGCCATTTTCAGTTCCAGCCTGATCAAGCGCGCGCGATATAGAGTCCAACTCTGAAGTTGTAAGAAGTACTACTTGAGAATGTGTAGGTATATATGTATACTATCTATACATAAGATCTGCCGGAAGTTGCCTGAAAATGGCGGTACCAATCAGCAGCGAGGAACACATTGGCCACACTGTCCCTGGACCCACTGTATGTCGGACGGGCAGCAGATCCTGCCTTGTCAGGGTTTGCCGGCAGATCCGTAGTTGAATGCGGACATAAACTGCGCCGGATCTGCCGGCAGACCTGGTTATCAGGGTAGTGACATACTAGTACGAAAATGCGTAAAACAATTATGTATTAGTGTTGAGCGTGAAAAATGTCAAGTTGAACTCGAAGCGTATCGTGGGGTCTGTGTTTCGTCAATTCGCACGTGGCAAGCACATAGGCTATCCGTTTGGGCCTAACGTCTTGGGCGACCAGGCCGAGTCGGGGTCATATATCTCCAGACAAACAAACTATGTAGTGCCATTCAGTTCCATCTCGTGAGAATTAACTTTCTCTTTTCGGGGCGTTTGGTCGTCACCCAGTACCACCATCCGTGATAACCAATAGGCAATAGTTTGCCACTTCCTATGTCTAGACACACCCCTGCAAGGGCTTGAACTGGGAGATGGAGGCTGAGAGCAAGGAAATAGTTAGACACATTTAAAACTCTGAATCGTCAACATCGACGGAACTGCATCGAGCAGTATAGAATACTTAGAGCGCAATACAACTCTGTGAAATTTAAAGTTATATACAGATTTCTTGTTATTATTTGAATATATCAATTTAATTGTTATCTGTTACGCGCTGTAGTGTCTCAAGTGATTTATAACTTATCCTAACACACAACTCAACCAACATTAGTGAACTCTTGCGGACTTAATAATCTGCAAGGAGTGTGACAGGGTGTCGCTGGAGACTTACACCCTCCAAATAAAAAAGGCGACATTTTGGCCACAACATTTTGGAGTCCAAATGTATACCTCGCACGAGTAACTTGGAGGGACTCATACAACTCAATATTATTTGCCATAATCCTTGTTCAAGTTTAGTTCAGTTTAAATACAGATACACTGTTATTGTTAAATGTGCGGTGCCTCAATTTATTGGAAAACAACCTTCAATCACACCTTATCCAGTGAACTCTTGTGGTCGTAAGACACCACAGAGAGAGTGACGTTGCGCCGTCGGAGATTTACGACCTCCAAAAACAGGCGACGCAATAGCTCACAACAATTAGTGTCGACGAGTATGAAACTATCAGTCGAATATGTAGAAATTCTACTTCAATTGAATTAGGTGAAAATGTTAGTGCAGTAAATTTGTTTCGTGTAATATTTAATTCAAAATTCTCGAAAACACCGATTATGGAAACACATCTTTATGCCCAACAAATCATAGAACATACAAAGGTAATGACAATCGAAAAAAATGCACTAAAACTAAATGAAAATGCACTAAAAACTAGAAAATAATTTTTTTCTTGTTGTTACGTATTTTAGCGGGGAAATTGGAATGCGGACGCGGGTTGGTGCCCGTGGAGCGCTGAACGCTCTGCTCGTTGGAGTGCGCGGTATTTGAGATAAAACGAAGTACACAGAACTATTTTCAAGCTAAACTTCAAAGTGTATTTGGAACTGCTCAGGAAGCTGGTTAGCGACAGAATGAATGTAAAGTTAAAGAAAACAGCTCCGAGCTCGTCGACGAAGTCTATGTCAAGATCCTCCTGATCATCCCCTAGATCCGTATTTGCAGATTTTGCTCAACGCCTGAGTACAAATGTTTATGGCAGAAAGACTACAGATTTGATACAGGATTTGTTATATTCGATGATGAAAGCAGACTGACAGCAGAAAGCCGACAGATTGTGCTGCCTTAACCTGCGAGCAGATTGGCGGCAGGATCTGCTGATACAATTTAATGACAGGAATCGAGCAGACCCTGCGCACCGCGATCTGACGTCAGATAGGCAGCAGAAATACAGCAGATTCTGCTTACACAGTCTGCGAGCAGTTTGGCGGCAGACACTGCAGAGAATCTGCTGGTACAATTTAATGGCAGAAATCGAGCAGACCCTGCGGTACGCGATCTGACGTCAGATAGGCAGCAGAAATACAGCAGATTCTGCTTACATAGCCTGCGAGCAGTTTGGTGGCAGAAAGTAAGGAGAGTCTGTTGCTACAATTTAATGGCAGAAATCGAGAAGACCCTGCGCACCGCGATATAACGGCAGATAGGCAACAGAAATCGAGCAGATTCTGCTGACATAGTTCACGACACCACCCCGCCAGGGCGCGATCGGGCGAGCTATGTAGGTTCAGACAATGCTGAGGTTAATTGTTAATATACTGACTAGGACTGGGTGGAAGTAACAACGACCATTTCAACGAAACAATTAAATATATGTATTTCTCCTGACGTCCTTCCGACGCCAAACCAGAGTCGACAACAAGTGACGCCTCACCTCCTTTGTCTCCCTACCAAAAACCTTCCACTCTCCCTTACCGGAGAAGTGGGGGAAGCCAGGCAGGCAACGCTATGCCAAAGTCCCTACAGCGCTTCTCGCTTGCGAAATAGCACCGTGGCGGGAATAAGTGGCCGAGGGCTTGATCATTCAGGGCTCTCGAGTACGACTCGTATTTGCCGGCATTCCACTGCGGAGTATATATTTGGTATACCCGTCTGCAAGGGCGGTATTATCAGTCATTGCTGAAGACGAAGATCGTCTTAAGCATCCGGAATCCTTTATTAATCTTGTAATGATCTCCGGTTGCGAGACGATTATCGGTGGGACGGAGAAGGGATTGTGATGCCGACTCAGTCGGTGTGTCCGGGTTCGGCGAATGAGTAAAATGCGTTGTTAACAATAACAGTGTTTATTGGTAAAAGTCTGTAAATTATGCTGGGTTTGTAACATACGTCTCGTGCGGTGAATTTCGTAGTCGTTCTCGATTCGTACGGGTTCGTCCGGCGAATACGTTTCGGCAGCGCGGGCTTGAGCGATATCTCTTAGCGGCGCGTCGGTACGTCCGGTGAATACGGTTCGGCAGCGCGGCGCTCGAGCGGTTTCTCGTAGCGGCGCGTCGGTGCACGGCGGCGTCGACTTGTCGGCGAGCGGTTAGGAAAGTGGGATGCGGATTTATTGAACGTTCTGCTCAGGGTGGCCTTATGGGGCACGTCCGTTGAGAGTCGTATAATCTCGTATCAGAGTGCAGTAGGGTTCTGGCCTAATGGTCGCGGAGACACCTCTCTGACGTAGGCAGGGCGCAAGATTTCTCTCGGCCTATTTCGGAAGAGGCTGGTTATGGTACAGTGGTGGCGATGGCCGACCACTGACACACCTCATGGGAGCTAAAAATGAGCATCTTGCCGTACCGCGTGTAGCGCGTAAGCGACACGCAGAAGAGCTCCTGATTCCGCTTGCCGCGGCCTTTATATGCAGGAGCCGTGCATCTTCGCAAGCGAGGCAATACGCGGGCCCAGTGGCCACTTAGCGGCCGGGGTGTGTACTGGACCTCGCCCTTTGTTTTGATTTCGCGCGCTCGCGCGGTCCGCGTGACGTGACTTCGTCACAATCTACTAGACTAGTAGAAGATGCCGCATGCTAAAAACTAAAAAACGATTGATGATAATACCGCCCTAAGACGGCTGAATGAATAGTAGTTATCATTAATTCTTTTATATTTGGAAGAACTGTCTTTAAAAGTTTAAATCAATATTTTGAGCCGACCTGGCATTCAATTCACTAACAACTTGCTAAGTAAAACATTAAAAATGTTGTAATACCCGTTTAAATACATGGTTTACCAACTTTTCTTTCTTCGATAAAATATGGTAGGAATCAGATCTTTCAAGTCGGTCTTATTATTATTATTATTATTATTATTATTATTATTATGTCTTTATTACTCTAAGATGATAACAGCAAAAAAAAGAAAAGAAGATGTAACATATAAAGAAAAAGAAAAAGCAAATTAGAGTAAAGGCGAGGCCGCAGTATAAACTGTTAATATGCCTAACCCTAACATAAACTAAACACTACTTATTACTAAATGTACTAAAACTAAGCGTACTTAAAACTAAGACTAATACAAAAGAATAAGATATATATACGAGATAATAATATATATATAAGAGATAAGAATAGTGGCGGCCCAACAAGGATGATAGTGGAAAGGAAGACATGACTAAGATAGCTAATGCTAGAAGTGATGGAGAATATGATGCCGGGCTGAGTCCTTGAAGGACGAATAAGAGTCTAGCTGACGAATGGTAGCAGGAAGGGAATTATAATAATGTGCCGCAATATATGAGAAAGAGGATTTAAATTTGGAGGTAGAATGTGAAGGAATAGAGAGAAGGGATTGGGACCGGGTTGAAAGAGAACTAGTGGAATGATAAGAGAGGTTTGTGCGTAGGATTCTGTATAGATATGACGGACAACCAGAGGCGAGTATCTTAAATACAAGACAGCACAAATGGAGCTTCCATCTTTGTGACATGCGCAGCCAGGAAGATTTGACGAAAAGCGGAGAGATGTGATCAAACTTACGAACACAGTAGGCAAAACGCAGACAGGAGTTTTGGACACGTTGAATCATAGAAGTGAGACGAGAGGTAAGAAAAGGACTATATAAGACATCACAGTAGTCAAACAAAGATATAACTAAGGATTGTGATATGAGAAGTTTCTGAGTGGAGGAAAGAATATGTCGAGAAGGATATAATAGACGCAGACGATAAAAGGCTAGTCGACATACATTAGTCACATGATTTTCGAAGGTAAGATTGGAATCCAGTATGATTCCCAAGTTCTTGATAGAGGAGACAGGAAGTAGCTGGACGGAGTCAAATGTAACAGTAATGGGAGGAAGAGAACGAGTGAGGAAGAAGGGGCCAAGCACAAGGAGAGAAGATTTGGAGGGATTGAGTCTGAGTCCATGTTGAGCCGCCCAGCCAGATATTAGGGCCAGATCCGTTTCCAAATGATTTATGGCTTCGTTGATGTTATTCGGCGGAAAGGTAGAGATAATCTGCATATCATCGGCATACATGCACACAATATTCATCTTAGTGAGACGGAGTAGATCAGCAACGAAAATATTAAACAATAGCGGACCTAACACAGAGCCTTGTGGGATTCCGCAACTCACCGCACGTAAGGAGGAGAATATCGGTCCATCCCGGTTTAACATAACCTGCTGAGTGCGTCCAACCAGGTAGGAGCGAAACCATGAAAGGGACAATGCAGACAGCCCGAAAAAGTTCAATTTAGCAATCAGCAGGTTATGATCAACAGTATCAAATGCTTTAGAGAAATCGAGAGATGTAATAAGAGCGATGTTTCGAGAGTCCATGGCACGCAAGATGGAATTGGTAATAAACAGTAGAGCGGTGGTCGTACTGTACCCGCGTCTGAAACCAGATTGGAAGTCAGGTATAGCATGGACAGACGAAATAAAAGATGAGAGTTGCGCATGACATAATTTCTCTAAAAGTTTGGAGAGGAAAGGAGGCTGTGATATAGGACGAAGGGAGTTGAGGGTTGATGCATCGGGAGTTTTAGGAATAGGTGTGACAATGTTATTCTTCCAAATGGACGGATAGGTGCCAGAGGAGATAGAGTGGTTAAATATATGGATCAGAGGATCAAGACAGAAGGGAATGCAGTACAAAAGTAGATGACCGGATAAGTCAAACGGATTCGAGGAGGAGAGCTTGATATATTTAAGGACGGAATAAAGGTCAGCGGGTGAAAAAGGGGAGAAAGAGAAGTTCGAAGAAGAATGAATATGAGATTTGTTTAAAAAGCTATCGATTGTTTCAGACGAGATTTTAGTAACCGGAACGGAATCGATGAAGTGATTATTAAGGGGGTATACCCGTTTGAATCCTCGGAAAATGTGTACATTTTGTGGATTTTTTTGTAAGTCAACGGTTTGATGCAGATTTCCCGTTTTTTTACTATCTTTACATAGTATTATGAACTATTAAAAAAAAAAAGTTTCAGTTAAAAAACTATTGTTTTTGGGAAGTTATGCATACACATCCGAAAGTCTTTCGATTTTAGACGGCTAAATGGTGGCCCTGAAAACAACTGTATGTCGTGTCTGAAATAAAAAACAATACAATTTTCTTATGAAGTATGTCAATAGCTATCGTCCAACGAAGCCGATTTTGAGAATTTTGAAAAATAAAGAAATGGTGAGAGATCAAAGGTAAAGTTAGATTTTTCTAAGAGAAAAATCCACCTTTTTTCTTTATAAATAATAAACGGGGAATCGGAATAAAAGAAGCCTTCGTTGGACGATGTGGAATCTTATTATAATTCTGCATGCAAAATTGGAAGGGAATTGGTTGCACGTAGCGCGAGTTTTTAGGGCCACCGTAATGAAAAATATAGTTTCGCTGCGATCGGCCGAGCCGCCGCGTCGCGCCGCCCCCTGCTACCTGGGATGTTTCACTCAAATGCCTATAACTTCGTCAATTTTCCGAATTTTCACATCAGACCTGTTTTATACTATTTCTAAAACATCAATCTATGAAAATATGTAAAACAGGCCATCGTAATGAAAAATGTAGTTCCGCTGCGATCGGTCGAGTTGCCATGCAACGCTGTCCGGTGCTACCTGGATGGTTTCACTCAAATGCTTGTAACTTTGTCAGTCTTCCGAATTTTTACATCGGACTTGATTTATAATATTCCTTAAACATCAATCTATGAAAATATGTAAAAAGAAAAAATCGGATTTTTGACACTTTCAAACGGTTATACCCCCTTAATAGAATTAGGATCGGGGAAAGGAAGAAGAGGGTTAGGATCTCGCCGAGGACGATAATAGCCAGCACGAGTGATAAAATTCCAAAATTGTTTAGGAGATTTGGAAGAGGATGATAGATGATTGAAACCAGCACGTTTTTCAGCTCTGAGAGTTGCGGTACAAAGATTGCGGAGCTGCTTATATCGGCGCCAGTGCGAAGGATTGGCAGTCTTACGAAATTTTAAACTCGCCTGATTACGCATGTGCATAAGCTTACGTAGATTAACTGTTAACCATGGAGCAGGCAGTCGTGTTATGCGCACACGCTCAATGGGAGCAAAATGATCAAATAGTGTAAGTATAAGGGAGTAAAATAAATCTACTTTGTCATCAATAGAGTTTGTTTCGTATATAGGCGACCAATCGATCATACCAGCGGCAGCGTCGAAAGCATCCAAGGACATATCACGTAGATTTCGGCGTAACACAAAGCGAACGGTAGCACGTGGTTTAACTATATCTAATATGGCATAGACGAGAGAATGATCACTTGCATGGCTCATATCATAGATACCGCTAGAATTTACTGCAAGATCATTGCTAATCATTATTAAATCAATTAACGATGAAGAGGTGTTAGTCACACGTGTAGGCAGATTAATAATCTGATTAAGCGATAGTAGTGACATAAATAAATTAATTGAATTAATACCAAAAGAATCAGATGAGCTAACATTGATATTAAAATCTCCCATGCAAACAATATAATCGGAGAAGTTATATACATAAAGTAGGTAATCAAGCAGATAATCGATAACAGATAAAGAGCAAGTTGGCGGCCGATAAACAATAACAAGTGCGAGCCGCTTAGTGTTAACAGTAATGTGCAAACCAAGAAAATCAAGCAATGAATCAATTTCAGATACATCATATATAACATTATTATTAGTGATTAATGCGCAACAAATGTTGCATTTAACACAAACAGCAACACCCCCGCCGCGTTGCTTAAGATGCGATTTCCGATCAGACCGAAAGAAAGTGTAGCCAGGGATAGTAAGCGAGGACGAAGGTATTGCATCAGAGAGCCACGTTTCACTTATGGATAGAACGTCGAACTTAAGGCTAGAAAGCAAATCAATTATATCAGAAAAATGCGAGGTTAATGACCTAATATTTATGTGGGCGACCGAAAAATTCTTGGTATCTATTACTAACGTATTATTTGCTAAGCTAGAGCTAGAAACCGATGCGTTCGCGGTAAAATACGAAGACGACGAATAAGATGAAGGCGAGGCAAACGTAGTAGATCCTGAGGAGACAGAGTCAGAAGTGAAGAGATGATGTGAGACCCTAGTAGAGGCATGGTCCAAAGGTGCAGATGATCCAGTATTGTTCGAATCGGCCCGAGTGAAAAGAGGATTTAACGGAGAATTTAACGGAGTATGTTGTAAGCTACCATGAGGATGAGACAGGGGTAAATCATTTAGTGGCAGTCAATTTATGATGTTTGGAGTTCCGCAAGATGCCGGCGTTCCAACGGTCAGCCCAGAAGGTCCAGCTGCAGTGTGAAGCTCATTTCCACCTTGAGGATCCTGAGGCAGAAGAAACCGGGCAGCCCTTGCGCTGCTGTCCTTCCGAACGTAGGTGACACCTCTAAGGCTGCGCACGAGCACACCTAACTTGAGTCCCCTGGAGCAGCCGTGCAGGGTGACGACATTTGACAGCGCGAAGAACGTTCGAATCATAGAAAGAATTATGTGGTGTCAGCAGAAATTTTTTTCCATACCAATATGTGATGGCAATTTTTTCCCCAACACAGAGAAATAATAATTTTTTAATCACCGATATATAACGAACTATTATGTAGCAAACAGATATATTTTTTTTCCGAACCATTATGTAGCCAGCATTCTAAAGCTAACAAGTTTTTAAAACGTTCTGATTTAACGCTGCAGCGTATCGCACGATTGTGTGTAATTTGACTCCTCTGGAGCAGCCGCGCGGGATGATATCATTTGGCAGCGAAATGAAGGCACGAACAAAATATAATACTTTTTTCGGAAACGTCGAATCTCAGAATTAGGTGGCAAAGAGAGACGGAAAATGATGGGTGAATAAAATTAAGAAATAATATAGAATAATACAAGCACAAATATAAAAATATAAAATACAATACAATACAATATGAAAAACAATATAAGTATAAAATGAAATAAAATAATAAAATAAAAGAAAATAAATTAATAAAATAAAAAAGAAAAATATAAAAACATAAAATAAAAATAGAATATGAATAGAATATAAAAATAAAAAATAAAAATATAAAACTTCAATATAAAAATACATTATAAAAAGAAAAAATATAGGAATAATAATAATAATAATTTAATTTAATTTATTATCCACTTTTGTGTTACAATTTAACGATCCTATACACTTTCCATTTCATTCCAGTGATTGTGTCAATGTAAGTCCTACCGTTCTAATGTATCCTGCTGAGTCACAACAATTTTTTCTATTTTACAAGTGTTTCCTGATCTATTTTATGTTGCATAATCATCTTTTATCACTTTCCTGTTCTTCCCATCTTTTCCTTCTCCCTATTATCTCCCGTAGAATAGCCAAGTTTTTCCCTTCTCCTCTAATTACTTCTTTCCAATTCCTCCCACTCTCTCCACTTACTTCACATGCTTCAATCACATGTTTCACTGTTTCTTCCTCTTTCTTACAAAGCCTACATATCCTTTCTTCGTTCATTAGCCAATATTTGCATACCCTTGTTTCACTATCCTTTATGAATCTTCCTACCCTTTCTAATTCTCCTCTCCTTTTTTCTTTTTTTCACCCATAAGTATTTCGGCTTATTTCCTGGTTTCCTTGTCACCTCCCTTAATTCTCTTAGGAACTTTGACTCTTTTATTTTCATCTCTCTTTCTTGTTCTTGAATGTATTTACTTATCTGCTCTATTTTGGTTCACACGTCTTCACCAATAAAAATATAAAAATATATAAATATAATTGAATATAAAAATATAAAAATACAATTAAAATAGAAAATAAAACACAATACAATATAAAAACATATAAATATAAAAGAACATAAAATAAAATAATAAAAGAAAATACTATTAAATAATAAATATAATATGAAAAGAAAAAAGAAAATAGAATATAAATGAATAAAATATAAAAATATAAAATAAAAAAATAAAAAATATAAAAAACATTGTGAAATAAAAGGAATAGACTAAAATAATAAATGTAATATGAAAAGAAAAAAAAATATAAAAATTCATTATAAAAGAATATAATATAAAAAGAAAAAATATAAAAAACAATATAAAATTAAACGAATAGAATAAAAAAATTCAGTATAAAAATAAAAATATAAAAATACAATATAAAAAGAAAAATATAATAATAATAATTTAATTTATTGCCCACTTTTGTGTTACAATTTAACGATCATATACTCTTTCCATTTAAATCCCGTGATCCTGCCAGTGTAAGTCCTACCCTTCTAATGTATCCGACTGTGTGCTAACAATTTTTTCTATGTTACAAGTGTTTCCTAATCTATTTTATGTTGCATAATCTTCTTTTATCACTTTCCTGTTCTTCCCATCTTTTCCTTCTCCCTATTATCTCCCGTAGAATAGTCAAGTTTTTCCCTTCTCCTCTAATTACCTCTTTCCAATTCTTCCCACTCTCTCCACTTACTTCACATGCTTCAATCACATGTTTCACTGTTTCTTCCTCTTTCTTACAAAGCCTACATATCCTTTCTTCGTTCATTAGCCAATATTTGCATACCCATGTTTCACTATCCTTTATGAATCTTCCTATCCTTTCTAATTCTCCTCTCCCTTTTTTCTTTTTTTTCACCCATAAGTATTTCGGCTTATTTCCTGGTTTCCTTGCCACCTCCCTTAATTCTCTTAGGAACTTTGACTCTTTTATTTTCATCTCTCTCTTTCTTGTTCTTGATTGTATTTACTTATCTGCTCTATTTTGGTCCACACATCTTCCCCATTTAATCTTCTTCTTCTTCTTTTCCATTCTTCATTTGACCATCCTCTCCATTCCAAGAATTTGATTCTTATTCTTTCCCTTTTCGTTACTTCATTTCCTCTCATTAATATTCTCCCACGTTCTTCCTATCCTTCTTCCGAGTTTATTAACCTCTCTTCACAGCTCATTTCCCTTACTCACATTTTTAATTTCTTTCTCTTCATGTTTCTTTTAACAGCCAGTATGTTGGTGTTGATCTCTCCAATTTCATTATCCACCGTATGTATTCCTCCTGCAATTTTTCTATTTCGTCATACCTTCTCCATCCCCATATCTCTGTTCCATACGCCACGGTGTTTCTAACTAGCGCATCATACAGTTTCGTTCTTCTTTCAAAGTCATCTCTGAATAATCTTTCTCCAATCCCCCACATACTTTTCCTAGTGTCATATCCGCTTTCCTAACTACCTTCTTAATATGCTCTTTATCTTTGTTGTTCTCTCTCTCTCTCTCTCGCTCTCTCTCCCACTGTATAACCTAAATATTCCAGTTCTCTTACTCTTTCTATTTCTTCTTCATTTCAACGAAATCTTTCCTCATTTCTTCTTCCTCCGGCTTTCCTGCATATCATTTTCTTAGACTTTTGCACATTTAACTCCAAGCATTTCTTATTTATGTATCTCTCGAATCTCTTTATCATATTCTTCAGCCCCTGTGCATTATTTACCATTAACACAACATCATCCGCGTATGAAATTGTCCAAATTTTCCCTCTACCTATTAGGACTCCTCCTTCCTGTTCTTTGCTCATTTCTTTTTGTCAGGTCTGCAAATGCGACATTGAAAAGTGTCGCGCTTAACGGGCACCCATGTCGAACACACTTTCCTGTTAAAAACTTTCCTATCAGTTCCCTCTTCACTTTTAAATTGCGTATAGTTCTGTCGTACATTTCCTATATCCTTATTCTTAGATGTTCGCCTACTCCTTCATCTTAAAGCTTGTTCCAAATTTCTTCCCTTTCTATCTATCAAATGCTCCCTTCATATCCGTGAAAAACAGGTATAGCTTCCCTCATTTTTTTTTTTTGAGGTTTCTATATCTATAGCCGTTTTAACTGCCACTATTGCGTCTACTGTTCCTCTCCTTGTCCTGAATCCCATCTGCGTATCGTTTAATATCCCATTTTTCCATTTGTTCTTCTAATCTTCTCCTTAAAATTTCCGCATATATCTTATAACTTGTATCCATCAAAGTTATGCCCCTATAGTTTTAAATCATAACCCTTTCTCCTCTTTTTGAACATCGGACTTATTATTCCTTCTTTCCATTCTTCCAGAAAGTTCCCCTTTCTTCCATGTTCTGTTTATCACATTTGTTAGATTACCTATAGTTATGAAGATGATTGCGTCCTCGATGTTGAATTAAGATATAATTTAAATGCAGGAGTTTAAATTTTAAGTCAGTCAGACTTATAATATCTTATATGATTTGAGTTCAGATCGACGTGAACCAGATCGGTTTTCAATCTATATTTATCTAATAAGTTTTTTGTACGAAAGGACCTAATTTATAAATAATTTTTTCATATATTCAATAAAAATTGGGTTTTCGTATTTATTAAGAATAGGTGATTACCCTATGATAATTGTTGGTTGGACTTAAAATTCTAATTATTCAATATTAGGAGCGATTGGGTCAATTTCACTGTCAGATTCTTATGATGTAATTTTATTTTTAACAATATTTTTGTAATATACGTTTAAGATATATATATATATATATATACATATATACAAAAATAATATAGAATAATACAAATAAAAACATAATAATACAATTGAAATATAAAATACAATACAATATAAATACAAATAAATTATAAAATACAATACAATATAAACAACAATATAAATACAAAAGAAAATAATACATATAAAAATATAAAAATACAATTAAAATATAAAATACAATACAATATAAAAAAATATAACATAAATTAATATAAAAATATAAAAATACAAATAAAATAGAAAAGAAAATACAATACAATATAAACAACAATATAAATGTAAAAGAAAATAAAATAATAAAATAAAAGAAAATACAATTAAATAATAAATATAATATAAAAAAAGAAAAAATATAAAATTGAATACAAATAGAATACAAAAATATAAAATAAATATTAAGAATATAAAAATTAAATATAAAAATACATTATAAAAAGAAAAAATATAATAATAATAATAATAATAATGATAATTTAATTTATTGCCCACTTTTGTATTACAATTTAACGATCATATACTCTTCCCATTTCATTTCTATGATTTTGCCAATGTAAGTCCTACCCTTCTAATGTATCCTGCTGTGTCTTAACAATTTTTTTCTATTTTTACAAGTGTTTCCCAATCTGTTTCATATTGCATAGTCTTCGTTTATCACTTTCCTGTTCATCCCATCTTTTCCTTCTCCCTATTATATCCTGTAGAAAGGCCAAGTTTGTCCCTGCTCCTCTAATTACCTCTTTCCAATTCCTGCCACTCTCTCCACTTACTTCACATGCTTTAATCATGTATTTCACTGTTTCTTCCTCTTTCTTACAAAGCCTACATATCCTTTCTTCTTTCGATAGCCAATATTTGTATGCCCTTGTTTCACTACCCTGTATGAATTTTCCTATCCTTTCTAATTCTCCTCTCCTTTTTTCTTTTTCCCCATAAGTATTTCGGCTTATCTCCTGGTTTCCTTGCCACCTCTCTTAATTCTCTTAGGAGCATTGACTCTTTTATTTTCATCTCTCTTTCTTGTTTTTGGACGTCTTTACTTATCTGCTCTATTTTGGTTCTCACTTCTCCCCAATAAAAATATAAAAAATACAATAAAAATATAAAATAAATCACAATACAATATAAAATAAAACACAATACAATATAAAAATCAATATAAATATGAAAGAAAATAAAATAGAAGTAAGTAATAAATATAATATAATATAAAAAGAATATAATATAAAATAAGAAAAAATATAAAAATACAATATAATAATAATAAAATGTAATAATAATAATAATAATTTCATTTATTATCCACTATTGGCTTACAAATTAACAATCATATACTCTTTCCATTTCATTCCCATGATTGTGTCAATACAAAATTGGCTCGACCATATCAATCGGAACGTGTATCCAACGTGAATCGCACCACTCGGAACGTGCATCGAACGTGAATCGAACGCGAATCGAACGGGTATTGAACGCAAGTCGTTCAATTCACGTTCGATGCACGTTCGATTCACGTTCGATGCACGTTCCGAGTGGTGCGATTCACGTTGGATACACGTTCCGATTGATATGGTCGAGCCAATTTTGTATTGACACAATCATGGGAATGAAATGGAAAGAGTATATGATTGTTAATTTGTAAGCCAATAGTGGATAATAAATGAAATTATTATTATTATTACATTTTATTATTATTATATTGTATTTTTATATTTTTTCTTATTTTATATTATATTCTTTTTATATTATATTATATTTATTACTTACTTCTATTTTATTTTCTTTCATATTTATATTGATTTTTATATTGTATTGTGTTTTATTTTATATTTTTATTGTATTTTTTATATTTTTATTGGGGAGAAGTGAGAACCAAAATAGAGCAGATAAGTAAAGACGTCCAAGAACAAGAAAGAGAGATGAAAATAAAAGAGTCAATGCTCCTAAGAGAATTAAGAGAGGTGGCAAGGAAACCAGGAGATAAGCCGAAATACTTATGGGGAAAAAGAAAAAAGGAGAGGAGAATTAGAAAGGATAGGAAAATTCATACAGGGTAGTGAAACAAGGGCATACAAATATTGGCTATCGAAAGAAGAAAGGATATGTAGGCTATGTAAGAAAGAGGAAGAAACAGTGAAATACATGATTAAAGCATGTGAAGTAAGTGGAGAGAGTGGCAGGAATTGGAAAGAGGTAATTAGAGGAGCAGGGACAAACTTGGCCTTTCCACAGGATATAATAGGGAGAAGGAAAAGATGGGATGAACAGGAAAGTGATAAACGAAGACTATGCAATATGAAACAGATTGGGAAACACTTGTAAAAATAGAAAAAAATTGTTAAGACACAGCAGGATACATTAGAAGGATAGTACTTACATTGGCAAAATCATAGAAATGAAATGGGAAGAGTATATGATCGTTAAATTGTAATACAAAAGTGGGCAATAAATTAAATTATCAATATTATTATTATTATTATTATTATTATTATATTTTTTCTTTTTATAATGTATTTTTATATTTAATTTTTATATTCTTAATATTTATTTTATATTTTTGTATTCTATTTGTATTCAATTTTATATTTTTTCTTTTTTTATATTATATTTATTATTTAATTGTATTTTTTTTTTATTTTATTATTTTATTTTCTTTTACATTTATATTGTTGTTTATATTGTATTGTATTTTCTTTTCTATTTTATTTGTATTTTTATATTTTTATATTCATTTATGTTATATTTTTTTATATTGTATTGTATTTTATATTTTAATTGTATTTTTATATTTTTATATGTATTATTTTCTTTTGTATTTATATTGTTGTTTATATTGTATTGTATTTTATATTTTATTTGTATTTATATTGTATTGTATTTTTATATTTTTATTTGTAATATTCCATATTATTTTTTTATATTGTATTGTATTTTATATTTCAATTGTATTATTATGTTTTTATTTGTATTATTCTATATTATTTTTTGTATATATGTATATATATATATATATCTTAAACGTGTGACGTATGTCACTCAGGAGGTAAGGATCGGTGTGATTAGCTAGAGTCGGTAAGACAGGGTTCGTGTACACCGATTTCTTAATAATGTAATCCTTTATTGCTCGTCCTGTATTTCCATTACATATACCAATAGACGGCGGTCGAAGCGTACATGGGCTGGCTTAGCTTAATACCATTGACTGGTGCTAGATACGGCGTAGTCGTGGAGGTCGGACAGAGTCCTCGCACCTCTTACTCGGAACGGACTAGATAGAGACCGGGCGGTATCCCGGTGATTCTACGTTGGCGCGAAGCGCTTTGGAGACCGGACAGCTTCCAGACGTCTCGGTGCTGGCGGGTAGAGACCGGGCAACTTCCAGGCGTCTCGGTACGGCGGCTAGAGACCGGGCAGCATCCGGGCGTCTCGGTACAGGCGGCTAGAGACCGGGCAACTTCCAGGCGTCTCGGTACAGCGGCTAGAGACCGGGCAGTATCCGGGCGTCTCTGTAACGGGGCAAGGGGGGGGGGGGGAGGGGCGGCGAGACCGGGCAACTTCCAGGCGTGTCGAGGCTAGGGCTAGAGACCGGGCAACATCCGGGCGTCTCTGTAAGGGGCGGCGGGCCTAGAGACCGGGCATCATCCGGACGTCTCTTCGGCGGAGAGTGGTCGATCGCTCGATCGTGGTTACACGGCTTTGTTTTCCTATTACGCTGTCACCGGGCAACATCCAGCTATGCGCTTTAGGGAGGGGGTTCCGTAGCCCCACTCGAACTGCCTATTCTGCGTCGCGGCGAGGCTTATGTCCCGATGTCCGGAATATTTTAGCCGCGAGAAATCGACGCGATCTAGCGGCGCGGTGGGGAGTTATCGTCCTCGCGCTGACGCGTCGCGAGCCTGGTGTGCCTCGGCCCGGGTCGGCGTGGTTCGGACGCGGTCGGCCGGGCGCTTGGCGTCTCCCTCACTCCCGGTCGGATTACCGCGCGCTCGATTCCTCACGTGACGGACGCTACGTCACAAACGTATATTACAAAAATATTGTTAAAAATAAAATTACATCATAAGAATCTGACAGTGAAATTGACCCAATCGCTCCTAATATTGAATAATTAGAATTTTAAGTCCAACCAACAATTATCATAGGGTAATCACCTATTCTTAATAAATACGAAAACCCAATTTTTATTGAATATATGAAAAAATTATTTATAAATTAGGTCCTTTCGTACAAAAAACTTATTAGATAAATATAGATTGAAAACCGATCTGGTTCACGTCGATCTGAACTCAAATCATATAAGATATTATAAGTCTGACTGACTTAAAATTTAAACTCCTGCATTTAAATTATATCTTAATTCAACATCGAGGACGCAATCATCTTCATAACTATAGGTAATCTAACAAATGTGATAAACAGAACATGGAAGAAAGGGGAACTTTCTGGAAGAATGGAAAGAAGGAATAATAAGTCCGATGTTCAAAAAGAGGAGAAAGGGTTATGATTTAAAACTATAGGGGCATAACTTTGATGGATACAAGTTATAAGATATATGCGGAAATTTTAAGGAGAAGATTAGAAGAACAAATGGAAAAATGGGATATTAAACGATACGCAGATGGGATTCAGGACAAGGAGAGGAACAGTAGACGCAATAGTGGCAGTTAAAACGGCTATAGATATAGAAACCTCAAAAAAAAAAAAAATGAGGGAAGCTATACCTGTTTTTCACGGATATGAAGGGAGCATTTGATAGATAGAAAGGGAAGAAATTTGGAACAAGCTTTAAGATGAAGGAGTAGGCGAACATCTAAGAATAAGGATATAGGAAATGTACGACAGAACTATACGCAATTTAAAAGTGAAGAGGGAACTGATAGGAAAGTTTTTAACAGGAAAGTGTGTTCGACATGGGTGCCCGTTAAGCGCGACACTTTTCAATGTCGCATTTGCAGACCTGACAAAAAGAAATGAGCAAAGAACAGGAAGGAGGAGTCCTAATAGGTAGAGGGAAAATTTGGACAATTTCATACGCGGATGATGTTGTGTTAATGGTAAATAATGCACAGGGGCTGAAGAATATGATAAAGAGATTCGAGAGATACATAAATAAGAAATGCTTGGAGTTAAATGTGCAAAAGTCTAAGAAAATGATATGCAGGAAAGCCGGAGGAAGAAGAAATGAGGAAAGATTTCGTTGAAATGAAGAAGAAATAGAAAGAGTAAGAGAACTGGAATATTTAGGTTATACAGTGGGAGAGAGAGCGAGAGAGAGAGAGAGAACAACAAAGATAAAGAGCATATTAAGAAGGTAGTTAGGAAAGCGGATATGACACTAGGAAAAGTATGTGGGGGATTGGAGAAAGATTATTCAGAGATGACTTTGAAAGAAGAACGAAACTGTATGATGCGCTAGTTAGAAACACCGTGGCGTATGGAACAGAGATATGGGGATGGAGAAGGTATGACGAAATAGAAAAATTGCAGGCGGAATACATACGGTGGATAATGAAATTGGAGAGATCAACACCAACATACTGGCTGTTAAAAGAAACATGAAGAGAAAGAAATTAAAAATGTGAGTAAGGGAAATGAGCTGTGAAGAGAGGTTAATAAACTCGGAAGAAGGATAGGAAGAACGTGGGAGAATATTAATGAGAGGAAATGAAGTAACGAAAAGGGAAAGAATAAGAATCAAATTCTTGGAATGGAGAGGATGGTCAAATGAAGAATGGAAAAGAAGAAGAAGAAGATTAAATGGGGAAGATGTGTGGACCAAAATAGAGCAGATAAGTAAATACAATCAAGAACAAGAAAGAGAGAGATGAAAATAAAAGAGTCAAAGTTCCTAAGAGAATTAAGGGAGGTGGCAAGGAAACCAGGAAATAAGCCGAAATACTTATGGGTGAAAAAAAAGAAAAAAGGGAGAGGAGAATTAGAAAGGATAGGAAGATTCATAAAGGATAGTGAAACATGGGTATGCAAATATTGGCTAATGAACGAAGAAAGGATATGTAGGCTTTGTAAGAAAGAGGAAGAAACAGTGAAACATGTGATTGAAGCATGTGAAGTAAGTGGAGAGAGTGGGAGGAATTGGAAAGAAGTAATTAGAGGAGAAGGGAAAAACTTGGCTATTCTACGGGAGATAATAGGGAGAAGGAAAAGATGGGAAGAACAGGAAAATGATAAAAGAAGATTATGCAACATAAAATAGATCAGGAAACACTTGTAAAATAGAAAAAATTGTTGTGACTCAGCAGGATACATTAGAACGGTAGGACTTACATTGACACAATCACTGGAATGAAATGGAAAGTGTATAGGATCGTTAAATTGTAACACAAAAGTGGATAATAAATTAAATTAAATTATTATTATTATTATTCCTATATTTTTTCTTTTTATAATGTATTTTTATATTGAATTTTTATATTTTTATTTTTTATTTTTATATTCTATTCATATTCTATTTTTATATTGTGACGTACGTCACTCAGGAGGTAAGGATCGGTGTGATTAGCTAGAGTCGGTAAGACAGGGTTCGTGTACACCGATTTCTTAATAATGTAATCCTTTATTGCTCGTCCTGTATTTCCATAACATATACCAATAGACGGCGGTCGAAGCGTACATGGGCTGGCTTAGCTTAATACCATTGACTGGTGCTAGATACGGCGTAGTCGTGGAGGTCGGACAGAGTCCTCGCACCTCTTACTCGGAACGGACTAGATAGAGACCGGGCGGTATCCCGGTGATTCTACGTTGGCGCGAAGCGCTTTGGAGACCGGACAGCTTCCAGACGTCTCGGTGCTGGCGGGTAGAGACCGGGCAACTTCCAGGCGTCTCGGTACGGCGGCTAGAGACCGGGCAACATCCGGGCGTCTCTGTAAACGGGGCAAGGGGGGGCGTGAGACCGGGCAGCTTCCAGCGTCTCGATACGGTGGCTAGAGACCGGGCAACATCCGGGCGTCTCTGCAACGGAGCGGTAGGCCTAGAGACCGGGCAACTTCCAGCGTCTCGATATGGCGGCTAGAGACCGGGCAACATCCGGGCGTCTCTGTAAACGGGGCAAGGGGGGGGGGGGGGCGTTGAGACCGGGCAACTTCCAGCGTCTCGATACGGCGACTAGAGACCGGGCACCATCCGGGCGTCTCTGTAAACGGGGCGGCAGGCCTAGAGACCGGGCATCATCCTGGCGTCTCCGTAATGGCACAATGGGTGGCGATCGTTTGATCGGCGGTTACCGGCTTTGGTTTTCCTATTAACGCGTCACTGGGCAACATCCAGATATGCGCTGTTAGTGAGGGGGATCCGTAGCCCCACTCGAACTGCCTGTTTTGCGTCGCGGCGAGGCTTATGTCCCGATGTCCGGAATATCTTTGCAGCGAGAAATCGACGCGATCTAGCGGCGCGGTGGGGAGTTATCGTCATCGCGCTGACTCGTCGCGAGCCTGGTGTGCCTCGGCCCGGGTCGGCGTGGTTCGGACGCGGTCGGCCGGCCATTTGGCGTCTCACTCACTCCCGGTCGGATTACCGCGCGCTCGATTCCTCACGTGCTGGGACGCTACGTCACAATATTATGTTTTTATATTTTTCTTTTTTATTTTATTAATTTATTTTCTTTTATTTTATTATTTTATTTCATTTTATACTTATATTGTTTTTCATATTGTATTGTATTGTATTTTATATTTTTATATTTGTGCTTGTATTATTTTATATTATTTCTTAATTTTATTCACCCATCATTTTCCGTCTCTCTTTGCCACCTAATTCTGAGATTCGACGTTTCCGAAAAAAGTATTATATTTTGTTCGTGCCTTCATTTCGCTGCCAAATGATATCATCCCGCGCGGCTGCTCCAGAGGAGTCAAATTACACACAATCGTGCGATACGCTGCAGCGTTAAATCAGAACGTTTTAAAAACTTGTTAGCTTTAGAATGCTGGCTACATAATGGTTCGGAAAAAAATATATCTGTTTGCTACATAATAGTTCGTTATATATCGGTGATTAAAAAATTATTATTTCTCTGTGTTGGGGAAAAAATTGCCATCACATATTGGTATGGAAAAAAATTTCTGCTGACACCACATAATTCTTTCTATGATTCGAACGTTCTTCGCGCTGTTAAATGTCGTCACCCTGCACGGCTGCTCCAGGGGACTCAAGTTACATACGATCACGCGAGACGCTGCGACGTTAAATCGGAACGCTTTAGAATACTGTTAGCTTTAGAATAAAATGTGATTGTACTCTCAATCATATTGTGGATGATGCTCGTAGTAAAAAAATGGTAAATTATATTCTTTTAATTTTTTTATGATGGACGCGTATGTCTAACTCTTTTGGTGTACCTCCTCCCCCCAAAAGATTGCATGCAAAAAGCCGATTGGTCCAAACATGATTCTATGCAATTTCTGCTGATACAACATAATTCTTTCTATGATTCACACGTATGGCAAATTAGTGCGCGAGATCATCCGAGGAAATTTCTGCTGACATCGCATAATTCAAAGGTTCAACGTTCCCACAGGTATTATATTACATTCGGCGCGTGTCGAAACTTTTATCCTTGAGGGCATGGCTCAAGTTACATGATTGAAAATCATTTGAAAACAATTATTATCTATAGAATGGATGCGATTGTACCACTAAGTAGTGTTGTCTCTTTCCCTACCTAGAATTTAGCTTTAAAATAATGCTCTGTCTCTTTCCCTCCTAAAGCATGCGATTGTACCACCATGTAGTGCTGTCTCTTTCCCTCCCTCAGAATTTTAGCTTTAAAATGCACGCTCTCTCTTTCCCATCTATCCGAAGACGCGGTGTTTAAAAAGCCGATCTTTCCCGACGTTATCCGATGAAAAACGAATGCTTGGTGACGCTCGGCATATGTATCATTCATTAAAGACTGATGTCAGAGAGCCGACGTTGGGGGAGTTTGTTAGGCGGCTGACTTGTACCGCGGAGGTCTTGGGTTCGAGCCCCGTCGCATAGATTCTGTTTTTTCATTTATATTAATATTTTAAATTAATATTTCCTTCCTTACCGACAGTCAGGCTCTCCTCCTCGATGCGGCGGTTTCGGTATCGTTTCGGTTAACGATTGATTTGATATCGGTCCTCGCGCTATAACCCCCCCACCATTCCGCCATCTCGATGATGTCATCCGCTGCCGCCCGATCTCGATGACGTCATCCGCCGCCGCCCCGGTCACGCGCCGCCCGGTCACGCGCCGCCCGCGGAGAGTTTTTTCCGCCGGCTTTGAAACTCAAATTTGAGTTTCAAGGTCAGGGGGAAAATCCTTATCGTGGCCTTGAAACTCAAATTTGGGTTGGAACCCGCTTAGTATTACTACTCACTGATATATTGCGATATGTGCGTTTTGATGATTCCGCCACACGCGAAGAGAGGAAATCAAGTGACAAACTGGCACCACTTAGAGACATTACAAACATATTTTCAACAAATTCTGAAGAGTCTTACGATGCAACAGGCGTTGGATGCGTCGATGAACAATTAGTGACGTTTCGTGGCCGATGTTCCTTCAAAGTATATATGCCGAGTAAACCTGGCAAGTATGGGATCAAAATATGGAGCCTCTGTGATTCGAAGACATTTTACTGCTGCAATATGGAGGTACATTTAGGAAAACGTGGAAATGCTCCAGAAAAGCAACAAGGCCAACGTGTTGTAAAAGAACGCGTAAATTTCTGGAGAAATTCGGGTCGTTGCGTTACAACGGACAATTTCTTCACGGACTTAAGTTTGGCAGAACAACTACTCGAGGACAATATTTAGTTAGTTGGGACTATGCGGAAAAATAGACGAGATTTGCCAAAGATACTTGTAGACACAAAAAACCGGGCACAATATTCTTCCGAATTTTTATTTACCGACAATCTGACATTGGTATCCTACGTTCCGAAACCGAAAAAGTGTGTTGTCCTTCTTTCAACATTACACCACCAACATGAGATATCGACACAAGAAGAAGATTTTAAACCAAAGATTATAAAATATTATAATTCGACAAAAAGTGGAGTAGACGTTCTAGACAAATTACTCTGAGAATATACTACTAGACGCTGCACTCGCCGATGGTCTTTATCATTATTTCTACATTATGTAGACATCGCCGCGTATAATGCATTGGTTATATGGCAAACAAAATATCCAGAGTGGGAAGACAGAAAATCAGCAAAAACAAGAAGAAAGATGTTTTTACAAGAATTGTCTAAAAAACTGACTGCTGAAAATATAGATAGGCGTGCAGTTCAATTTCAGAGCCAACAAGGAGGCTTACATAAACATGTTGTCACTGCAATAGAAGCAACGGGGAGGAAAATTGTGAAAAAACCAAAATTGGAAGGTCAAAAGCGTGCCAGATGCTGTTTCTGCATAGGTAGCAATAATAAATATTCGTCAG
The DNA here is from genome assembly GCA_929113495.1 of Andrena minutula. NCBI lineage: Eukaryota > Metazoa > Arthropoda > Insecta > Hymenoptera > Andrenidae > Andrena > Andrena minutula. Next base: position 12,537,357 of record OV815997.1, on the reverse strand, counting down.
TATGCGATCATTGTAGAAGACACGTATGTAACACACATTCGACACAAAACAGGACAAATATATGTAATGCTTGTACTAGTAATATGAATGACTAGAATAAATATTATTTTTTTTATAATTCATGATTCTTTCCTAAATATGATCCCAATAATATCGTCGTTCTAGTGTGACAATCACGCAATTGCAAATAACTTATTTTCCAGGAGACGAAGATAGAGGAAAGCCTAGATATGTCTGAAACTAGTAGCGCATTTATCTCAAAATTTGTAAATTTGTAGTTACATGATTGTTGCACCGGAACAGCGATATGTGCTCGAGTCCAAACTCGAGCGACCGTCATTGTGTAGCGAGGCGCTCGACCTCGAGCGACCGTCACTGTATTAGTACAATATCCGTGAGGAGCTCGCGGTCGAACGACTGTGAAGTAGTATTAGTGAAATATCGGTGTGAGTCAGAAATGACTCCGGCACCGGAGTCCGTGGTTCAGTAGTGCGAGGGTTAACAGACCCCGAAACGAATTGCGAGTTTCTTCTAAGTCATGTAATCTCTTGAGATGGCCTTGTCCTTTGTTAGTCTTTAGGAGTGTTGATTGACTCCAGAAGTGTTGGCGACGCTAAGACAGTCATAAATTTCCTTCAAGGGTTGTCTTCTCGATCCTCGGAGCCGAGCCAACTTTCTCTTCCTACGTGTGCACCCCGCTGTGTAACGGAAAAGCGCGCTTCCACCGAGTTTCTACCACCACCACCCGAAGACGGAGGGAAATATGGGCGTCGATTCGCGGGGGCGGACGGACATCCGCGGGACAGCCTACCCTTTGAATCCGGCTCATCCCTCATCTTGATTGGCCAAAGGACTGGGAAGACGCGCAAGGATGGAAGGGGCACCACGTTCGAGGAGCAAAAGAGCAACGATGGAGGACTCCGAGAAAGCAGAACGTTTTTTCACGCTTGAATGTACAAGTCCTGTTCAAACTTTAAAAGCAATCGCTTAAATTTATTAAGAATATATATACAAGTTTTACCGGAACAAATAGTTTCATTTTATTCATAACACCCGCGCACTCCAACGAGCAGAGCGGTTCAGTGCTCCACGGGCACCAACCCACGTTCCGTTCTTAAAATCACCACCAAAATACGCAACACTATAAACAAGTTTTTGAACCGGCCATGGGGTCTTTAATTTCCCCTGTCATCGGCAATATAGTAATGGAAAGGTTAGAGACGATTTCTCTCTCAAAGGTACCATTTCAACTTAATTTTTATAAAAGATACGTAGATGATATCATTACCTGCATCAAATTAGAAGATTTGCCAATATTGCTAGATACGTTTAATAGTTTCCACACTAGACTTCAATTCCCTTGTGACATTGAAAAAGATTGTTGTTTAAGCTGTCGTGATACAATAGTTATTAGATCAGACAATACACTTATTACCAACTGGTATCACAAACCAAGTGGGTCTGGTAGATATATCAACTTCTTTTCTGCTCATCCCATGCAACATAAAATAGGATTGATAAAGGGACTAATAGACCGTGCCATCTTGCTTTCTGACCCTTAATTTCGACCAGCTAACTTACTTCTTATTAAAGATACGCTGAAACGTAACGGTTACCCTACAGAGATGGTCTTAACGATTATCCGGGACCGCATTTTTTTAGATTTATCATCCGTTATTAATGGAGAAGTGTAAAGAGGAAAAACCAAAAAGATTGGACCAGTTAGTTGGAAAAATACTGTGGTCTTACCGTTTAGTAATCACATCTCAAATGATATAAAAAGAATGTTTAGGAAAGTAGGAATGCACACCATCTTTAAATTGCCACTTTGTACTAAACAATTGTTAAAATAATAAAATACCCTGGTTAAAAAATTCTAACATCGTTTACTCAATCCCTTGCATGGGTTGCAACCAAGTTTACATTTGAACAAACCTCTAGGCTTTTAGAAAGACGGATTTATGAACATGAAAGGAATATTTTCTATCTCCCCTCCAACACACTGCCTTGACGAAACATTCACTTGAGTTTGATCATAGATTTGACTTTGACAACATCAAAATTGTTGATAGAGAAGCCAATCTGAATCAGAGAATTCTATTAGAAACTAGAGCTCTTACTACCCGCCCGCCCGGGTACTCGAGTACCCGGTGAGACCCCGGGTAGAAAAAAATTACTCGGGTACCCGGGTACCCGTAGGATACCCGACTACCCGGGTAGACAAAATTACCCGAGTATCCATGAGATACCCGAGTAACTGAAATGTGATGAGATCGTTGAGAATTTCGATTTGACAGTCGATAGTCCTTTCGATCATTTTCGGCTAACCTCAGTAATGAACGGAATAAACTTCAAGCAATTAAATGTGGTATTGTCCGCAGAACACATTCTGCAGAATGTGAAAATTGCGAACTGTCAACGTCCTTTGCACTTACAATAGGGTAGTTCGCCCTATTGCAGTGCCTGTCCCTATTAGTGTGTCTTTATATTTAAATAAGCCATGCTATTACTGTAAAAGCCCGAATCTGACGTAACTTTTATCATTCAATGTTGTTAAAAGCTCGATATAACGTTTCCCACTGGGGAGTATGATACACCATTACAAAGCTTAAGAGTAAAGGAATCACGGGTACCGTAAGCGTGTCCCATTCGGAAAATATAGATTGAAATATGTAGACATGGCATTGATGCACTCTTATCGAATCACAACCAACTCCCTCAGTCGATACAAAGAAAAACTCGGAATATCCTAGGAAAATGCACTGGTTTTGGGTTTTCGTTCACATCACTTGTCGGAGTTTGTTGCGGCTAGATCTGTTTAGCGGGCCTTCCGCTGTCTTTAGTAAGATTTAAGATAAAAAAATTTATTTCAGAAATAAATAAAACAGCACGTTTATTAATTTGAAATGAGGATTCCAGTTTTTTATATTTTATTGTTAAATACATTAAATACATTTGTTTGTATTTAAACCAACAACAAATCTCATTCTCATGGTTCATATTTACAAATATTTAATTTCATTGTTTTATATACAATTTCTATCCTCTACTAGGGCGCATACTCCAGGTATCGTATTAATAATCGTAACGTGCACACAATACTACATTCAATTGCTTGAAGTTTATTCCGTTCATTACTGAGGTTAACCGAAAATGATCGAAAGGCCAAAGGACTATCGACTGTCAAATCGAAATTCTCAACGATCTCATCACATTTCAGTTACTCGGATATCTCATGGATACTCGGGTAATTTTTGTCTACCCGGGTACCCGGGTAGTCGGGTATCCTACGGGTACCCGGGTACTCGAGTAATTTTTTTCTACCCGGGGTCTCACCGGGTACCCGAGTACCCGGGTCAAAACAATAGCTCTATTAGAAACATTACATATGATTAAACAACTGAGCGTAAATCTTGTTACGAGCCGGGGCTGCGGCAACGCGAGAGGCCGGCGAGAGGGGTATTTCCCAAGGAATACGGATATGAATTTGTTAGTTAGGTGCGCGGACGAACCTGATGCGAAATCAGGGAGCCGCTAGGATTATTGACGGCGAGGACGAACCTGATGCGAAATCAGGGAGCCTCTAGGAATGGAGTCAGACACGGACGAACCTGATGCGTAATCAGGGAGCCGTAGGAGGGTGAAACGTCGTGAACGAAACCGATGCGAAATCGGGGAGTCACTAGGATAAAGTTCACAGACGAACCTGGTGTGAAACCAGGGAGCTGCTAGGAGGTTGGATTATTCACAGACGAACCTGATGCGAAATCAGGGAGCTGTTCGGAAGTAGGTAGATTTACAGACGAACCTGATGCGAAATCAGGGAGCTGTAGGATACGGACGAACCTGATGCGAAATCAGGGAGCCGTAGGAGAGGTGAGGTTTCGTGGACGAACCCGATGCGAAATCGGGGAGCCACTGGGTTGGAGAAGATGACTTGCTTTGGTAAAGAGGTGCGAACGAACCCGATGCTAAATCGGGGAGTCGCGGGAAATGTTAATAATGCCTCGTAACTCTTAATTTGATACAACTCGAGCGGTAAAGTTGTATGTGTGGGTGAGTGCTACTAATATTATAAGGATCGCTGGGTAAAAGATAGGTTTAACGAAATCGACTCGATTTACAAGTGAACACCATAAGTATATTGAATAGACAATTAATACAAATGTAAGTGTCGCGAGTAGTTAATTAAATAGAATGTGTGTATTACCACTAGATGCACGGTGTTGACGCACTGGCGATGCGGGGCGTACGAGTGGCTACTTTGATTCTGACGGAGACTTTAGCCCGATCTTACTTGGTAACTGACTCTGTACGAGCGTGACACGACGTGACGTTACGCGTGACTCTATAGCTTTGAACCACCGAGGGTAGAAACCGAAGGGTTTATATAGTCCCAAAAATGAGTGGGGATGCGTTATGAATTTCCATATAAGGAAAATCCTTCGGGGTCGTCGTCGTGTCACTCCCGTTCTCACGGTCGCGATGCAGCTGGTAGAGATCTTGACCTCCATTAGTGGGGTTGATAAGCGAAAGGCTTTTAGGGCGTTTTCCCTTCTTAGACGCGAGCTCGAAAGACGGTTGAGAGCGACGTATGGGAAAATTCCACATACGTAACAATCTTAGGTATTGTTACGATTTCGGGTTTGCATAATGGAACTTTAATGTACAAGGGATGGAACAGAACATTAAAAACGATAACCGTAACTGTAATACAATCTCTAATATTTAGTAATATAAGTTTCGATGCGTCTGCTCTCAATGGCGTCTGTATCTCAAGTGACAGCTTCACAGGCGATCGATCCAATCGCCTTCTTCTCGCTGTCTCTTTTGTCTTCGTCGCGAGCACCAGCGAGCCATGGATTCTATCCATAGGGTGCTCGCAACACTGCCCCCCCCCCCTCTGGAGAAGCGGACGTCCCGGCCGCGTTGGCGCATCTTCGGCATCTTCGTTTCCAGGTGTGAAGAAGTGGTCGTGCTATCTGGGTGGCTTCCTCACACCGTTGCCTCGGCATTCGTCTTCACGCCCAAGGGAAACCCACCCAAAAACCTTGGACAAGGCGTGGGTACGTGGTTCCCCGTGTCTCTACCCTCCACTTGCGTCTTCGGACTTGCGCACTTCTTTCTTGGAGAGACTTCATCTTCTGCGGCGGCTCATCTTCTTCCTGCGTAGAGACGGGTATGGAAGTCTCGTCATCTAGGGATCGGGGCTCGCGTGTTCGTCCTGGATTTCAGGGCTTCTGGATGTTGCTATGAAATTTCCTCTTGCTCGCTTCCCTGGCTCGACGACGACATCCCCTGTATGTGTCCTCGCGGCGTCCGGTATTGGGGTCTGGCTGTCTCAACGTCCTGCATTTGGATCGCTGTCCCGTTCGCCAGATTCGCCTGCTGTTGCTGCCGCTCCGGTTTCCCTTGAAGAAACACAAAACGCTTTAGGAGTCGGTAGTGTCTGTAAATAGACCGTTGGGGTCGCACGAGCCGGAAGGCCCAAGAGGAAGGCCGAGCACGCGAGCAGGGAATTGCAGCTAGTCACAAGTATGAAAGCGGCTCAGGGTATATAAGGGTGTAAGGGAATAAGGATATAAAGGTATATAAGAGTATTAGTGTATATAAGAGTATAAAGGTATATCGGTATAAAGGTATATAAGAGTATTAGTGTATATAAGAGTATAAAGGTATATCGGTATAAAGGTATATAAGAGTATAAGGGTATAAGGGTGTAAGGGTCTAAAAGACTATTAGGGTATAACGGTATATAAGGGAGTAAGTATATACAGGGTGTTACTCTACCTATAGTCAATACTTTGGGGGGTGATTCTACAGGCATATATAAGTCGAAAATCAAGAGTGACGAAATTGCGGTAAATACTTCGTTTATTAATTATCGATGGTTAAAGATTGGCGTCTGGATCGCCTGAATCAGCCTGAATGACGGCAACTCGACGGACAGCGGGCCGCGCGAGGCAGGCCAGCCAAGGGGCGTGCAGTGGCGGCGGATGCGTGACGGATTTGCGCTGTAGGGCGCATACTTACTTATCTACCTCGCCGAAACTGTGACATACGATACTTGCGATAATTTATGAAAAGACGCAAACGTTGTTCGGCATTAAACCTGCCTACTCGTAAAAATCCACAAGGGCATATCAAAACCCGCCCAACGGGATTCTCAAGTAGAGAGGGTGAATGCCATTGCCTTTGAAAATATTGCCCTCAAAAATCACCCACACGGCCATCCAAAGCACCGCGATTGTCCCGCCCGCGATTGTTCACTTAATTACACACACGCACCACGATTAGTTTTCTCGCGAATGTCCATGTCTTCACGCACCGCGATTGTTCACTTAATTACACACACGCACCACGATTAATTTTCTCGCGAGTGTACATGTCTTCGCGCACTGCGATTGTCCCGTCCGCGATTGTTCACTTAATTACACACACGCACCACGATTAATTTTCTCGCGAGTGTACATGTCTTCGCGCACTGCGATTGTCCCGTCCGCGATTGTTCACTTAATTACACACACGCACCACGATTAATTTTCTCGCGAATGTCCGTGTCTTCACGTACCGCGATTGCAGTCTGTGCTCGCGTTGACGACAGTCGTCAAACTGAGGAGACCTTGGCCAAATCCCTGCGCGAAGGACACGAACAACGTTACGAATAAACAACCTACATACAATGTATCGCTACACTTTCTCCGAGTCGATCGGGCGATGACAGACAGCTTATGCGATAAATTAAATTCTTTATTCTTCATGGAATCGATAGGTATGGCAGTGACACCAATGGATTCCCGACGAAAGGTACCGTTTGTTACGGTACCTCCCCCCCTACCCTCTGCTGTCACCCCCACCCAGCCACCTACAATCCCGGTCCCAGTGCCACAGGGCCGAGCTCCCGGTGGGATGAGCTTAAGGGGGAGGTGCGGCGACGTCAACGGGGACCAAATGGCACCCGAGGGGATCCCTCAAGTGGACACCGAGATGGTGGAGGAGGTGATATCCCGCCTGAAGCCAAAAAAGGCCCCGGGCCTGGACGCGGTCCCATCGGAGGTGCTGGTCGCGGTCTCGAGGGCGTTCCGCCAGGACCTGAGGGAGGCGATCGAGGACACGCTCCGGAGGGGGATCATTCCCCCGGCTTGGAAGAAAGCGAGGGTGGTTCTCGTCACCAAGCCCGGCAAACACCCCACCGAGCCTAAAACGTATCGCCCGATCAGCGTGCTCCCAGCACTCAGTAAAGTGCGGGAGTACGCTGTGAAGGAGGTGATAGAGAGGCAGATTGGCCGGGACCCCTTGGACCCAGTTCGGTTTTAGGAGGGGGGTCGGTACTGTGGAGGCCGCCCGCGAGGTTATGGCGTTCGCGGAGGGCTGTGTGGCTACCACCAAGCGGAGGCTCTGCGTGATGGTGTTGATCGACGTCCGTAACGCGTTCAACGCCATCCGCTGGGACCTCATCACACGGGAGCTCGCGAGGAGGCGTGTGCATCCAGCGGTTAGGAGGGTCCTTAGGGACTACTTCTCGGGCCGCTATGTTACAGTGCACACGCAACACGGCGAGGTCACGACCGGAGTCTACGCGGGGGTTCCTCAGGGCTCGGCCCTAGGCCCCTTCCTTTGGAACCTCGTCTATGACGGGGTTATTAAGGCCGTTGGTCCCGGGCGTTTTGTCAAGGCCATCGCTTACGCCGACGACCTGGCAGTCATGTTCTCTGCTAGAGATGTGACCCAGGTCGAGGCAATGATGACCGAAACGCTCGGGAGGGTGGGGGCCTGGTTCGAGGCCTCTGGCCTTGAGATGGCCTCGGACAAAACCGAGGTCATCGTCTTGGCGGGCCTCCGCGTGGACAAAGGGAGAGAATTCCCGGTGATGGGATCGGTGGTGGCGGCCGCATAGTCCGCCAAGTACCTGGGGGTCACCCTGGACTGCCGCCGGAGGTTTAGGACCCACCTGCACGGGGCGGTCATGCGGACCGATAAGGTGATGGGTACCCTGTCGGCACTCCTCCCAAACGTGAGGGGCCCCTCTGTTGCCTCGAGGCGTCTCTATTATAATGTTTGGGAGTCAGTGCTGACGTATGCCGCCCCGGTATGGTCGTCAGCTCTGGGGGTGGGCGTGAACCTCACCTCCCTCCGCAGGGCGCAGAGGTCAGCCCTGATAAGGACAACTACGTCGTATCGGACGGTGTCCCGTCAGGCGCTCTGCGTCCTCGCAGGAAGGATGCCCCTCGAATTGAAGGTGGCGATGTGGAGGGTGGTATATGACCTAAGGGCGGCGGACAGGGTGGACCCCATACTAAAGGAACTAAAGGCTCTGGCGACTGCCCTCGCGAAGTGGCAGGAGGCCTGGGAGGAGATGGCTCCGGAACACTGGACCAGGCGGTTGGTGCCCGAGGCGAGCACCTTCGCGGTGGGAGCTGGGTTTGCACGGCAGCCGGATTACTGGCTGACCCAGCTCCTGACCGGACACGGGTCTTTCGGGGCCTTCAGGAAGAGGATCGGGAAGGCGGTTAGCGAGGCGTGCGAGGAGTGCGGCGCGACCCGCGACGACGCCGAGCACGTGCTCACGGCATGCCCGGCGTTCGAGGAAGAGCGCCGGGTATTGGCCGGGGCCCTGGGGGCCCCGATGGACCCTCGCACAGTGGTCCGTCTCGCTATGGAGGCGGACGAGAAATGGGCGCACCTCCGTACCTTCGCGTCCACAGTCATGGGCGCGAAGGCCCGGAGGGAAGTGAGAAAGGAAAAGGCCCTGAGGGACGCTCGGACAGCGGCTGCCAGGCTGGACGCCGAAAGGAGGGCGCAGCTGAGAAGGAGATTGGCCCAGAAAAGGAAAAGGAATGGGGCGACTCAGGGAGTTGGACCCCCCCCCCAACAAGAGGGTGAGGAGGGTGGCCACCGCCCCCCATAAAAGCGGCTCGAGTGATGGTGTCTAATCGAGAATGTGTTGTGTGATGTAACCGCGTATTTATCCCGTTAAATGTAGTGCATGTCGTGCTTGTGGGCATGTATCTATTTATTTATTTATTTATTTATTTATGTACTTTGTGCCGTAAGCGAGTTTTAGTTATTACTTTTATTCCGGGGTATACAAGGAGAGGCCTGCTCCGATTACGGGCACTGTCGGAGGAAGTAATAAAATGAAGCCCCCCCCCCCCCACAGTGCGGAGGCGTGGCTAAGGTGGCCTTGAGAGGGTTTTTTTTAGTGGGTAGCCCACCATTAGGGTGGGGGGGGGGTCCCACATAACACCGGTATCCGTACCGGGGTATGCATAAAGCATTTTCCCCCTCTAAAAAAAAAAAAAAAAAAAAAAAAAAAAAAAAAGTAAAGTAAAGTAACTCGGTGTCCTCCTATTCTCGGTGTTCCCCTATCCCCGTAAAGGGGAGCGGGGGACTAGGTTGAGCACCGACCGAGCGCGTCTCCGGCTGGCGGATAGGAGAATGGCCGGGCAGTGTGGCGGCCCCTCGCCTGCCCGGGCGGGCCCACTTTGCGGTGGCCAGGCCGGGACGGGGGAAGGGTGGCGATGCGCCCCGGTTAGCAGGAGCTATAAGCTGACCATGGGGCCTAAAAACCCCACGTGGAAGGCGAAGGCCCTGCCGCGGACCAGCTCCCCTGGGGGGGATGGCGTCCCACCATTGTAATAGCCCGGCCACAGTGGGGTGCGTGGTGTAGTGTGGGTGAGTGTGTGTGTGAGTGGGTGAGTGGTGGGACTGAGTGGTTGTATGTGTGTGTGGTGTGTGTGGGTGCGTGAGTGTGCCTGTGTGTGGGTGGGAGCTGTGGTCCGTTTAGGGGGAGGGCATAGCCCTGTGTTAGGACCCAGCGGCGTTAAGGGGACCCTCCGACATGGGGTCGGTATTGCCGCGGGCGACCACAATACCAGGGCCGTCGAGTGGCTGAAATCCGCTGGGCGGTGGGGCCGTCGCCCTCAGGACATTACCCATGATTATTATGACAGAGAAATACCGAGCCTCGGATGATTGCAACTCGGTGATCCCTGAAGTGATGGCGGGGCCCACGCGCGATGATGGTAGCGCGTTGGGAGTAAGTGCATCCATTGACACCGTGCTGACGCAGCGGGCCGGTGCCACCGGGGATGGTTCCCCGGAAAAAGCCACAGCTGTGGACCTTGGCAAGCGTTTTAAGGAGTTTGAGAATGGGATTGATCGGACTGGTGCGAGTGGTGGGGGTGAGGCATGGCTGCACAGGGCCAAGTCGGTGAGGGACTTAGGTCCATGTCTCATCCCGGAGACCCCTTCTCCTAAGGAGAAGGTGGTGAGGAGGATGGGTCACCCCTTGGATGACCCGGGGCACCCCCCTACGGGGGGTGCTTCGGAGGACCCGTTTGAGGGGAGGGGCCTGACTAGGACCCCTCAGCCTTCGACCCCGTCTGGTTGCGGACCGCAAGAGTCGACCCCTATTAACCCAGTAGTGGGGGGGAAGGATAGCTCGACCCCCGGTGCCGACGAAGATGGCGCGGGTTCGGGTGGTAACCCGCCCGAGAGGGATGGGGTGGTAGCCGCCGTGTCGAACTTGACGGCGCCGCCCATGCAAGGCGCGAAGGCCGCGGTCGTCGCCACCCAGATTGGCCGCCCTCCTGGGGAACGTGGTGAGCGATTGTAGCAAGGCCACGAGGGAATATGCGGACAGAAAGGCTTCATCGAAGGTTGCTTTGGTGAAGCTATTCCAAGATCTGCTGAGTAGGATCAAGAGGAGGTGTGAGAGGGCGGCAACTATGGTTGCGGAGGTGGCCGCCGCGGGGGAGGTCTCAAGATGGAAGGAGGCCCCTAGGAGGCACACGAAGGAGCGGGGCACTCAGTGCTCCCCCCTGGCGAACCAGGGTACGGATGCCGGTGGGAGTACTCCCCATCCCGCACCCCCCGCACCCCCTGGTGGCGTGGTGCCGAGGCCCCCTGGTACGGTGGTGAGTAAGAGGACCAGGGACTCCCCGTCTCCCCCGCAGGAGGCAAACAAGAAGAGGGCCTTGACGGAGGCCGGTGAGGGTCCGCCGTCGGCCCCCCCCTCCCCCAGGTGGAAAGAACCGGGGTGGGTGTAGTCCAGTTGGGGGGAGTCGCGCTCCTGGCTCCCCTCGCTGAGGAGGGGGTGCAGCCGGCGAGCGAGAGGGCGAAGGAGGGGCCGATGGTCGTGGTAAAGACCAAGGGCCAGATTAGGAGAGAGCGCAGGGAGGCGAGGGCGCAAGACCTACAAGCCCAGAAGCTTGCCGCGGGCCCATCGACGGGGCAGTGGGAGCTCGGAGGGGGCCTCCCTCCCCAACAGTGGCCACTGCTACAGCCGACTCTGTCGGCTGGGCAGTCGCAGCTGTGGCCGCAGTGGCCCTCTCCTCCCCAGGGGCCCGACCGAGCGGTTCAGCGACTTCAGTGGCCCCCCCCCCCTGCAGGGGCAGCAGCAAGGCCAAGCGCATCAACAGCAGCAGCAACCCCAATCCCTGCATTTGCAGCAGCATCAGCTGCAGCAGCAACAGCTGCGGCAACAACTGCTGCAGCTTCAGCAACAACAGCAACAGCTGCAGCAGCAGCGGCCGCGACGGGAGCTGTCCCGAAACCAGCCGCGGCTGGCGCGTGGGGGGCAGGTGGGGTCTCCCGGGACTCCCGGCGGACCCAGGGGGGCTAATCCTAATTCTAGGGGCGGTCAGGGGGGGGGAGACCCCCCCCCCCGAAGCCTCCCCCACAAGCGAGGAAAAGACCTGAGGCGATCCTTGTAAGGGTCCCCCCAACGGCGACATATCTCGACACATATAAGCTCCTCCTTTCGAAGGGCAGGAAGACCCTGGCGGGGGTCAAAGGTGTCAAGAAATCCCATCAGGGTCACATCCTCTTAGAGATTGAGAAGGGCACGAGTGCGGAGACTCTGGCCCAGAGCATTAGAGACAAGATCGGAGCAGGGTTGGTCTGCACACCACTGCAGAATAGGGTGTCCCTTGAAATAAGGGACCTAGACCCTATGGTGGAGGGCCCCGAAATCCTTCAAGATCTGGGAGGGGCCCTCAAGGTCCCCCCCGAAGGGCTCAAGCTGAGGACCCTTAGGCTGGGCCCCAGGGGCACCCAGACAGCGGTGGTGGAGGCAGCCCTTAACGACCTGAGCAACCTCCGCGAGGGCGGGGTCCGCTTCAGGTCGGGCCTCACATGGGCCAGGGCCAGAGTCCTCCCTCGCATTACGAGGTGTTTTCGGTGCCATATGGGCGGACACATGGCGAGGGAGTGCCCTACCGTGGAGGAGGGGAAGGAGCTATGTAGGCGGTGCGGGGCGACCGACCACCTCATAGCTAGTTGCTCCAACCCCCCTAAATGCGGTATATGCTCGAAGGAGGGGCTGACTGGATCTAGGACGGCCCATGTCACGGCGTCCCTCGCGTGCCCGTTCAACAGGCCGCCAAACGGTGCAAAGAAACCCGGGACGGAGCCGAGGGGTCGTGGTGGTAATGGACCGGGGCATGGCCCTTAGGATCGCCCAGGTAAACCTTAATAGGTGCCGCCTTGCACAGGACATGATGGAGCATACCATGTCCGAGCTGGCGGTAGATGTGGTCATTATTTCTGAGCCCTACCGCCAGCAGAAGTATTGGTTCAATGACGCGGCCATCTGGGTCACGGGCTTCAACGGCCACTTTGCGACAATGTGGCGCCCGGTGGTCGCTAACGGAGTAGCGGCCGTTAGCTGGGAGGACAAGGTCCTCGTCAGCTGTTACTGTTCCCCGAAAACCAAGCTTCCGGAGTTCGGGAGCTTTCTCGACATGATTGAGGGGATTCTCGTTGAGAAAAGGGCCGCGGGTATCGGAGTCGTGCTGGCGGGGGATTGGAACGCTAGGTCCCCCGCCTGGGGGGGGGGGGGCTGCCGTCAGGACAGGAAGGGGACGGCAATCCTGGACCTGTTGGGGAGGCACGGTTTGGTGCCGGTTAAGCTCCCCGACAGGTTCAAACACACCTTTGAACGCAATGGACGCAAGTCGTTCATTGATATCGCGGCGGTGGATCGGGTCACTGCCAAGGGACTGAAGAGCGAAGTCCTCAGGCAGCCCTCGTATTCGGACCACAGCTACGTGCTCCATAGTATCAGGAGGACGAGAGGTCCTGCACGGGCTGTGGTCTGCCGGCGGTACTCGGTTAAGGGATTGGATCCTGACGCGGTGACCCGGGTGTACGGACATCTAAGGGACCAAGGGTCACACGGTCGGGGGATACCGGTACCAGCCGAAGTGCCGAGGGCTGAGAAATTGCAGTGGACCCTCGAGGAAGTAACTCGCTCCACCTTGCCGTTGAAGTCTCTTCCGCGGGGCTCGCGGAAACCTAACGGCTGGTGGAACGAGGACATCGCCGAAGCCCGGAGGGAGTCCTTCCGGAAACGGAGGTCCTTCCAGAAGAAGAGAAAGAGTAAGGCCGAAGACGTGGAGGTGGCCAGGCTGGCATACCTAGACGCCTGCAAGACGGTCCAGTTTAAGATCTGGAGGGCCAAAGAGGCTCAATGGAGGGACCTCCGCGCGCTGGTGGACGTCGATCCCTGGGGGAAGCCTTATAAGGCCGTTATGTCCCGTTTGAAGGGGGTCCCCCAGAGGCTCGTGATGTCGCCTGCGCAGGTCCGGGAAGCTATCGGGACCCTCTTCGTCACCCCCCCTGCACTACCAATATCCCCCCGCCCCTATCCCCTCTCAAGGACGGGGGGTGTGCCTAACCGGGGGGTGGCTGTGCCCGATACCGAGGATATCGCGCAGACCATGGGGGGCGTCGACGATGCAATGGTGCGGGATGCCGTGGGGCGGATCAAACTCAATAAGGCCCCCGGCATGGACGCTGTCCCGTCCGAGGTGGTCGCCTGCATCGCGAAGGCGTTCCCCTCGGAAATTAAGGAGATGGTCTGTGATACGCTGAGGCGGGGGACGATTCCCCCGTCTTGGAAGCGGGTAAGAGTGGTCCTGATCCCGAAGCCGGGTAGGGACCCTATGACTCCTGGGGCTTTCAGACCCATTAGCGTGCTCCCCGCCTTGAGTAAGGTGTGGGTGCATATTATCAAGGCGGTGATCGAGGGTCAGATTGGCAGGGACCCGTTCCATCCTAGCTAGTTTGGTTTTAGGAGGGGCCGTGGCATGGTTAACGCAATTCTCGAAGTCACCAGCTTCGCTGAAGGCTGCGTGGCAAAAACTAAGAAGCGTATCTGTGCCATGGTTACCCTCGACGTGAAAAATGCGTTCAATACCCTGGCCTGGGACCTGATCCTTGCGGATCTGGACAGGAGAGGGGTGTCGAGGACCGTATTGAGAGTTATGAGTAATTACCTCTCCGACAGGTGGGTGACGGCCTACACCCCTCTGGCACGCGTCGACAGGCGGATCTTGGCGGGTGTCCCGCAGGGATCGGTCCTAGGCCCGTTCCTTTGGAATATGGTTTACGACGGGGTCGTAACCGACCTCAACACGATTGGGCGGTTTACGAAGGCGGTTGCCTACGCGGACGACCTTGCCCTGCTGTTTTCGGCAAGGGACGTTCCACAACTGGAAGTAATGATGGGGGCCGCGATGGGCAAGGTCAGGCGTTGGTTTGGGACGGCCGGCCTGGAAATTGCCACGCACAAAACAGAAGTGGTGCTGGCTTAAGGTCAGCCAAGATTAGGGACTTTGACGTCCTGGGGACGAGATGTGTCTCGGGGGGGGGGGGGGGGGGTCACTCAGGTACCTTGGTGTGACGTTGGATTACAGGAGGCGCTTTTAATCCCACCTTGTCGACGCGACGCTGCGAGCAGATAAGCTCGTGGGTGCGCTTGCGTCCCTCCTGCCCAACACCAGGGGCCCCTCGAGGCATGCCAGGCCCCTGTATTATGCGGTCTGGGAGTCGGTGGTCCTGTATGCCGCCCCGGTTTGGGCCGGGGCCTTAAAGGTCAAGGTCAACAGGGCCATTTTGAGACGGGCGCAACGGTCGGCCCTGGTTAGGACCACCACCGCTTACCGGACCGTGGCGCACCAGGCGGTCTGTGTCCTGGCTGGCAGAATGCCCCTGGACGTCAAGGCCACGATGATGAGGGCTGTGTTCCTTGCCTCCGCGGGGGACACGGATAGTAGGGGTCCCCATGGTGATCCGGGGGCGGCTGCGAGGATCACGGCCCTCAAAAGGAGCGCCCTGGAGGATGCCATGACAGTGTGGCAGTCCCTCTGGGACGACTTTGATAAGGAGAACTGGACGAGGAGGTTGGTGGCCTCCGTCCGGACCTTCTGCGAGGGGAGCGAGCTGCCTCAGATGGATTTCTGGACTATGCAGCTCCTCACCGCGCATGGATCCTTTGCCTCCTTCCGGGTTCGATTCGGCAAAGCCGTTTCTGCGGCAAGCGGCGACTGCGGGGCTGCCCGGGACGATGCAGAGCATGTTTTGGTTGCCTGCCCCTCCTACAACTCAGAACGTGTTGAGTTGGAGGGGGTCCTGGGTGCCCCGGTTGCGGTCGCCACGGTAATAGAGTTGGCCACGGGCTCGGCCGAGAAGTGGACGGCCCTCCGGACCTTTGCCGAAAAAGTTATGGGCGATAGAGCCCGTAAGGAGATCGAACAAGAAAAGGAAACTCGTGAAGAGCAGGGCAGACGGGCCCGGGAGGAGGCGGCTGCCAGGGCGCTCTTTAGAAGGCGGAGGGCCGGGAAGAGGAAGAACGGCCCTCCGGCCGGGGGTGGAAACCCCAGGCCGGCCAAGGTGAGGAGGATAACCCCCGCCGGGCGGACTTTGGACCCCTGGCTTACGGCCAGTGGGCGCTGATCCATGGCCGCGGGACATGTGTTATATCCTCCCCCCTAATTCGGTTTTTGTAGGTCCCGACCGACGCGGGCCCGTGTCTATACTCCGTCGTGTAGCCGGGTGCTGGTGTTGTACGTATTTGTCTATACTCAATCATTTTATGTTATTTGTTTACTTATTTATTATCTTTTCCCCTTGTTTCTTTTATCCGCGTATTTTTATCGTCACCGGTTGTGGTGTCCTACTTTATCTCCCGACTATTTATCCCACTTTACTCGCGTATTTATTCGTCACCGCTTTTTGGTGCTTTACCCTATTTATTTATTTATTATTTATTTTTTCCCGCCATAGCCTAGGCGTGCTCTGCCACCCCGTTGTTGTGTGTGCGTGGGTAGTCCCCGCGCTCCGAGGTGGCACCCCCCCCCGCCGTTCCCCGAATGGGCGGCGGTGGGTATACGGCGGATGTCGGACGTGGCAACTGTCACTACCGACGAAGGTGTGAACCCTGCCCACCTGCGGGGGGGAGGCTGGGGGCAGTAATATATTAAGCCCCCCCCCCCCCCCCAAGCTGAAGAGTTGTGCAAGGCGGCACCTAGAGGTGGGATTTTAGTGGGTAGCCCGGGAATATCCCGGGGAGTCCCACATAACCCCGGTATTACTCGCGCCGGGGTATGCATAAAGCATTTTCCCCCTCTTAAAAAAAAAAAAAAAGTAAAGTAAAGTAAAGTAAATCAAAGTAAATTAAAGTAAATCAAAGTAAATCAAAGTAAATCAAAGTAAATCAAAGTAAAGTTAGGTAAAGAAAAGTAAAGTTAGGTAAAGAAAAGTAAAGTAAAATCGAAGAAGCTACACACGTTTCGTTCGTCCACTCTCGGGATCATCCGACAGGGATCGTTGTCCGTCATTGTACATATATACCTATATACTATTGAATTATAACTTGCCAAGTGTTAATCGCTCATATCATAACGTACGAAGTTGTCCAAATTTGAAATGTCACGATTTTTTATCCCACTTAGGACACAGAAGTATTGTCTCAATCAATTAACAAGGTAAGTCACAAAAATTTTGTAATATTTATATATAGAGTCGCAGAATTGTCCAGAGAAGGTTCGACAGAGAATCATTTTCTTTGGCATAAGTTCCTGGAAATACCGTGTATTTACAAAATAATGTATTGTAACAAATTGCATTTAAACTGACAGATATTTTTTTATACTAGCAAACTATTTTTAATTTAGAGTTTCTATATACCTATGAACCTCGCCCTTTGTTTTGATTTTGCGCGCTCGCGCGGTCCGCGTGACGTGACTTCGTCACAATCTTGACATGTGTGATAATTTATAAATAATTAGTAATTGTGTCATATTTCAGTTAACGATGCAGACGATGAGAATTATTTCAACAGCTGAAAGAGAAAAAACCCTGCTGCACGAGCAAATGAAACGAGCACAATTTCATGTATATGTATATTATAAAATAAATAAAAAATTTATTTCTTTATAAATATTACCAAGATGTTCAAAAAAAAGTCATTTGAATTTCAAGGATATAATAAAACACAATTTCACAGGATGGAAAAATCTGAAAGATCCTTGCAACAATTGTGATAATTCAAATTCAAACATAATGAATAATTCAATATAACTGGTTCCAAACAAATTTTTGTTGCAAAATTACATTTGTTCGATCACGATAGTAGTGAAACAACGAAGGTGGAAAGATATTTGCCTAGATGTTCGCGGCCTGGAAGTCAAATATTTGGCGTGGCCAGGATAGGTCAAAGTGTCGATGAATAAGAATTATTTAAAAACGTAAAATAATGAAAGCGTACTCATATTGTCAGAGTTTTAAATTGACAAACATATTATTTGATGAATGATGTTGGAATTATTTTAAAATGCTTAGCTGTACGTCTGTCAAAGGCAAGGTATAATGCAAAGGCGTGGTGTCGATGAATGATCTTAGAATTATTTTAAAACGCAATATAATGAAAATGTACTCATATCGTCAGAGTTTTAAATTGACAAATTATCTGGAAGCCTGCGAGAGGGAATGTATGATTTTTTATTCAAAGTATTAAAATAATTATGTTAGAAATTATTTGTTTATTTTATTTATTTAATAAAGTAATTAATTAATTATTGCCGCGACCACGGCCTCGACCGCGACCACGGCCCCAGCCACGGCACTGCTCCAGGATCAGGGCCTTCAGCATAGTTGCCTGATCCCGAAGGCTTTTCGCCTGCTCCCGAGCCAGGTGGAGGGCGGCCCAGTGCTATTGCTGGGCCCTCACCCTCCAGCCACTCCTCTTGTGCCGCCGGGTTGCATATCTTTCTGTAATCAGTAAAATAAAATAATTAGAGTCACTTTTATTTTATCTGTTATGTAAATAATTAATGCTCAAATCTGGTTCATTTATATGAAAATTTATCTTAATTTTTAAACTTGTTTCAATAAAATTCTGCAATGATTAATTTTCTACCAATTTTTCATTTAATTAAAGTATTAAGCATTAATACCATATGCCGTGGCCGGGCCTTGTGCAGGCTGCTGTGGCGGCGGCGGCGGCGGCGGCGGCGCGGTTGTTGTGGCTGCCACCACGGCAGCCGATTGGCTGCCACTGGCAGTCGCCATTACTATATCTTCCTCAGAATCTAAAAAATAAATTAAAATAAATGTATATATACCATTTTTTTATTAATTAATTAATTCTTCTGTAAGTTTATCATCATAATAAAACTTACTAGACAGTAGGGCGGCCTCCTGTGTATTCTAAAAAAATAATAAACAATTAATTAGTAAAAAAGGATGAAAAGTTCATAAAAGCGGCGTGTGATAGAAGAAAGAAAGTCATAAATTAACTATCAGTGGAAGTAGATAGTAACTGTATAGCAAGTAATACCACAAGGAGACATATTAGTCACGTTGAAGCATATTCTAACTTATAACACCATCAATTAGAAACATCAAATATATCTGAGTTGAACGTAAACGAACATGTAAACTACTTTGTCCACGTTAAATGTCAGTGGACGTAGATCGTAACTGTACAACAAGTAATACAACAAGAACATATTGGATACATAGAAGCATATTTTAACTCAGATGTGTTTCATATTTATAATATTTATAATAAATGTCTCACGAATAAAACTAACGAATACAGATAACAGGACTAGAGTATATATATGAATATATGAATAATAATAATAATCTGCTACGAGTATACACTTACTGACAAAAGTTAAGAAACAAAATAGTCGTTTAGGATTTACTGTATATTCTTCATCTTCTGAGATACATACATTGGAAATAAAATTAGCACAAAGAGATAATATTTCATACGTCAATATACAGTAAATGTTTTTTCGAATACACGCGTCTAAAGACTACAATTAATTTTGGTCGCCGAAACGAAACACACGCCTTGTGACAAATGTGAAGAAACATGTGTACTTCTCGAATAAGTCAAGTTCGCAATGTAAACAAACATGTTTGGAAACGGTCACTGACCGTCGGTCAGTCTCCTTCCTGATATCATCGAAAGTGGTTTGTATTATAACCTGGATTGAATATGGCAAAAAGGCAACATTTAGCTGAAACCGTGAAAGAAAGAATAGTTAAAATGTTTAAAGAAGGCCAGAGAAAAGTTGACATTGTAAAAGTGTTTGGTGTGAATCGTTGCGTTATCACGAAGATTATAAAACGTTTTCAGGAACACAGAACTATTAAAACGGCGGCAGGAACCGGTAGACCGCGAAAAACAAGTCAATTTGTTGTTAAAAGTGATTATAAATTATGTTTCTTAACTTTTGTCACGTATGTTTCTTAACTTTTGTCACAAGGCGTGTGTTTCGTTTCTGCGACCAAAATTAATTGTAGTCTTTAGACACGTATATTCGAAAAAACATTTATTGTATATTGACGTATGAAATGTTCTTTGTGCTAATTTTGGTTCTAATGTATGTATCTCAGAAGATGAAGAATATACAGTACATCCTAAACCAGCGCTGTTCAAGGTCGCTCCCGCGGGAGATTGGGGTTCTCCCACTCTCGTCCGCGTTGTCAGGGATACCGCGCGACGCTAAAGAGACGACCATGACAGACCAGCGTGTCTGTCGCCGAGCGAGCTCGGACGCCTGATACGACATGTGATTAGTGACACGCGGCGTCGCCAGCCAATGCTACTACTTCCCGATATAAGTTGCCAGTCTTGGTGACCTGTACTTTTCAAACAATTCTGAAACTAGAAATATCATAAACAAGCCTGACACATAGGTACGAAAGTCAACGAATTAACCTGAAATGACCCCTATCCAAGTGACAGACGGCTCGCCGGACGTGGCAGCCTTCTTAGCGTCGCGCAGTCTCCTTAACGACGGAAGGCACGCTATGCGAGTGTTACATGCCCCTATCCGTTCATTTCCGTGCTTGTTGTCCACGCGCCGCCTTCCGTCCCGACAGCGCCGATTCAGCGGAATCGCACCGCGGACGAGAGCCCGCTCGCCGAACCAAGGACTCATCATCGTAAGCATAACGTGACCGCCGACGGCCCGAGCCATGAATTTCCTTATAAGGAGCGATCGACAGGTGCCGACGGGGCGGTTTTCCCCTACCGACGTCGAAACGCGAGGCACGAACAGGGACCGCGGAAGTTTTAGCGAGGATTCGTTTTCGAGACATCAAGTTAGCAAGTTGCGACGAGCCAGCGGGCCGTCTTAGTATCGCGACCTGATCTCCGCGCATAAACTCACCGCGTAACGCGAAAAGCCGAACTGGTTTGCTAAAGTGTATCTCCATCCGACGCACCGAGAACGGCATAGCCGGGAGAGCACCTACGCGCCGATCCGAGCCACCGTGATCGCGAAACGAGAGGAACCGCGACAGAGTAATCGAGTGTTCGAGCGACCTGAGTGAGAGGAGAGAGCGAAACATTATACGTTAAGCGTGCCGTACGTTATCTAAGGAACCTCCGGACGGCCGAGACCGACTCAAGGTCCAGCGACACGCGAGCGCCTAGCGATAACGGGGACGTGAACGCCGTTTCTGTGGTATGTTTGGTTTAGTACAATAATTATATTTTCTCCCAGAATATATCTCATCCTATTGTTTTCTCTTCTAATTTCATATATTAGTTCATTCAACCCTTTCCTCCCCACCCTTCCCTGGTAAGTATAGTCAAGGTGTGCTTTAGCATTTAAATAGAGCAAGGACCCGATAGATCATTCCAGCCGCTCGGGGTTATTTATAGAAAAGTCCCTTCAGGACGTAACACGAGAGAAAGATTGGAAGGGGAAGCAGGCGCGTGAAGGGCCCCTGCACTGGCCAACGCTGTTCTAAACGATTATTTTGTTTCTTAACTTTTGTCAGTAAGTGTATATATGAAAATAGTAATTCTAGTACTTACATTGTCTTGCTTCGACATGATGATATTTACTGATCGTTTGAAGACAGGGATACGTTAGTTAGCATCGCTGATGGAGGGGGAAATACCTACAGGAGCCTCCTGTAGGTATTTCCCCCTCCATAAGCCCGCCGATCCCTGTCTGAAGACGCGAAGAAGAACCACAACAAGCGGAAGGTGGCCCAGATGCTAGTTAAACATTCGAAACGTTCGACAATGCCAGAGCATTGTCAGCCATACAATCATAACAGTAAGTATTTAGTGAATATCGATCTATCGATTGAAATTCTTCATTACGTTTCGCATTAAGGATGTATTGGACGTACAATATCAGACCAAAGTTGAAATACTTGAACAGCTACGTCTTTCGCATAGTAAATCTAGATGTAAGGAATTCGAACGACAGTTGGAGTCTTATTTTTAATCCTGGGAAGGTATTTTTCACTTTACAAATGCTTTCTCAAGCATTATTTGCTAAACTTTTGGCAGTGAAAATGCTCAGAATTCACAATTTTCTCAAGTTATAATTTATTTCTTTAAAACGGTGTAGAGAAAACAATTGAAACTCGGCAGATATTTTCATCTACCCATATACTGCATGTACAAAAAAATTTAATATTTAAAAAAAAAAAATTATTTTAATACTTTTAATAAATGATCATACCTTCCCTCTCGCAGGCTTCCAGATAATTTGTCAATTTAAAACTCTGACGATATGAGTACATTTTCATTATTTTGCGTTTTTAAATAATTCTTATTCATCGACACTTTGGCCTTGAAATTCAAATGACTTTTTTTTAAACATCTTGGTAATAATTATAAAGAAATACATTTTTTATTTATTTTAGATAGTCACACAGATACAGATAGTAACTGTATAGCAAGTAATTTATATTAAATATATATTAAATATTAAACATATATGTATATATATATATATATATATATATATATACATTCATTTGTCGGTATGGGTAGTAGGGTGGACCAAACAATCAAATTTTCGAAACTCGAAACAGTCTAGTGAGAAAAAATTGCATCTGGGGTTGCGTCTAATAATACAGTAATAACTTATATCGTTGTAATCGCAAGGGTTCATAAAATAATTTGACGTAACAAGCAACCGAATAATAACTATTACTGTTTGAACTCAAAAGATGTTCAAAGTGGAAAATTTGCATTTTATTAAAATCGAATTTCTCGAATAATATTTTCCGATGCTCAACAGCAGGGCTTGAAAAGGTTCGAAAATAACTGTTTCAAACTGTTATATAAAGGTTCTGACTGAAAGAGTTATGAAGTACCTTTATTCTGAATAACCGTTACAAAGAACCTAAATATCAGACTATATAACTAAAATAACTTTAAAACGGTGTAGAGAAATCAATTGAAACTCGGCAGATATTTTCATCTACCCATATACTGCATGTACAAAAAAATTTAAAACATTGGTACTATTTCTTCAACATTTTTTCAGATGATTTATTCGTCAAGATCGTCTCTTTCCATAAGAGTACGTGTAAAATCAGTGAAAATTAAAATCGTTATAACTCAGTAACCGTTTAGTGAATTCGTTTAAAATTTTTGGAGCATATCAGGAAGGTTAAAAAGAACAATCTCACGAATTTTCATCAACTTGGAACTACTTTGAAAATAGGTTCAATACATCCTTAAGTAACATTATATATATATATATAAAATGACAAGAGAACGTACATATATTTATATATAATATCATATAAAGCGAAGTTATAACAAGGCTTTTTACACGGTTAAATTTACAGTTGAAAAAAAATTGAAAAGTTGAAAAAGTTAATATAAACACATGTCCGCAAATAATTTATTAGTCAATTATAAGATAGCAGCAATTTGTTACATCGTAAGCGAAGTTGTACAATGCTTCTCCGTTATATGGGTCTGTAAAGTTGCTGATTGATAAAAAAATGAAGAAATTTTTATTTGCCTTTTAAAAATGCTGTATTAATTTGACATCGGGACATCTTGTATATAAATTGTCAATACTATTTCAACTTTCATTCCTACCGCTTATAGCGCTGCACTCTTATTTCATGCTTAGCCGTTAACGTTGGTTGGGACACGGAAATGGTAATGGGGTTCTAGAGCACCGAAGGCAATAGAGTGAGAGGTCTATTATTCTATACCTGGTCTATGGTCCCAGCGTCCGAAAATGTAAGTGTGCTTTATTATTATTATTTTTAATTAAGCTGTGCACCTAATGAAACGAACATATTTTCAACAAATAGGTTATTGTTTCATTACGTGTATACAGATTACGTGTATATCATTACGTACATACGCATAATGAAACGAATATATTTTTAACGAATAGGTTATTGTTTCATTACATGTATACAGACATTATTGTTAATTAAGCTGTACGCATAATGAAACGAACATATTTTCAACGAATAGGTTATTGTTTCATTACGTGTATACAGATTACGTGTATATCATTACGTGCATACGCATAATGAAACAAATATATTTTTAACGAATAGGTTATTGTTTCATTACATGTATACAGACATTATTGTTAATTAAGCTGTACGCATAATGAAACGAACATATTTTTAACGAATAGGTTATTGTTGTTTCATTACACGTGTTAAATAATAGTCTGCGCAGATTTTTGCTAATTTTTTTAAAGAAATATGTATCTTTTTAGTATCAAGACTCTTGGAAGAACGGAAGTAACGGCGAGTAAGAGAAACAAAAGTAAAAATATTATATTTGGTAAGTGACCTTTACATTTATTTATAATAATACGTATGATATTAGTGTTTATTACAAATTTCTCGTTTTTTTATAGGTTGGAGTATTCCAAATATACATAAAGTACACTCAAGTAGCTGCTGTGCGCTATTCCGAGTAAACTTTATTGGCTGCATACTTACGCGCCTTATCTTACAACATCACTCGATAGGCTGCAGTGCGCTTTATCTCGAGTATAACCACTTTCAATAAAGTTGGTCATCCGCGAGCGCATATAACCGCTACGCTTATATATATCATAACCAAATCATCTTATATTATATATATATATATATATATATATAAAAGTATAATTCGTCATGTCTGTAATTAATCGTAGTATTAATATCTTACCGCTCAATGTTAATAATGTGCAAATTATCATTAATGGCGAATGGTTAACAGATGATCATATCGAATATTTTCATAAATTATTAGAAGCTAACTCTAATTATAAACCACGCGAGACGTGGAGAATTCAATTGCCTGATACAATTCAACCAGTTCCTGAATATCAGGATCATATACAGATTTTGCACCAAAGCGAAAAAAGTGGAAGCAATGCAGGGGGACATTGGGTTTGTAGCTTCTATAAACATGAAGAAAGAAGAGTTTATATTTATGATTCTCTTAATTTCTCGAAATTGCATAATCATCATAAAATTTTTCTTGAGAAGTTATACCCTTTCTTGAACAAACATGACGGTACAATTGACGAAGAATTTATTGAATTTCCACGTGTACAAACTCAACCTAACACTCGGGATTGCGGAGTTTCTGCGATTGCATTTGCTGTCTCGTTATTATTCAATATATTACCAGACAAAGTAACGTACAAACATGCGTTGATGCGACAACATTTGCTCCAAATGTTTCAATCTAATAGTATTGAACATTTTCCAATCAATCAGAATCAACAATTAACACGTTCTGTGCAAGAATGTGAATCTGCAATTGGTAGTACAATTAATAAAAATCCTTCTTGTGGAAAGGATCCTGCATTTAAAATCGGTAAAAGTTACATTACTACCGAAACAGATAATAAAATATCCCCACTTCAAAATGTAGTACTTAGTGATAATGACAAAGAAGGCACCATATATACAAAAAATGTAATTCAGACAGATTCCCCATTAGTTGCGAACCCAAAAACCAGCAATGTATATCTACCAAGAAATAGGGCGAAATACATGTCTGATTATTATAAAAAACATAAAGAGGAAATTAATTTAAAAAAAAAGCTGTTAATAAAAAAAAGAAAGGGGAGTGTAACACGAAACAAGGCAAAGAGTGTAAAAAAGTATATTTACCAAGAAATAGGACGAAATACGTGTCTGATTATTATAAAAGGAATAAAGAGGAAATTAGTTTAAAAAGAAAAGCTGTTTATAAAGCAAAGAAAGAGGAGTGGAATATGAAAAAAGGCAAAGATTGTAAAAAAGGCGAGAAAGACAAAAAACTTTCTAATTATGAATATTATATCGCACACAAAGAAGGTATATTAAAAAATAAAAAAATGCAGTATGACGCAAATAAAGAAGTGATATGCGGAAAGCGAAAAAAATTTTATCAGCTAAATAAAGAAGTTATGTCCAAAAAGCGGAAGGTATATTATCATGAAATACGTAAAGGAGATGATTATAGTAAAGTAGCAAAACGTCGTGCTGCTCTGCAAATAATAAAAAAGTATCGTTATATTGCTGTAACAAATAACAATATAGCAACCAAAAATAACAAAGAAACTTATATTAGAAAACTTTCAAAAGTTATTAGCATGCCGTCCGGAGAAGCAAGTAGATTGGAAGCTGAACGTATAATAAAATGGTGTTTTCATATTAGGCAAAAGTACATTTTGAAAATGACGAAACTGTTGAAAGATTGTAAAGAAAAAGTGGAAGTTTCCTTAACGCGCGCAGCAGAATGTTTAGAAGTTGATGACAGGATTAATGCTTTGTGTGGACAATCCAGACATACATCTTCTTCAGAATCATATTTTGCGGAAAGTTCGTACCATACTTTCAGCGGATCTGAATCAATCATAATGAATTCGGAAGGGAAAGCTATAAACGTTCTACCTGTATTGCATTCGAAGAAGGCGACAAAAGCATGGCATTGTAGTTATCTTTGTAAAACAAAAGATGTTGAAATTCTGAATAATTTACAGGATTTCTTCAAACGATTGTTAGAATGCTCATTAAAAAAGGTACATAAGTTGAACAACCGTATCAGTAGCTGTTCTAATAAAGTGCATGCTGAAAAAGTTGGTCATTTTCATGGTTGTTACATAAACCCTAAACTATGTGAGTCCAATTTTTTAGCCATTGAGATTTTGGTACCTCACTTTCCGGATTTACGATATTTGAAGAGAATGATATACAAAATAGCGAGCATTCATAAAGACCAATTACATAATTTAGGCAAAGCCTTAAACGATAATGACCTTGAAACACTTGAACGAATAACACTGCAAGCTCGGAAAGAAGCTGAAGCGTTACAAAAAAATAATACTGACGTAAGTTTGAACGAAGAAGAGATTATATCTCGATATTATTTAGCATTTAAAGCTTTCACAAAGCGGTCTATGGACACACCACGCATCACGTGCGTTTCCTGCGAGAAACTCTGTTTTCAAAGAGAGGTTCTTAAGCTTAATATTTCTAAGAGAACATATGAGGGAAATGTAATGCAAACATTGTTAAATCATATTGGATACAAAGTTGGTGACATGCATTTTATTTGCCGATATTGTCACGATAAAATTCGCAAGGGTTTCATACCACCAAAATGTATTCTAAATAAGCTTGATGTACGTTCAGTTCCAGAAATAGCAGTGTTGAACGATTACGAACGAATTCTCATTCAAAGAGTTAAACCGTTTCAAACGGTTGTGAGAATGAATACAGTAATGCGTAAAAATATGCCACATAAACATATGTTTCCAAAAGTAAAGGGGAGAACAGTAGTAATACTATAAGAGTTCCAACCCAAATTTGAGTTTGAAGGCCATTTCCCCCTCCCCTCCCCCGACCTTGAAACTCGAATTTGAGTTTTAAAGTCGGTGGAAAATTCCCCGCGGCGGCGCGTGACCGGGCGGCGCGTGGCCGGGGCGGCGGGGCGGATGACGTCATCGAGATCGGGCGGCAGCGGATGACATCATCGAGATGGCGGAATGGTTATAGCGCGAGGACCGATATCAAATCAATCGATAACCGAAACGATATCGAGAAACCGCCGCATCGAGGAGGAGTGCGTGACTGTCGGTAAGGAAGGAAATATTAATTTAAAATATTAATATAAATGGAAAAACAGAATCACAGGCGACGGGGCTCGAACTCAAGACCTCCGCGGTACGAGTCAGCCGCCTGACCAACTCCCCCAACGTCGGCTCTCTAACATCAGTCTTTAATGAATGGTATATATGCCGAGCGTCACCAAGCATTCGTTTTTCATCGGATAACGTCGGGAAAGATCGGCTTTTTAAACACCGCGTCTTCGGATAGATGAGAAAGAGACAGAGCATGCATTTTAAAGCTAAAATTCTGAGGGAGGGAAAGAGACAGCACTACATGGTGGTACAATCGCATGCATTAGGAGGGAAAGAGACAGAGCATTATTTTAAAGCTAAATTCTAGGAGGGAAAGAGAGAGTAATACATAGGGGATAGAATCGCATGCATTCTAAAGCTAACAGTATTTCAAAGGGTTCCGATTTAACGTCGCCGCGTATCGCGCGATAGCATGCGTAATTCGACTCCTCTGGAGCAGTCGCGCGGGATGATATCATTTGATGGCGCGAAGAACGCTCGAACGAAACAGAATTAGCGCGAATCATAGAAAGAATTATGCAGCGTCAGCAAATCTTAAAGTTAGGTGGCAAGGAGGATGACGGGTAAATAAAATTGAGAAATTATATATATATATATAATTTCTATATAATATTTCTATATAATATTTCTATATAATATATATATATATATATATTATATATATATATATATATATATATATATATATATATATTGTTACAAATCATAAAATTAAAAGAATATAATTTACCATTTTTTACTACGAGCATCATCCACAATATGATTGAGAGTACAATCACATTTTATTCTAGAGCTAACAGTATTCTAAAGCGTTCCGATTTAACGTCGCAGCGTCTCACGTGATCGTATGTAACTTGAGTCCCCTGGAGCAGCCGTGTAGGGTGACGACATTTGACAGCGCGAAGAACGCTCGAATCATAGAAAGAATTATGTGGTGTCAGCAGAAATTTTTTTCCATTCCAATATGTGATGGAAATTTTTTCCCCAACACAGAGAAATAATAATTTTTTAATCACCGATATATAACGAACTATTATGTAGCAAACAGATATATTTTTTCCGAACCATTATGTAGCCAGCATTCTAAAGTTAACAAGTTTTTAAAACGTTCTGATTTAACGTTGCAGCGTATCGCACGATCGTGTGTAATTTGACTCCTCTGGAGCAGCCGCGCGGGATGATATCATTTGGCAGCGAGATGAAGACACGAACAAAATATAATACTTTTTTCGGAAACGTCGAATCTCAGAATTAGGTGGCAAAGAGAGAAGGAGAATGATGGGTGAATAAAATTGAGAAATAATATAGAATAATACAAGCACAAATATAAAAATTTAAAATACAATACAATAAATTAATAAAATAAAAATATAAAAACATAATATAAAAATAGAATATAAATAGAATATAAAAATAAAAAATAAAAATATAAAAAACATTATAAAAAGAAAAAATATAGGAATAACAATAATAATAATTTAATTTATTATCCACTTTTGTGTTACAATTTAACGATCCTATACTCTTTCCATTTCATTCCCGTGATTGTGTCAATGTAAGTCCTACCGTTCTAATGTATCCTGCTGAGTCACAACAATTTTTTCTATTTCACAAGTGTTTCCTAATCTATTTTATGTTGCATAATCTTCTTTTATCATTTTCCTGTTCTTCCCATATTTTCCTTCTCCCTATTATCTCCCGTAGAATAGCCAAGTTTCATTCCATTTCATTCCCGTGATTGTGTCAATGTAAGTCCTACCGTTCTAATGTAACCTGCTGAGTCACAACAATTTTTTCTATTTTACAAGTGTTTCCTAATCTATTTTATGTTGCATAATCTTCTTTTATCATTTTCCTGTTCTTCCCATCTTTTCCTTCTCCCTATTATCTCCCGTAGAATAGCCAAGTTTGTCCCTGCTCCTCTAATTACCTCTTTCCAATTCCTGCCACTCTCTCCACTTACTTCACATGCTTTAATCATGTATTTCACTGTTTCTTCCTCTTTCTTACAAAGCCTACATGTTCTTTCTTCTTTCGATAGCCAATATTTGTATGCTCTTGTTTCACTACCCTGTATGAATTTTCCTATCCTTTCTAATTCTCCTCTCCTTTTTTCTTTTTTCCCATAAGTATTTCGGCTTATTTCCTGGTTTCCTTGCCACCTCCCTTAATTCTCTTAGGAACTTTGACTCTTCTATTTTCATCTCTCTTTCTTGTTCTTGAATGTATTTACTTATCTGCTCTATTTTGGTTCACACGTCTTCACCAATAAAAATATAAAAATATATAAATATAATTGAATATAAAAATATAAAAGTACAATTAAAATAAAAAATAAAACACAATACAATATAAAAACATATAAATATAAAAGAACATAAAATAAAATAATAAAAGAAAATACTATTAAATAATAAATATAATATGAAAAGAAAAAAGAAAATAGAATATAAATGAATAAAATATAAAAATATAAAATAAAAAAAAAATAAAAAATATAAAAAACATTATGAAATAAAAGGAATAGAATAAAATAATAAATATAATATGAAAAGAAAAAAAAATATAAAAATTCGTTATAAAAGAATATAATATAAAAAGAAAAAATATAAAAAAACAATATAAAATTAAACGAATAGAATAAAAAAATTCAGTATAAAAATAAAAATATAAAAATACAATATAAAAAGAAAAATATAATAATAATAATAATAATTTAATTTATTGCCCACTTTTGTGTTACAATTTAACGATCATATACTTTTTCCATTTAAATCCCGTGATCGTGTCAGTGTAAGTCCTACCCTTCTAATGTATCCGACTGTGTGCTAACAATTTTTTTTCTATTTTACAAGTGTTTCCTAATCTATTTTATGTTGCATAATCTTCTTTTATCACTTTCCTGTTCTTCCCATCTTTTTCTTCTCCCTATTATCTCCCGTAGAATAGCCAAGTTTTTTCCCTTCTCCTCTAATTACCTCTTTCCAATTCCTCCCACTCTCTCCACTTACTTCACATGCTTCAATCACATGTTTCACTGTTTCTTCCTCTTTCTTACAAAGCCTACATATCCTTTCTTCGTTCATTAGCCAATATTTGCATACACTTGTTTCACTATCCTTTATGAATCTTCCTATCCTTTCTAATTCTCCTCTCCCTTTTTTCTTTTTTTCACCCATAAGTATTTCAGCTTATTTCCTGGTTTCCTTGCCACCTCCCTTAATTCTCTTAGGAACTTTGACTCTTTTATTTTCATCTCTCTCTTTCTTGTTCTTGATTGTATTTACTTATCTGCTCTATTTTGGTCCACACATCTTCCCCATTTAATCTTCTTCTTCTTTTCCATTCTTCATTTGACCATCCTCTCCATTCCAAGAATTTGATTCTTATTCTTTCCCTTTTCGTTACTTCATTTCCTCTCATTAATATTCTCCCACGTTCTTCCTATCCTTCTTCCGAGTTTATTAACCTCTCTTCACAGCTCATTTCCCTTACTCACATTTTTAATTTCTTTCTCTTCATGTTTCTTTTAACAGCCAGTATGTTGGTGTTGATCTCTCCAATTTCATTATCCACCGTATGTATTCCGCCTGCAATTTTTCTATTTCGTCATACCTTCTCCATCCCCATATCTCTGTTCCATACGCCACGGTGCTTCTAACTAGCGCATGATACAGTTTCGTTCTTCTTTCAAAGTCATCTCTGAATAATCTTTCTCCAATCCCCCACATACTTTTCCTAGTGTCATATCCGCTTTCCTAACTACCTTCTTAATATGGTCTGTATCCTTGTTGTTCTCTCTCTCTCTCTCTCTCGCTCTCTCTCTCTCCCACTGTATAACCTAAATATTCCAGTTCTCTTACTCTTTCTATTTCTTCTTCATTTCAACGAAATCTTTCCTCATTTCTTCTTCCTCTGGCTTTCCTGCATATCATTTTCTTAGACTTTTGCACATTTAACTCCAAGCATTTCTTATTTATGTATCTCTCGAATCTCTTTATCATATTCTTCAGCCCCTGTGCATTATTTACCATTAACACAACATCATCCGCGTATGAAATTGTCCAAATTTTCCTTCTACCTATTAGGACTCCTCCTTCCTGTTCTTTGCTCATTTCTTTTTTCCAGGTCTGCAAATGCGACATTGAAAAGTGTCGCGCTTAACGGGCACCCATGTCGAACACACTTTCCTGTTAAAAACTTTCCTATCAGTTCCCTCTTCACTCTTAAATTGCGTATAGTTCTGTCGTACATTTCCTATATCCTTATTCTTAGATGTTCGCCTACTCCTTCTTCTTAAAGCTTTTTCCAAATTTCTTCC
Source organism: Andrena minutula (assembly GCA_929113495.1). Classification (NCBI taxonomy): domain Eukaryota; kingdom Metazoa; phylum Arthropoda; class Insecta; order Hymenoptera; family Andrenidae; genus Andrena; species Andrena minutula. The sequence continues at coordinate 12,505,812 of OV815997.1, read as the reverse complement.
CTTTCTATCTATCAAATGCTCCCTTCATATCCGTGAAAAACAGGTATAGCTTCCCTCATTTTTTTTTTTTTTTTTTTTTTTTAGGTTTCTATATCTATAGCCGTTTTAACTGCCACTATTGCGTCTACTGTTCCTCTCCTTGTCCTGAATCCCATCTGCGTATCGTTTAATATCCCATTTTCCCATTTGTTCTTCTAATCTTCTCCTTAGAATTTCTG